>JABJVT010000122.1:0-155521 GCA_014170255.2 Drosophila triauraria
GGGGCAGGGGAAATCCTCTTAAACATAGCTCCAGGATGGCCAGAATGGCGTGATCCGAGCTCCACATCCGCGGCAGGACGGACAGCTGGTACTCGAGGGCCATTAGGTGGGTGACCGCAACGCTGCTCTAACTTTTGTTTAGAGACACCGGACTCGGGTCGCGAAATTGATCTGGCAGCTGTCTAAATGTCTCGCGCACTTTTGCGACACTTGTCGCTGGCCAAAAGGATCCATTGATTCGATTAGCGGAGAAAATCGGACAGGACATCAATGGGATATCCCTTCCATCTGCCAATTTTCATGCTAATTGGACGGAAATTGAGGAAGTTCAACAGTTTAGCGAATTAAGAAGATGATCAAATTGGTTTGGGGATTTTAGTTGGAATTTTTCTTGGAGTAAATAGGTTTATTTACTTTATAGCTGAATATACCAGAGAAATAATATAATAATTTATCTGTATAATTTCCACTTTCTGTATGAGTGACAACCATATATATTTCAGCTTCCATTATCCAATTGATTTTACAAGGTTCAGCACAAAAGGCACTTGGACATTTGGCAACAATAGACATCGACACTAATCCACGTGTTGTGCATATTGGCCGAAATGAAATGAAATCGGCCAATTAGATGGAGCAACAAAGCGGCAACCAAATGATGATAAGTAACCCTCGGAACAGATTGTTTTTCATATATATATTTTTTTTTGCCGTAATGGCCGTCCCATATCGCACATTTACACTCCTCCAATGGTGCTCGTTGCATGTCAAGCTACACAGATATCAAACTAGTATATAACTTTGTAAATAATCACAGTCAGGGGCGGAGTTTGCATGTTGGAAGTAATGGGGTTCATGGGGAGTAATTAGGGATATACTAAGAGGGTCAGTAAATTACCTTAGAATACAGAGAATAAAATGATAACTAAGATCAGTAAGGAATACGAAGTGTGTTCAAATATATTCGAATTTCGATTTTTTGTGTTCACTAATTGTCGATAACGTCCCTACTCACACATCGTTGCTTGTGCCCGACTTTTTGGCCAAAAACAACACACTAATAATGCCGCAGCCACCGTATTCCCCAGATCTGGCCCCTGTGACTTTTTCTTGTTCCCTAAACTGAAGAGGCTCATGAAAGGACGACGTTACGCTACGCTTGACGAGATCGAAGGAGGAGCTGAACAAGATAAAAAAAATCATTTTTTGAAGTGCTTCGAAGATTGGAAAAACCGTTGGCACAAGTGTATAACATCTCAAGGGGATTACTTTGAAGGGGACAAAATAGATATTCATGAATAAATAAATAATTAAAAAAACACATCAAATTCGCGATACTTTTAGAAAACACCTCGTATGTTGATGAACAAGACCAACATTAATCTATTTATATTAAGAATTAAATATCGAAATTGTTTAGTGAATCAAAATTCCTTTATAATATTATATTTTGACTAATAAGTTCAAATTAATCTATTTATATTAATTCATTAATCCATTAATTAAAAACCCCTGTTTCTTGACGCCTCTGCTCCAAAAACCCCAAACCGTAAAACCAAAAATTATCGAAAAGCCAACCGTTTGCGCTCTAATTACATGGCAACCTCCAGCGGCAGAAATAAAATTGTCACCTGATGGCGGATGGCTGAGAGTGTGTGGCTGTTATTGTTTCTCCCCGAGGGTGTGTGTGGGAGGCCATTGTTTTTCCCTGCACGTAATCCCAGCAAATATAATTGCCATAAAAAGCAGGAGAATAAAACCACGAAATGAAAAATTGCTTGCGTGAATTTGTTAAAGTTTAGAGCTTCATTTTGCATCGGGCCCACTCATGCTGGAAGAACACAAAAGAATGAGGTACAAGCTAATGTCGCTCACGAACTTGGCCATAGTTAATTGCTGGCTGCACCTGCTCTAAAGTGGGCGTGGCCAACGCCCGCCCCTTCTTTCCCTTTCCCTTGAAAAAAAAAAACCAGCGATGCCCAAATCGCTGATTGCATCTTTTGTCGCAGGGGCCAAGCCCCGATCCGATCGTCGGACCAACCCAGTCCTTGTAATTTACCATTGACAGGTTGAGGTTGATTTTTGTACTTGGTGGGGGATCCAGGAATATATACAAGTTGGACTTGTGCATACATTGCATGGCTTTCATATCCGCATCGCGTGCTGCATGTCAACGCGTGTGTTCCAAACGTAATTGTCGCTGACTTGGTGGCCATTGCCAAGATGGCGGCGTCCTCCGCATCCAGCTGGCAAGGACCATGGGTTTGGGAGTCTGATAATGCCAACAAAATTGGGCTTAAAACAGAAAAGTAAAGGAATAACCAGGAGTAACTTTGTATTTATAATTTTATTTATATCAAAGATAATTATTTTATTCGAAGTTTTTGGATGCCAGAATGGTCTAAGCATTCTAAGGCCGTAGAGGATATTTACTTCCTTTAATCTAAGCTTTGGCTTGACATAAAAATATTAATTTAAGTCCAACATTCTTCACCGAACTCCCAAAAAAAGTATTTATTTTAAATTAAATAAAATCTCCTGCCTATAATCCTCAGAATTTCCCCATTTTTACTTAAACTTTCAGCACTACCGCCCACCGTGCAGTGACAGCAATTTGCGACGCCTGCATCCGAGAGGATGAGGACAGAGGAGAGCAGGGCGAGAGCGTGCTTAGCGGCCATCAGGCGGAGCGGAGCTTTGCACCGCCCTGTGATTAATTGCAATAGAGGCGCTCGCTCGGCAATGATTGGTTCCTGGTAAACTTCGCACTGTCATGCCATCGAACGCGGACACGGAATGCAGATGGAGATGGCGATGGCGATGGCGGCTTCTAGGAATCCAGAGACAGAGATCCAGAGCCAGACAAATCAGCGTCAGCTCGCCCAGTTCCTGGGAGACAGAACGGAGCTAAGATAAGATCACCTGGCCAGGCATCCCACGCACATGGGAAAAGTCTCCGACTTCGCCTCGTTGATCTTTCACACCTTGCGCTGGCCTCAGCTTCCTACAAGCGAGAGAGAGCGAAAGACTCGCATTGTTGTCAAGATTTTCATTGTTTTCCGCACTTGGCGTTTTCCTGGGATCGGGATGTATGGGATGTCCTGGCGATATAAATCGCATAAATCACACGGAGCCCGAACAATGGGCCAGCAAGGTGTGATCACAGTTTTGACAGCGGCAATGACAAGAGACTTTTATTTTTATTGGCCAAGATGAACAACCTGTGTTCGTGTCGGAGTCGGTGTCCCCGCTTCCCGATTCAATAGTATACCTGTCTCGGTCGGAGCTGACATTGTGTCTGCCCTTTTTCCATTGTTTGGCTCCGGTTAAGATCTCTTTATCCCTCCATCCTCCTCGAAATCCAACTCCGAGTCATTCGATGGCAATTTATTAATATTTAATAAGCCCCGACGAGAGTTTTGGAGTTCTCTCAGCTCTGACCTCTTCATCGTGTGGGTGGCTTCGATGTGGGCACATTCTTTGCTTCCCATTGATGATGCCACTGATCCGATCTCGGTGTGTGGTTCTTTCCACCTCCGGATCTTCTTTATATGATATATATTCTCTTTCTACCAAAACCCCAGAGAATACGGCAGCCAGGTTCGTCTTCGCTTTGATCTAACCGTTTTGTTTATGTTGAACAAGCAATTTGCAGCTTTGGCAGTGAGAGAAAATGCTTGGAACATGATGTTCTGGGTTTAGAATTTTAGTATTTATATTAAAGTTATTACACAGAGGTTTATGTTAGTTTTAGAGCAATTTAAATCTAAATTTTAAAGAAAAAGGTGCTTTTATAAAATGGTATATAATTAAATTCAATATAAAAGGAATTTGGTAAAGACAATAGAACATTTTCTAGTCGTATGAAGAGTTATTTTTGCTCATAGAATTTTATTTGAATAATATTGCATAGAGGTAAATCTATAGCTAGCTTATAATTTCCTTAAATTGCTCCTAATTTCCCTCAGTGCCCCAATTAACTGTCGCAACGTTCATCATCGACAAGAGGCCAGCAGCAGCAGCAGCAACAATTGCTGCAAGTTGAGCTCATAAATTTTGACAGCAAACGGAACGCGTGTTAATAATAATTTCATTTGCCGCCACCACCATTTGATCTTCTCCGCCGCTGCCTTGTCGGAGGAGATTGGGGACCGTAGAGATTCCATCGTCAGCCAGGATGTGGTTTTACGCCAAAGATCGTTAATCTCCTGGACTGTGAATCGGCATCCCTCGATCGCCTTGGATCTAGCACATTTGATGTGGCAATTACCATGTGGCAGGAAACAGTCGTGCGGCCAAAACAAATGCATCTGCATATCTGCGTATCTCAGCCATTTGTATCTGCATCTCTGAATCTCGGGATCGGGCACCACCTTCTTCGTCCCGAGTCTGGCGTGGCAACATGGCAACAGTGGGCGTGCATCATTGGCAATTTTACCATATTATCAACGCATCTGTGAGCCGACAAAGTGTTTTCAACGCTTTCGGTAGTTCGGAACATGGAACTGGGGAATGTGGCTGCTGCCGCTTTGCTAGTTTCCAAGTTTCCAAGTTTCCAAGTTGCAAGTCGCTGGCTGTTGCAGCTGGTAGGCGTTGCCCGGTGCCCGGTGAGCCCCGCTTCGATCCCGATTCGATTAATTTTCGCATTAAGCTCGGGCACAGCTCCGCCCTGGCGAGATGCGGCAAAAGGATTTGCTTTGAGTACACTGCGGGAAAGTATATATTTCTTTATTATTTTTTATGCTTATTTTTTGCTCAAGGCAAAGGTGGAATAAATCGTTATATATCTTTTTTTCTAACCCCAACTAAACCCTTTGTGTTATTCCCATTTATTTTTAATATTTTTTCCCAAACTGTTAGTTGTTTAATTTATTTTTCAAGTGCACAATTTTTCGCAGTTGTGGGCGCGGTAATGAAATCAAATTAGGCAGAGATCTCCTTAGTGCTGGCGGCATAATTGATTTGCTTTGCTCGGCTCCTCTGCCCTGGTGATTCCAATGATTCCGATTCCTATGTTGTGACTCCCTCGCCCAAGGATAATTGCCGGTGTCCTTGGCTTTTGTATCGAATCAGCAACAGCACCTGCGCTCCCTGCCTGACACGCTCCGCTCGCACTTCGCCAGCTCTTGGCTCAAGGATGGCCGTAAAACACAATTGTTCGCAATTATTATTTTCCCTGCTCAGCTTGCCTTGGCGCAAAGGATTAAGGTTGCAGGAGAAAAACAGAAAAAATACCGAAAACAAAACAATTCGCTACGCAATTTGTATGCAACAATAAGAGGATGAAAACATCTCGCTGAGCCAACGAGAACACACATGTTGTTTCGATTTCGGGCGGCAATAAAATTGATATATCCTTTGGCACAATATGGCCACCGCCATGTGCATTTAGATGGCCATGTCCTGACACGGCTTCCGTGGCTTAGTTTCCGCAATTTTTTCCCCTCGCTTATTGGCCATTTAGTGCACGTAGTTGTTGTAGGCAAAGGGAGCAAACAAACGCAAGGAAAATAGTGAAATTTGCCCAAATAAAAACTAATGGCCATCGGGACACAGGATCCATTCTAGGCTAGAGGCCGGAGACTTTGCCGTAATCCCGTCAAAGCGTAAACAAAATTTCGGTTATATAGGAAAGCTGTTCCCATTGCGAATCCTGCAGATATTTACTTGATTGGCTTTTTCCCCACCTTCTACAATATCCTATTTCTTTGACGGAATTGGATTAGTCGTAGATTTTTGTTTTGTAGATTTCTCTGATGTTGTTCATAAATAAGTTTGAAGTGTCTTGTTTTGATTTTTCTAGCTAGGAATGGAGGTAAATTATGTAAACAACTCAAGGTAGGATTTAGGAGATTGGTTGGTTAAATAAGAGTATGGCTTGAAGGAATTTTTCTAAATTTGTGTATAAGAATTAAGTCTTCTTAAATCTTAAAATGAAATTAAGCTTCCTAAAATGATACATAACTAATATTTTAATATTTTGGAATACTATTCGAACCATTTATTAATAATAATAAAAGTAAGAACCATTTTTCCAAGAACTATTCTTAAAATAACAATAAAGAAGGCATGAATAAGCCCTCATAGAACGTTAAATAGATATAATATTTGTAGAATCCTCGGAATATTAATATAATGAGATCATTAATCTTTAAACTATTACAATAAGGAAATACATGGTACAAACTTTAAAATATGAACAAGAAAAAGCCTTTCCCCTTTAAGAAATGCCTAAAAAATCACAATTAATTTAAAAACCTCCTTCCCCACCTTTTACCAACTTAAATTACCTCAAAATTTCCCCGAAAAATCGCCTCGAAAAACTATTTAAAGAAACGATTATTTAGAGAACACGCCCTCTTAATTTCATTAAATCAAATTCAAATTGCCCAAGAACCAAGAGGAACCAACCCAAAACAAAGCGATTGCAATTTTCACTCCCCCCGAAAATAAATAGAAAAACAAGGAGCGCAGGAACCACACAGCCAAGAACAAAAAAACCTGGAAAGTTGAAAAATATGGTGGCATATGCAAATGAGATTTCAGGGCAGGAAACAAATCATTGAAAAATTGTCACCGAGCCGCGACAAAGCAAACAAAGCGAGCAAAGGGCCCAGGCCCAACCCCGTCTGAGTTCCTCCCGGTTTGCCTTGCTATGAGAGCTGCCAGGATACTCCCTCCACCGATCTGGCCACCATCAACATCACCATTAGTGGCTCAATTGTGCGCCACATCGGCTGGCAACCACGAATCGCATGCAAATGAAACCGCAGCCACAAAAACGACAAAGAGACACTCAGGGAAAATGTTTTATAAGAATATAAAATAAAATTAGGGGTTATAACGGAATTTTTTTTTCGGAAAAACAAGAAGAAAAGCTAAGTGCCTTTGTTAAATCTTAAAATTTATTAAGCAAGAGAGGAAATATTTTTAAAAAATAAACATAAGTTTAGCCTGAAGCTTATAACATCGCATTTATCAAGTTTGTCTTTCAATTTATACCTTTGACTTTGTCCTCATCCGTTTTTATTGCTTGTTAATTTTTTCTCAGTGCCGGGACCAAAGGACATCATCCTGGGAGGACGTAGGGCGCAGCTGACGAATTGTGAAAAAAGCCTGTGACGGAGGGAAACAAGATGGTGGCACCACCACCACCACCTCGACATGGCCCTCTTTTTTCTTTTTTCTTTCCCGTGGTCTCTATAATTTTCTGCTGCGTTCACACGCCATCGTCGCATTTTTTTTCCCTGCCTCCGTCCATCTTTTGTTTGGTTCTTTTGGGCAAACATTTAAATTAAAAACATTTACATACGATACGAGGGCGGAGAGATAGGCAGGGAGTGAGAGGTATGGAGGAGTGACAGGAACCCAGATATTCAATTATGATTTTTCAATTGGAGGACCGCGAATGCACGAGACATTTTCCCAGATAAGTCGCAGCCAGTTTCAGGATGTTGGGGAATGTCTGGTACCGGTCCTGATACAAGGATTGAAATATTAAATATAACTTTCAAACCCAAAAATATTAAATTTACTGAAAATATCTATATGTAACTTTTTTTTAATATTTGTATGTGTTTTCTACAAAGAAATAAATGCAAGTAAAATAAATGCAGTTTTTCTCAAGAGGCAATATAAAAATATTGGTTTATATTTTATTCAGTTTATATCAATAGTTAAACTGCCATTAAATCGGTAAAATATTTCTTTAATATAATTTCCTCGAAACTAAAACTAATATTATTAAAAATAGTTTATCCTGTTTATCAATTATTAAAAGCAAGCAAGGAAGCTAACTTCGAAAGTCGAACTTCGAAATCTAAGTTGTACTTTTTATATAAAAAAAATTTTTTTTTTTTAAGCTTTGATTGTAAATTATTAGAAATTTAATGGCGAATCTGAAGATATACGGCTTTTGGTTATCACTTTCTTATTGGCTATAAGAGGCTCTCAAGAAGACCTTAAATAAATAAAAAAATGTTATAAACTTGCAGTCTGGAATTGGATTATTCAAAATCGATCCATTTTGGTAAAATTGAAAAAAAAAAATCTATGAATCAGGTAATATCTATAACTAAATAAATTTTAAATAATTTCAAATAAATTGTTAAAACTGTAAAGGTTTTTAAAATTATCTTTTAAATAAATTCAATAAAACATCTGTAAATTTCAATCTGAAAAGTTCACTTGCATCCACTCAGATACTTTACTCATTTACAAAATCCCACTCAACTCTAGTGTGGTGAGTAAGCGAAACGATATGGAAACGGAACACAGTTGAAAAGAACCGTAAATTGTCGGCGAAATGCAGGCAACACACACACACCACCCATTCCAACGTATAAAAAAAAACACTCCACACACACACACACACACTCCGTCACTCACCATGGCAACAACAAAAGCAACAAAATACCCAAGGAACTGTCAACAGCCGAAAACAAAATGACGAATTTATGAACTTCTCTGCGCCGTCTCTTTCGCTCCCGCTCTCTCTTACCGCGGCGTGCGAGAGAGATAGCCAAGGCACTCAAATGCCGCTCTCCACTCAACCGTCGACACTGGTTTTATCTCGCTTGCACACAGGCAGCGCTTATGGTTTGAGTGCATGGGAATGTGTTCAAATTGGAAAATGGAAAGGGAATTGGGAGCGGGAATGGGAATGGGAAATGGAAATGAGTTATATGCCCCGGCATCGCAGTCGACGTCGACGTCTCTGCCGGCTGCAAGGGAATGCGCGCGCGTTTGTATGGCTATCTCGCTTGCACACCCAAATCGCTCAAGTTGTCATAATTGAAAAATGTCTCGTTGTTGTTGTTGTTGTTCCTCCTTTTGCGGTTTATCGTGCGGTTGGATTACGTGACGTAAGGGGGGGACGTGACGTAAGGATTTTGTTTATTTTTTGGGATGTTAAAGGAATAAGGAGTAAGCATACGAAGGCTGTAACGTTTTTGTTACGTCAAATGATTACGTTACGCGGTGGGAAAAGCCCTTTACTACGTTATAACGTAAGAGACATCAGCTGTTGTTGTTTCTGTGTTTTGGGGGTCAGTCGACGTCGCTGCCTCAGCCGACGTCTCTGTCGGCGTCGCTGTAGTTGTTGCTTTTGTTGTTGATTTTTGCGTTGCGTTTTTGCTTTTTTGTTTTCTTGTGTTTTTTGTTGTTCGGTTTTGGCTTTGGCTTTGGCTTTGGCGCTTTTGGCGTTTTACATGGCGAAAAGCGAATTGTGGGATTCATTCAATGGCCAGCTGCGACGGCGAGAAGCAGCGACGGCTCCGGCATTTCTATCTCTCTTTTTCCCTTATTCATAAATCCGGCGAAGAAAATTACGGAAAATACGGCGAAATACGACGATAAAAACTCGAAAAAGTCATCAAATTTAAAAGTGTTTTTGAACCAAACAAAATGGCAAAGCAAATGTGGTTTATTATTTAAAATAATGACAAAAAATATAATTTTAAATTATAATTTATACCGGTTCCATAAACATCTTAATAAATATTCCAAATAAATAAAACATTTTTCATTGTGATTCTGTTATGACTCCAAAAATCTTAAATTTGCTATAACAGGGATAGAAAATTTTAAATATTGAAGTAAATTTTAAATAAAATTAAATATCAAAAAGCTTGAGCTTTTAAAAGCTGGAATAAAAATGCTTAAAACAAATATTTGGTGCTTAATTTCAAATATTTCCAAAAAATTGAAAAGTTGTTAAGAAAAATATAACACAATTTCAAAAAGTATTTAATGAATAATATTAAAAATACCAAGTTAATGGCATGGACTTGAAATAAAAAGCTCTGGGGACAAAAAACTCTAAGAAAGGACACCTAAAAATAACAAAAGAGCTGAGATAATATGCTCTGAAAGCAAGGAACACATAAACCCAAATTTACTGAAGAAAATATTAGAAAAATTCTTGAAAAAATCCCAAGAAACAGAAAAATACAGACTAGAATCGGCAGCAAAATGCTTTTGAGCAATCAGCCGGCAAACACGAAGCCCCAGCAGCAAACGCAGCCCTCGTCGCCGTCGCAGAACTTCAAGTCGAAGCTGCAGCAACAAATCGCAAGCATCGCCAACGGCGGCACCTCTCATCATCATCATCAGCATCAAAGCCACCAGCAGCATCATCATCATCCGCTGGACAATCATCATCATCAGGCGCAGCATCAGCACAACATTTCCTTCGCCACGGATTTCTCAATTGCCGCGATTATGGCGCGCGGCGGAAACGCCCCGAGCAGCCGGGAACCTTCGGAGCGGAGTCTGAGTGAGTAAAGTAATTCCCAACATCCCCCCAAGTTCCCCAAAATCTAAAGATACACTCAATAAAAATATATGGAAATTGGCATAAATATTTCCTCCCTTTCCTAAGGGTTTATTAGGTTGATTTCTAGTCATAGAAATGGACAAAAAAATAATTGGAAAAGTTGCTTGTATTCATTCAGAGATTATTCATAGATTTACTTAGTATTTTATTGAACTCTGAACTCAACTTAAAGTTCTGAATATTATATTGTAAGATAGGATAGGGAGAAATAGATTAGTTAAGACCATACAATAGTTTCTCTTATTTAAATGTTTAAAATAAAAAGATATCAAATACGGCTAAGATGTTTAGTATTTTTTTAAGGTTTTCTTTCTAACGAAATATTTATTTATTGATTGATTGATTATCTTCAACTAATGGCTTTATCTGGCAATAAAAAATCATTTTTACCATACGATATTATTACTATATTCGCTTATAAAGTCTAAAACTGAAAAGTATTTTAAAATAAGTAATAGTAGTAATTATTAGGTTACCTAAAGTATACAAAAAGCACAATTAATAACATTTCTTTGTTGTTCACACCACAAATGTTAATTAAATTATATTTACATGATCTTGACACATTAGTCTATTTTTATTCAAAAACAAACGCCCAGAAACGAATATCTTATCTTTCCTATAGCTTGAAAAGCAAAACTTCAAGTATTTCAAACTGTAAAAAATTCGAGCAAAAATGTATTTGTTTTGCCAGAAACAAAATTCAACCTATTTTTAATTTTTCTTACATATAAACCTTAAGAATGACCAATACAAAAACTGGGTTGAATACAAAGCCAAGTTATTATAGAACATACCGTTTTCCCTAAGGAAAATTCTATTTACAATATTCCTAGCTGCTGACGCATAAAACTCAATTAATCGATTGCTTGTTCCGCTGAAAAAGTGTCGCAGCTGCATTATATTTCTATATTTTCCGTATTTATTTTTTTTTGCCTACGTTTTTCCTGCTGTATATAAATTATATATTGATGACAATGCAACGTTGATGACTTGATAATTGCGGCAAATGCGCGGCAATAAAATAATCAAAAAGCCTATTTGAATGCGCGGCGGTGGGGACTTCAGTACATGACAGCCAGCCAGAGATATATATGCATATATATACACGTGAATGCAAAACTATTTAGATGCCATAATTGGGTAGAGACAGAAGCGCAAACAGATGCATTCATTAGCACACACACACACGCGAGAAATTAACATATGAAATTGCATTTTGTGCAAATAATTGAATTTTTTGGCGTAATCTGCAAAACGCATCTGGTCGCGAATTGGATTCTCGTTGTTGCTGCTCTTACTGTTTCTGTTGCTGTTGCTATTGCTCATCATCGTCAGCCTCAGCGGCAACATGCAACATGTTGCAGATCCCCAGCAGCAACTCCCACATATTAACTGGACACTTTGATGTCTCTCTTTCGCGTCTATAAGCACTGCGAAAATTATTAGGTGTTGGAAATTAAGAGGAAAACATAACTAGAATAACAGTAACCATGTAAAAATATAGAGTAAGGTTTATTTAAACTAAATATATATTAAAAAGGGTTTCATTTAGTAGATTTAAATCCATTGTTCAAGAAACTGGCTTTGTTTTCAAATATGTTTCTTGGCAAAGCAATAATTAGTAATCAATAAAAATATATTTAAGGCTCAATTTGAATAATAAGTAAAGTTTACCTTAACAATTTGCATTTTGAATAATTAACAAATAATTGTCAGCACTTATTGACTTAGTTTCTAAGCAAATTTAACTAATATGTTAATTTAAAAGAGGTTTTTATTTCTAGTTTACAAGGATTTAATTTAAAATCAATAGTTCTTCAAAAAAAATGTACGTTTACGAAAGTTTAATCATTTATTTAATAATATTAAAATAATAAACATACATTTAAAACAGAAATATCAAAAATTTCTTAAAAGAAATGGATTAACTTGGGCTTTAGAAAATAGGAAACAATTTATATATTCACTAAAACCTTCAAGTCTTCTCTTTTCCCAAAAGTACCTCAAAATTTCCATTTATTTCTTTCATTTTCAATATATAACTCCCCTTATTTCTCCCCGTGCAGGTCCCGCATCTGTGGAGCGATATTCCGGCCAGGATGCGGACGATGATGTGGATGTTGACGTTGATGTGGTCGACTGCAGTGACTCGGAATCGCCGTCGGCAACAGCAGCAGCAGCAGCAACAGCAGCGGCGGCCGCAGCAGCTGCAGCAGCATTGCAGGCGCAGCAACAAGCGCGTCAGGCGTTGCGTGCTGCACAGCAACAACAGCAGCAGCAGCAGCAACCAAGGCAGCAGACACATCATATCCATGCAACGGCAAACAAGCAACAACGCCAACATCACAATCATCACAGCAGCAACAGCAGCAACAACAATGGCAACATCAGCAACTCCGGCAACAGCAACAATAACAAATCAAGCGGACATCGAGGGCGTTCAGCTGCCGCAGTTGGAGGCGCTGCCACGCCCTCGCCGCCACCGCCCCCGCCGTCGCAGAGTCCCGAGGAAAACGAGCGCCTGTCGCCAGAGGAATCGCCAGCGCAGGTAACCACACAGGGCACTTGGGAAAATATTTGTAAGATATAGAAAAATATGGATAGAAAAATATAGAAAGAGCTTCCTGAAAGAGTAAATAAAATTATAGAGAAGTCTTTGGAAGATGAGACACTCTGAATCATCAGTAACCATTTCAACTGTTCGATATTAAAGCAACTAATAAATTAATTAAACAGAAACCTTTTTTTTCTGTGCATCTCCTTAAGCTTTTTTTCTTTTTTTTACTAAAATCTCCTGTTGATTCTCTCCTCCCTCTGTCTTCTTCCGCTTGCCACGCCCACAGCAGCCCACGCCCAAGATAGTGGGCTCGTGCAACTGCGACGATCTCACGCCCGTTCAGTGCCACCTGGAGACCAAGGAGCTGTGGGATAAGTTCCATGAATTGGGCACTGAAATGATCATTACCAAATCGGGCAGGTGAGTAGAGCCAAGGCGGCAAAAAAGAACGTAAATACACATATTACAAAGACTTACCACTAAGTGAGTGGGTTTAAAAAAAAGAAGAAAACAAGCTAGAAAATGGCATTTTGCATGCATTGATGCATCCATGAATACTTAAGCATTTTTTAATGATCAGAGACATGTGAAGCAGACAAACTAGGCATTATGATACATTATAAGTTAAAGATAAATTAAGTTATTAAACAACCAAAGTTCTAAAAAGACTACTAAAGCAGGGTAGAAGTATTTCCTCAATCAAAAACTCTCTTTTTACACTCATACTCTATATAAACTCTTGGTTTACCCACCTTTCATACAACAACAATTTGAGTTATTCACTTATCGACTGAAAACCGAAAGATACTTTCCGATAATCGATCACATTTGTGTGTTGCCAAATCCCCGGGGCACTGCACTTACATTGCATCGCCTATCGCCTATTGCCCATTGCCCATCGCTTCGTGCATTTTATTTCATTAAACTTTCGTTGGAATTCAATTTGCCAAAGGCCCAAGTGCCCCCCAGGTAAAAGTACGACGAGTGGGGGAGTGTCACGGGGCAGTCCGGGTCATAATCATAATGCCGCCTCCGGCTATCGGCCTCCAATCAAGCCCACGACGAAAAGTCCTCCAATGGAATAACAATCAATATAAAACTTTAATGCGCCTTTCACCCATCGACTAGCCGACTACCGGCCACGCCCCCATTAACGCCCCTTAGCTTTTAACTGGAAAATATCAACAACTTTTCGGTTAGTTCTCCTCATTTACATTCCAGCCTTTGGTTTGATTGACAAGGCATCGAAATAATTTGCCGTCGATTTTCGATTAGCAGAAAAAAAAACATACCTCGTTTCGTCAGCTGTTTTTCGGTTTAAAAAAGACCCCAAAAAATATACAAAAAAAACTAAACACGCATAGGACTCGGAGAAATACCGGGTTAAACGACTTTTCATTCGCAACTCAACAAAAGTTGAAGAAATTATTGCTTGACGGTATATTCTCGATAGGATTCTCGGGCGGGGATAAAGGGGGTTTCGAAAACGAAACGAATAAAGGCAACATGAAACATAAAAGTTTTTTGGGGGGGCAGAAAGAGAGAAAGAGAACTTTTTGCTTTTCGTATTTGGTATTTTTTGCCTTCCCCCTTTCTCTCTTTTCCCCGATAACATGCAAAATGCGCATTAGTCGCTAGGTGGTAGTTAGGATCTGGATCTCTCTCTCACCCTTGCCTCTTGTTTTGTTGATTTTTTCAAAGGGGGATGCTCGAACTTAACTAAAGATGAGTTAATCATGATTTAGAGATATTCTTAATTGTTTAAAATAAGGGTGTCTTAAGTTAAATGAATTAGAAGAATTGTTGATATTAAAATAAAGAGATTCAAAACCATTTATAAGAAGAAAAAAGTGAAATTTGTCTGTTCTGCAGTTTAAGCGCCATTATATTCTCAAACGTAGTCGAAGCATACTTGTTTTGTAGATTTTTTAAAAGGGGGAACCTCGAACTTAACTAAAGATGAGTTAATCATAATTTAAAGACATTTTTAATTGTTTAAAATAGGGTTTTCTTAAATTCAATTAATTAGAAGAAACTTGTTGATATTAAAAAAAGATAATCAAAAACTGTTCTGCAGTTTTGGCGCCATTATATTCTCAAATGTGGTCGAAGCATACCAAGTACGAAAATCGCCGCTTTTTACATTGATGAGAATGTTAAATTTATTTATTTTAGAGAAGCTTACCTTTATTGCTTTTTTTTTTCTGGAATATTTTGGTTACAATAAATGTAAAATGTTATGAATTTAGCTAATTAAATTTCCAAAATGTCTGGAGGAATAACCAGTATATAAATTTTTACATAAATATCTTTATACCCTTTAAACCTTGTAAATTCCTCCATTAATCCCCTAAAAATGAGTATCATATCGTCGACTATACCGGCTCTTAATGCGTTCATATTTTTTATATTTTTTCCTTTGTTTTTCTTTTATTTTTTTTTGCCTGGCAACTTTTGTTTGTTTGGCTTTAGTGTTGCGTTTAACCCCTTCGTTGGCCGTCAACAGTTGGCCCCAAAGAAGAATATCTAACTGCCTCGGCCAAAGCTCCCTTCCGCCCACGTCCCCGCTGTGCGCATTTACGACACATTAACAAATTTACTCCTTTCGGTGCGAGGAAGGACCAACAGCCCCCGGTGGTGGCCCCCAAAGAAATCCACACAAAGTATAAATTGCAATGTAATAGCTGCCGATTGTCGCGCTAACAACGCATTTGCATGTCCTTTGGCTTTTTGGGCCCATTTCGTTTCGTTTCGTTTCGTTCGTGTTTTGACGTTTCTGTTTTTGTTTCCGTGTTGCTTTTTGGTTTCCTTATTTTTTGCCCTGTAATTAGTGAAAGGATACCGATGAGCGACCGACACTTATTTACATTTGTGCGGGCACAATTGCAAAAAATACAAAAAAATACAGAAACAGCAGCGAGTATAATCCCCATTCCCGCGGCCGATATCCATCTATGTCAGCACGTCGTTTGCTAGCTAAACATGTCCACGAACAAAAAAAATAGGGGCGGCAACAGCAAGTGGGTGTGGCCATGCGGGTCTCTGTTTTTTATGTGAGTGATACATTTTAAATTGCAAAAATATACGACTGAGGTCCGCGCCGGTTGGCATGTCTTGGTGCATTTTGTCAAGGGGAAAGAGGTTTTGGGAGGAAAACATAAAAAGAAATATTGGTTTCTAAGTTAAAAAATTGTATAAAAAAATAAAAAAAAGGATTATGTTGAATAAGTAATTTACTTAGATAATTTAATAATATTTTTTGGCATTATAAAGGCTCAGTTATCCATTTACCTCAGTTAAATTATGATTACTTCTATTTAAATGTTTCCTTTTAATTTTTCTCTATTTCTTAATGAGTTTTCTTTAAGAATTAATTCATTTTTAACTTATAAAAATAACTAAAAAAGAACTTTAGGTTTACTTAAATATTTCCCCCAACAATCCTATACGTTTTCCCCCTTTTTTCGCTGCTCTGTGAAAATGTTGCCTCCACATGCAAATGCGCATGCGTGGCTCGCATCAAAACGAAACCGTGAAAAGCGGACAAAAACCGCCTCGAATTGCCAAAAACACACACACATTTGATGGCAAAAAAAAAGAAGTATAGTGACGACTTTGAGGATGATTTACAACCAAAACGAAACCGAAAAGGCAAAACAGAGAGCTAGACATTTTTTACCTGTTACCTGTTACGTGGTCTCAGGTCTAGTAGGATTCTCGTCTTTGTTGTGCGGTTGTTGAGATAAAATATCACGTGGTTTGCGATTTTGTCACGCTGTCAGCGGTTTTGAGGTTTGGCATTTTCCTCGAGACACACAAAAGGCGGAAAAGTCAGCAGGCTAATTGTTTGCCTCCGCCGAATACCCGGGGTTTTGTCAATATTTTGCGACAAACTCTTCACGCATATTAAGGCTGTGAATTCCTTTCCGCTGCAGGACATTCGAGGACAGTAGCCTGGCTACGGAGGATGCATGGCAATTGCAATTTTCACGCTGCAACCCCTTGCAGGCCAATAGAGTAAATATTTCCTTCCCTCGATTTTCCACAACTTTATTAATACGGGACAGCTGAACGGGGCCAAGTTCGGGGATCATTTATCAGCTGGAATGGTCATCGGAACAAGTTAATCCCCCCTTTTTAAAAAGGTGCTCTTGGCCTGAATTATGAATTAATCAACTAATAAAAGATAGCCAAAACTGGGGGAGTGTTGTCAGCTGGCGATAAGATCAAAGTTATAGTTTTTTGGGGTTGCTTTTTGGTTCGCTTTGTTTTCTTACTTAATTTGCATTTTATTAATTTAGACCTTGCGGCTTAATTTGCTGTAACAAAGGTGTTGATAATGAATTGGCCGTATATGCCAACATGTATTCCTAATTGAAAGCAGCCAGCGACTAGCAACCCCGAGAAATATTCTGGCCCTGGCCCTGGCAAATGGTGTGTAAACTTCATAATTGTAACCTTTGGCACCTAAGCTCCGTCCGAGGGAAACTGAGTAAAAGCCATTTCCCTAATTTTCCCATAAACAAATACATAAAATCCACACTTAGAAGCTCTCAACCCGCGGGCCGAAACTGAACTAAGCTCGACATAAAAACCCCCATCGAAAAAAAAAAGAAATAGAAGTTGGCAGCGGTGTTGGGGAGTGGCTCTCGCTATGGCTGCCCTCGGGCAGCTCTCTCGGACTCATAAAATGTATGTAAATGCTGGAATATGATTTACGACATTTCCGCCAAGCAAAAAAAAAGTGCGGGGGCTGCTGCTACATTAGATATGGCCCATAAAAACGGGGCGTGGCTGTTTCCCGGACTTTCACTCATTTATGGTCGGCATTAGCAGGTCGCTATATAGCCTCCCGGAAAAGAAAAGTGTTAACCATTGCTAATACAGAAAGAGAAATAAATATATTGAATACAGAAAACACATAAAACCTAGAAAAAAAAGGATTAAAAGGGTTTTCTGAAATTCAGGCTTGTAAGTTCCTAATTTTTTAATGGTTTAAAAACATGTCTTCAACATTTTCTCTTAATATTTTCATGTATTAAATACATGTATTCAATTCTTCTAATATTTCCTTAAGTAAACCCCTATAAAAAGGGTTAGAGGTGTTCAAAAAATGATAACCTCTCTATATCATTCTCATAGCCACTTAAATTTTTTAAATTTCGTTAAGACCTTTCTTTAATATTTTCTTAGGCAATTTCCTTAAATTTTTTTAAAAACCAACGAGTGAATAAGCCTTGTTCCCCAACCTTTTCATTAACAAACTCCTTCAACATCGTTTCGTTACGTTTCGCGGCTTAAAAACAAAATGGTAGCTTCCGGTTTTGCCTGCTTCCGTTTTGGCCACGTCTTTTGGCGGTCAGTCAGGCTCGAGTGCAGCTACTCTCCATAGTGCAGAGAGTGCATATATATAGTCAGTTATCCGTGCAGATATCGAGATAAGCGGAACACGTTAAATGCCCCCGACAATGGTGCTAATTGCGGCATGCAACTCGGAAAGTGCAGCTGAAAAGGCTTACTTACAGCACAAATTGCAGTTACAATTACAATTGCAGGTGGATTCGTTTTGGTCTACGACTGTGACTGACTGCGATAAATAGCATAACTCGGGGCCCAGATGTTGGTGACACCGACTCAACGCCCCCTCTGAGCCATAATGGGCTGTAAACATAACTCGAACAAACAAGAGCTAGAACGAGCGGGAAAGGTGCCAATGGAACTAGAAAGTAAATCTTCAATTAAACCAGGCTTGGGTGACTACAAATTGTATTTGCGTGTTTGCCACTGAAAATCCCGAATTGGAAGTTTACATTTTGTGCCGTGGTTTTATCCAAAATATGTGCAATTACTGTTTGGTCGGGAAAAGACATTGGAAAGAAAGGTAGCCCTGTAAATTGTACTTCTTTACTGATCAATGTTTTGTGTCTCCCAGATTTCCTATCACACCTGCTGGGTGCTCCAAGACTTACTTTTCGGTTAAGAATTCATTAACTAACCAAAGACTAATTTATTTTAAGTTTAAAACTACAATCCCAACATCTTTAACTTTTCCGAAAACCCAATTAAAGCTTAAAGTTCTCTCTTAATAATAACATTTGGATAAACAAATGTCTCACAATTAATTTCCCAAAGCAACTGAAAGCAAATCAATTATAATTAACCCAACTTGGGCCTTCGCGGGGCTAAACAAATGACAAAAAACTGGGGCTGGGTCATTAGTGTCATTTACACTTGCCTGCGACCGCAGAAAAGAGACAGGGAAACACCTGGGAAGGAGGTTTTTTTTTGGGAGGGAACGCACTAGGAGGAGGCGGAGCACACCCCTTAGCCTAGTGAACGCCCGCTGAGTGAATGTCCTGCGTTCAGGACGACGACATCGCTTGCGGAAATGTGTCAAAAACGTGCTAAAAGTCATAAAATTAAATATGCGTCTTATTTACATACCACAGCCACCTCACCACCTTCTTTATTTTCTTGTTTCTTGCTAACGCAACACAATGGCAGGCAATAAAAAAATATAGTTCACGTTTTTACTTTGTTTTTGTGTTTGTTTGCGACATACTTTGGGCACATAGAAAGAGGAATATTTAATACGGCCTCGATTTCATGATTATTTATAAGGATATGTTAACTATACAGCAAAACCAATCCTTTTTTTAACTTAAACACATAGTTTTTAAGGGTTTTAAGCAGAACTTAGCATAGATTCATGTTCAGATTTTTTTATTAGCTTACCTAATCCTTCTGTAATCTTAATACTCTTTTACCCAATATTAAAGTACTTAAAATATAATTTATTTAATATTTCAAGGTGTTATAATTTTTTATATTAATAAAAAAGACAAACATTATTTTCTTATTAATTTCAGACGCATGTTTCCCACCGTTCGTGTGAGTTTCTCGGGTCCTCTGAGGCAGATTCAACCGCCGGACCGGTACGCCGTCCTCTTGGACATTGTGCCGCTGGACTCACGGCGTTACCGCTATGCCTACCATCGCAGCTCGTGGCTGGTGGCCGGAAAAGCGGATCCGCCGCCACCCGCCCGCATCTATGCCCATCCGGATAGCCCCATCAGTCCGGAGGCGCTGCGCAAACAGGTCGTGTCCTTTGAGAAGGTGAAGTTGACAAACAACGAGATGGACAAGAGCGGACAGGTGAGTTTGAAGGGAAAAGAATGATGGTTAAATCCGGAAAATCAATGTAATATTAAAGGAGAGAGAGTCTTTTTAAATATAATAATTTTTTTTAGCAAGTTCTAAGCTTCATTAAATGTTTTTTAAAATTTTTGACATATTTCTAAGACTCAAATATATTAGAAAACCTTTCCAAAAACCTTCCCAGATAAAGCCCGAGTCTCATTTTCAAGCTAAACTTCCACATTCATCCGCCAATTTATGCCGCTCACTTGGGCCATCTCAGAATTCGGTTATGAATAATTTAGGCCCAGAGACAAACACATAAACCGGCGGGCATTGTCTTGCACTTGGCTCCCTCTCTCCTCTAGGGTCAAACGGGTTCAGCCAGGAATGCACATATGCAAATGGCATTGGGACTCGGCTCGCACAAAAATGAATGAAAATTGTTGGCAATTTGGTGGCAAATACGAGGCCAGGCCCAGGCCCAAGCCCAAGCCCAAGCCGAAGCCAGTGTCTGCCGGCTACCGTATTTTTATCACGGCCATAAAGGATGTGGATGGATATATGGATGCGAGGACAGTCAAAACAACCGTCGACTACTATTTTATGGGCCTACATTTTTTATAAGGGCCGGGTGAACAACAAACGATTCGCATTCAGGGAATTTCCACTTCAACTTTCCGTTTTCCGCTTTCCACCTCCACTCTTGCAGGTCGTGCTGAACTCAATGCATCGCTACCAGCCCCGGATCCACTTGGTGCGGCTGAGCCACGGCCAGAGCATACCCGGCAACCCCAAGGAGCTGCAGGATATGGACCATAAAACCTTCGTTTTCCCGGAGACCGTGTTCACGGCCGTGACGGCCTATCAGAATCAATTGATTACGAAACTGAAAATCGATTCGAATCCGTTTGCGAAGGGATTTCGCGATTCGTCGCGTCTCACCGACTTTGATAGGTAAGTTGCTGTCGCCCCCAACTCCAACTCCACATATCCTGGACAGTAGTTGCTCCTGTTTCCACTGTTTATGGGGTCATGTCTGATTTATGGCCTAATTTACGATGGCTCTGGCTGAGAGGTAAATGCGATTCGGTAGCCAGAATCAGAGACTGACTGGCGCTGATTAGCGAAAATGTGTGAAAGTGCCGGTTTTGCCTTGGATGCGATTCCTGGCAGCTTCTTCAATTAGCAAGCAACGTGCAGGTCGGATGATCGATGGGATCAAGGGGAATTTTATATATATGGTTGTAAGTTAGTAGGGTCAGTGTTGAAGTTGAATAAAAAATAAAACATTAACTGGTCCTTCGAGCCGGATTCGTCCACATTTCCTACACTCGTTAAATAAATGAAGGGAAATGTGAATTTTAAACTCTTTTAACAAACAAAAAATTAAGTAAAACAAAATGTAGTCGAGAAATCCTTTCAATGTGCGATTTTTTAAGCCTTAAGTCTCAAGAAAAGATCTGAATCCATTCAAAACACTTTCCAAAAACTCATATTAAAAGAATAAAACTTCAAAACTATAAATGCCTTTATTAAAAATATAAAAAAGTTAATCATTTAGCTCTTACTTCAATTAAAACTATAATAAAAGCCCCACATTTGATCCACATTCGAACTCTGAAAGCTATTGCCACTCAATTAAGACCGAGAAGTTTGGAGGAACTTCAAGTTGGAGTTTGGCCAGAACCCGATGAGCAACTTGTTTGGCTGCCGCCACTTCAGTCGGGGCAATAACATAATTACGTTGAAAGTAACTGCCAATTGCCGACACTAAACAACAGGAACAACAACAGCAACATCAGCAAACAGCAACAAGAGCCACACATTCACTCATTATTTTCGTGTTTTCATTTCATGTACGAATCGGCATCAAAGTTAAAAGCGCCGATCTGTAATTTACGCCACTTAAGCCGCCGCCGTGCCGGCTACAACAGCAACATTGCTCTTTGAGTTGCTGCTGCTGCTGCTGCTGTTGCTATGTTGCTCATGTTGCCCATGTTGCTCGTCTTGCTGTTGCTGGCGGCAGAGAGCATTTGCTGTCTTAATAGTCGCTGCAATACTTTGAAGTCACTGTCGAAAAAAGGGCAGCAGCGGCAGCAGCAACTCTCTCAAAAAAGAAGCCAGAAAAAATGTAGCCTTCGGCAGGATCCTGTCGGGAGCTTAAGCAACATGTTGCAGACGTTGCCTTGTAGTCAACATGTTGCAGGGATAAAGAGAAATACTTGCTTAATATTATTGGTATAAAAAAACATACAATAAGTATGAAATTTATCATTTTAATTTCATTCTTAACCAAATTTATTTATTATTTTATTTTATTTGTAAGGTTTCTTCTTGCTTTAAATTCTTAAGAGTTCCCACTTCCACTAACTAATAATCTTACCTCCCTTTTCTTACAGAGATCCCATGGATGCTTTCTTTTTCGACCAGCATATGCGAGCGGCTCCTCTGCGCTTTTTCCCTGACCCCCTGATGGCCCAGCTGACGCCCCAGGAGGCAGATGCCGCCTCCTTGGCGCTTCTGGAAAAAGCCCGCCAGCACTTGCAGATGTTCGGCCGATCGCCGTACACGGAGATGTTGCTGCCACATTTGTATCAGCGATCGGCGGCGCCACCGCCACCGCCGCCCGCTCCCCACCTCAGTGCCTTTCAGCTGGGGATGTGGCAGCAACAGTGGCCGCAGCTCACGGCTGGGTTCTTGGCCAGCGCCAATCAGCAGGCAGCCTTGGCCCTGGCAGCGGCGGGTCAGGCCAACAGGACACCACCACCTCCGCAGGCGGCAGTGGCGCCACCGGCCCCAGCCACGCCCACATCCTCGTGTGGATCGGCATCGCCGGATCTGAGAATTAGGCCGCAGCTGGGTCACTATCCCCAGAGATTCAGTCCGTATCAGGTGCCGCAGCATCAGGCCTCGCCACCAGCCTCGAATCGGGCGGAGAGTCCTTAGGATACAAAAAAAATAATAACTAAACCACCCCAAAAAATACCACTAAAACCCTATTAAATCCCCACCCTAAAGATATGCTGATGTGGTTTTTAAATCTCTGAGAAATTAGATCAATTTCCAAAGGCTTTAAAATAGTTTCTTTCTAAAAATGGTGTTTAAAAAACGAGGTAATTTCTTTTTATTCAACAGAAAAATGTATAATATTGAAGAGATTTACCGATTACATCAGAATATCAACCGAAATGTATGTGCAATGTTGTTGAAAGCAGATAAAAACCCCAAGTAATACCCATAATCCCCTGTAAATAACATCCAAAGATACACATTCGATGTTGCATGTGATGCTAAGGATAGAAAACCGTATCCACCGGTTTCACTGTATTGTAATTTCTCGTAGCATTATAACAGTATTAGTTAATTTAATTAGGACTAGGCAATAATATGCATAAACTATCCCCCAAAACTTTTGCTGTGCATTTTAAGTTTCGTTGTCCAACCCCCTCGATGTGTGTTCCTAAAACTGCAAATTATTGTGAGAATTCCACGCTGAATTAAATCCCCCCTAGACACTCCCCGTAAACCAATGCAAAAACAATTACTATAAACACTCATTTAAATCATGTGCAAAAATAAAAAAAAATATAAGAAAATACATAAAAAAGAGAAGGAGCGAAACTGAATAAACAATTTATAACACAAAGCGTGCAATTTATTTGTTTGTACTTTATTAATACTAGTGTTTTCGGCTTTTTAAGTTGTGTTTTTGCTGCAAACATGCAATGGCGATGGCGCTGCTTTTGGCCAACTATTAATAAAGTCAGGGCTTGTTGCAACCTGCAGCAGCAGCAGCAGCCGCACGTGATGCGCAGTCGCGCATGGCCACACTGACATTTGAGCGGAGGGCAATGGAATATAATTTATAGAATTTTGTGCTCTTTATGAACGTCTAATTAATTACTAGTCCATGTTTTAGTAGCTGCCGCTGCTGCTGCCAAAAGGGTTGCATGCAATCAACGATGGATGCCGTTGCACGCGACATGCGTCATCAATTTCTAATGATGTATGTCTGCTCCCTGGACGTTTGTTATTAATTCCAGTTGCCCCCCGCTCTTACACGGCCATTAACATTTTAAAGTGTTGTTTGTGAAAAAAATAAAAGTAAAGGGTTGCTGGCAATGGGAATTTGAGTGAATTATAATTTGTGAACTTTTCACCGAATAAATTATTCAATAAAACTGATCGCAGTTGGAAAACATCAAACCTTTATAGAGTTAAATGCCTTATAGAGTTACCTTTCGCTCTCTCTATCTATATCAATCAGGGTAAGTCCTAAAAATATTAAAATAAATATCTGAGACCATCATTAGCTTCTTCAAGCCTCTTTTTGACATTCTCCACTCCCAAATTCAGTCTGTCAATCGGCGCTAATCACCCATAGGTGATATACCACACACAAACAAGCCTTCAAATCACATAGATACAATATTTAATAACTTAATTTTGTAGCCCATGGGCCATGGGCGGCAAAGGTAACAAAAATTCAAATGGGCCTCGAAAAAAGAGGGTCAGAAAGGCACAGAGGTGGACTGGCCAGCGTTTAAATATGGCTTATATAAACGCAGGGCAGCTGAGGCTTTTTACCTAACCGATAACTTACCAATAATTATACACTTTGAAGCTTACAATTAAAAAATCGTTTTCTCTCTAGACCACTTTCAAAATATCTTAATTAACAGAGTTCACATACTAGGTGGCTTTGGCGTTTAGAAAAACTGTGAGAAAGTGTCATATTGTTATGAAAAATAAATATATCGAGGTTTTCCGTAGGAATAATTACAACTTTAACGACTTTTTGTATTGGTAACAGGCCCTGACCGTTCGATGTCTTAATTATATGGGTAAACAAATAATTGAAGAGTGATTTGAAAAGGGAAAGGACTCTTGTTACTAGTTTTTCAAAGTTCAAAAGAATTTGTAAACCACAAAGCCACCACCTTTCACTTCCTTAATATATTCCTACTCTTAGCCATAAAAACGTTGTTATCTCTCCTCGAAAAGCGTTAAAAAATTTGTATTCTCATTGTAAGCACAGAAAAGGCTAGGAATTTTTGGGATGCACCATAGAGATACCTTAAATTTTCTCACTCACTGCGACAAAGTCGTACACAAATTATCTTGCCACTAAAAATTTGCCTAATTTCCAACATAAATATGAAGGAAACTTATCTCAAGCGACCGATCTAGCAGGCGGCGGCGGCGGCACAACCTTAACATTTCTCTTGACTAATTTTTTTGTGTTTTTTTTTTCGGGCACGGGACAGGAGCCACAAATAAAAAACACCCCCGAAAATAAGGATGAGTTCTGGGATCTTGACCAGGCGGCGGCAGGCGCTAACAAATTTATGTCTTCTTCGGGTTTAGACAACATGAAAGGTGCTACTCAGGGCGAGGGTGAGCCCGGAAAAGGGCCAAGGCAAAGGTGGCCACCGCTTAGCTCATTACACACAATTTGCAGTTAGGTGCGAGCATATAAATTCCTGCGGTGGCCTTATCAAAAATTATGTTAACCTTTATCTAAATTATTTTTTTGGGTATTTCTACGGCAGCAAAGGGAGGATAAGTTGTGACTGTCGGTAAGGATTTGTTTGTGTTTTTCTAAAAAATATATATTCAAGTTAAATAATTACCGCTCTTGTTCATGTCTATATAAATATCGTGATCCACTTAGCCGTTCTGATGCAATGACAACCACACATTTAATGACGAGGGCGGGGCTCGGTCACATTAGCCATGAACATGAGTTAATTATACCATAAAATTTATTCAATTTATCAAAAGAGGCAACATGGAAAATAATTAAAAAAAAGACCAAAAACAACGATATAAACATCAGCATGTCAAATGAAGATACGAGTGTACATTTAGCTCCATGATTTGGCAACTTTTTGTGGCTTTTTTTTATTCTGAGTGGTATTATAACACACTGTGTGTAGTGTGTGTGTTATGGGATGATAAATGATTGTTATTGGGCAAGAACTTTAGGCAAAATAGAAATTCTAGATCAAAAATATATGGGGTTTTGAGAAATTCTTAAAAAAAGAGTGGTTTTGCAAAAATAAAGGTAATATTTCTATCTTATTCTATAGAAAATATATCCATATATATATTAAGGCACTTCAACAACTTTTTAAACAATTTTAGTAGTCAAAATTAGCCATATTTAGTCATAATTGCACCACAAAATACCCAAAAATAAAATACCTTAATTACTGACCCACCTAAGTACTTCTTAATGAGCTTTAGAAAGCCACCAAGTGGCGAGCAAACTAGCTGGTATTATTAGGCCGCAGGCGAGGCCTGTTTAATTATGGTAATTTGGGTGTACACACACTCACTTCGTATATTAAATAAAGAGACCAGACCGAGTGCAGTTTTTAACAAGAGTGGCGGAGTGGAGAAATTAATTTCACGACACAGAAATGTGCCAAAGGCCCCTTGGCCTGGCCTGGACTGGCCTCTCCTTGCCTGGCCAACCAACCAACAAGCGAAGCCTACATCACACTTCAACACAATCGGGCAATTTCATCGAATGCCATGGCGAAAGGGGGTTGGGTTGGGTTGGAGTATATGGATGATGGCCCCAATTGCATTTCACGTTCCGCCAGAGTCAGTGAAAATTTCCACCTCCCAGAAGCTCACAGCAATCCTGAAATCCTGCTATTCTGGGCAGGAAGGCAGGCAGGCATGTTGTGCTTGTGTCTGTTTTGTCTGCATATTGAAAATTTGCATGTTTAAGCATATCCTTGCCAACACTTTCCAGGCTGGACACACTAACTACATGTGCTATATACTTTGTAGGGGATATACATTTATATCCAAGGCGTCGTCCGTCCGGGCAATGTTCCGGAAGTGCTCGCAGTTTAAAGCTTATCGCTGCAATTTAAGTTGGTCCCGCCGGGGCTAAGAAAATACCTATACCCAAAGAGTGTTTCTAGGAAAAGTATTATTATTATAGAAAATGTAAGGGCATAACAGGTTTGCTTATTATTTAGTTACAAAATATTTAAAAGCTCAAAAAACAAATTATACAAAATCTTTCTTTCCAAATTAAATATATATTTTATAAGAATTTAACATAAAGTTGCAGGTATGAATAGTATTTCATATTTTAGTTTAACTATTAAGTAAATACCTAATAAATAGTATATATTTTCAGTCTCCAAAGATATTTATCAATTTATTTAAAAGGCAAAATAGTTATAAATAGTTTTTTTAATACTGATAAATGACTAGTAAACGAATCTCATAAGCTGCTTATTATGAAATAATCATTAAAATCCTTTACAAATTTAATACAACCCCTAAGAATCGAAAAATAATTCCCCCAAAGGGTACCAATTAAACCTCAACTGGGAAATCCCTAACCCATTTATACGAAAGTAATGCCATTGTAAATTAGTTTCGCAATTTCGTGCACGCCGCCTGCTGCTGCTGCTGAATCGTTCAATGAACTTGCCTTTGCCAAAGGAGGTTGTGCTTTTGAAAGGTTCATTAGCAGCTGTCAACCGGCTAATGAAGTGCCCAAGAAAAGATCCTAAAGATATATACTACGTATATATATATGGGCTAACTGTTGCCAGCAAATGAACTGCCTGCTGATTGATCTACTGAAGGCTTCATCAATATCAAGGAAAACTTGACTATTAATAAATGACAAGTCTGCATTAACAAATGCAATGAGGCTATGAAAAATGTACATTTCATCTGGAGGCAGATGCAAAAACACCCAGCCACACACACTTACTCGGCGAAAGTATCTGTCAGACTCTTGGTGTTGACATTTGAGAAATTTGTAGCTCATCTTTTGCTGGCATATCTGGATGGCAGGCAGAACGGAGACAAAAACTTGCCACTAATTACAAACAAACATGCACACTCGCACATACACTCAGTTTGAGTGGCACATTTGCACATGCGACCGCCCAGAATGAAATGTATCTTGCGGATATATCCAGGCATCTGCTGCTGCTGTAGCTGCCTCTCCAACTTGGAGTTCTGTGGGGGCGGCGCCAGCTGCAGCGGACTTAATTGCCATGCTTATTTCGTTATTGGCTGTAATAAGATGTCAACGCTGCGCCAAGCCACTTTCCGCAGTTGCATAAAATCTGAAAACGTCGGGGAACTGCGGGTATGTCATGGAGTCTCAAAGAAGAAGTCTACAGTTACTATTCGCGCCATTAAAAATGGGTTTTTGCTTTTTATACTACTATAGAACAGTTTAAATATATTATATTTAAGCAATATATATTTTATAGCAACTTATTTCTTAGCTGGAAAATATATTAGAATAAAAGTTGATTATAAATACATTATAGTGTTTTTACATTTATTTTAATTTTATATTTTCTTAGCCTTTAAACAAGAAAATACCCATTTTAGGATATTTTAATTGCCTATAGTTTTCATCATTTAAGAATATGATAAAACCTTATATATATTCTATTTTTTCTAAGTTCTACAAATAAATAAATCCTAAAGAAAACTCTGCTTACATTCTGTGCCTAAGTTTTGTATCTTAATTTAATATTTCTTTAGCCTTTAACCCAGAAAATACCCATTTTAATTTATCTTAATTGTCTATAATTTTACATTTAATATATAATAATACAACTTATATTTTCTATATTTTATAGGTTCTATAAATAAATAAATCCTGAAGAAATCTCTGCTTAAATTCTGTGACTAAAGTTTCTTATATTTTATTCCCATATTTCTTTTTTTATCACTCGCACACGCTTCAATGGACCACGAAGTGATTTTAATGGCCGAAAGGTAAAAATAAGAAAAAACTATATTTTCATCATAAATTTTTCTAGTTTTTTTTTTAGTGGCCTTTACGTTTTTCGTCGCCTTTACACATTTTTTATGGCCTGTGAATTATGTGCGACGAAGCATGGAAAATAATAATCAAAATAATCAGCGAGCGAAAAAAAGGTGAAATAAAATTTAATATTAATCAGGTGCGAAATATACGCGACAACCAGATCAAAGTGAATAATGTTTATATATAGTTTTAAGTTTTGGGATATATTTAGTATTTTTCACTTTTGTTTTTCTGTTAGCTTTATAGTTTAAATTTATAATAGAAAGTATACTTTTAATTAAACATATTTTCTACGTTTTCATAATTTTAAATTCCATTAAAAGTAAGCACAATTTTAAGGAGGAAAATATAAATTTTCCTAAACAATTTGAAAATACAATTACAGGTTTTCTAAAGCGGAAACACTATTTGCTGCTTTTCCCTCTGTTTTAAGCACTTAAATTTAGCAAAAACTCCCAAATAAAAACCGTTGGAAAATCGAGCAAAGAATTTCCATGCGAACGGCGGCTGCGACGAATGCGAAATGAAAGCGAAGGAGCAAAAAGAGCGCAGGAATGGAGAAAAGCCCAGCAGACGCAGACGAGGAGGACAGACGGGTTTTTTGAGTGAGTGCAAAACTTGCTGGCGGCCATTTTGGCGGGGGGAGGTTGCGGTGTGTGTGTGTGCGTGCGACAAAGAGAGCCAGAGACAAGGCGGAAAGAAAGAGAGCGCCGGCGAGCACTTCCAGTGAGAGGGGAAACTGAGTGCAAATTTTTGAGTGCTAAAAAGCGGATGATTGAGGGCGTTGCTTGGCGAAAATGGCAGCAGAATGTTGAAAGCTCTCTAACTACACGGCGCACGCACTCCAACGGGGCAGAGCGAAAGAGAGGGCAAGCTGGCGCGCGAAAGAGAGGGCTCCACAAAGGGGGGGGGGGGGGGGGGGGGGGGAGGCGGCGATGAAAGAGAGGGTGGCCGAAACAAGATGGTAGTGCAGCAGAAGGAAAGCAGACAAGTTGCAACTTGTCCGTAGCTTGTTAACAATTGCAGCACTCAAATAAATGAGCCACAAGGAGCTGGGATTGAGTGTGTGCGCCCCTTGAATGTAACTGTGTGTGTGTGTGCTTACACTGAGAAAAAAAGGAATTGAACTCTGCTCTAAAATTTTAAAACTAAAGATGCAAGTATTTGTCTTTTTAAGGTTAGGTTTCTCGAAACACATACAATATTCAGATGTAATCTTATTTTTATTTTTATTTACGATTTTTTTGCTTTCGAATTTTAAGGCAAACTCCAGTCGCTCTTGAAATTTTGTTCAGAAACCTGCGATTTTTACGCTCTCAACTTTGCGCTAGCGACGAGAGCGCGATTTTCGTTGCCAGCAGAAAAATGGCTGCATATTGCAATTCAAATGTATAGCCGTTCTTTCGTTTAAGGCCGTAAAACCTTAAAATTTTTATTACAAGTTTACAAAAAGTTATTGAAAATTATTTAAATAAATAATATATGGTTTTTAGCATTCTTTCAACATAAACTCTTTTAAAATATCTAGATTTTTCTTGCTGTGCACGAAGAAATTAGTTTTTGGCCCAAGAAGAAGCAGCAGATGTTGCTGCCGCCTTGCTGCCGTGGCTGTTGCTGTTGTTGCCGGGGCCTGCAGGCAATATACTTAATTAAAAGTCGCACGAGACAAAAGCCGAGCAAAAAGCGATTAAAAAGAGCAAGATTTTTGCACAACTGCTGCAGGAATTGAAGCCCCCTTTGCCACCCTTTGATTTTAACCCCAGGGGAATACTATTCCCCTTTCTTTCCCCTTCTCCTCCTCTCCTGTCCGCCTTTCACTTGCAATTGTTTGTCACTCAACAACGTTGTTTCTCTTTTATTTTCCCTTTCAGTTCTTTTTTTTTCATTTTTTTTTTTTAGTTTTTCTTTTTTTGGCAGGACTTTTTAGTTCGCACATCAAAGCGCCTTTTCCTTTGTGGTTGTTGTCGTTGTCGCCGCCAATTCTGATTATTCACATCGATCGGAATTTGTGAAATTTTCACGAATTGACACTTTTAGCCACTTGGGTGGCGTCTCTAGCCCGGTTCTAAATTTACACGCACCTTGGTGCTGTTGCCATTGCTGCAATTGTTGCAATTTTTGCAGTTGCTGCTGCAAGTAGATGTTGCTCTTGCCAGCGACGACACATTGCCTGATGCAATGACAAACCAATTGATTCGATCGAAATGCCAACAATTTATTCATTCACTTGTGCAAATGTGTGGTCTGCACGGTGGCAATGAGAGGGAAAATTGTAAGAAAATTGTAAAAAAATAAAATAGTAAAAATTAATGAGTTTTTAGTGAAGAAAATATTTTTAAGGAATATCATGTTACTATTTCTAGACCAGTTTAAATTCTTTTTTAAAGATCTGTTAGTAAAAAAAAAATTTTTTTTTTTTTTTTAATAAAATAAATAATTAATTAAAAATAAATTTCAAAAACCGTAACAATTTAATCATCAGTGTGAATACTCTTAAACTTCCTAATTTCTCATCAAACACAGCCATAAAACCACAAACAAATTAATTAGCTTACAAATATATTTCATGACTTTTCTCTTATTGCTAAAAATTCCCCGAATGAAAGTCAACCCCGAAAATAATCAATTAAACGCGCCCCGAGATGACTTTTCAACTTTGCTGCTGCATTTTTCCCGCCGCTCGTGTTGGCCAAAAGGCACCTGTTCCGGTGTTTTCCCTTCGAGAGGACGTCATGCGGTTTTTCCAGCTAAACCAACTACAGATCAATTCCCCCTATTTTATAGAGCGCGTGTTCTTTTCAACTGGAGAACCGAACGGTAGGCATTAAATTATAATAGTTACCACTCGAGTTTAATTAATTACATAAATATTTGTTCAAAAAAAGAGCAAGCGCTGCTCCTTTCCATTGGGAGACAAATTGATAAATGAATGTTGACTGAAATTTATGTGCATTTTCAGGGCAATATTCACCTGTTTCACGGGGGAAAAAAAGGGAGGAAAACACATGTCAGGATGATGAACTCGCCTCGATGCCTATAAATAGTTTCCAACTCACACACATCGCGCTTGATTAATGTCGCCCAGTTAGTGCAAAATTAGATGAGAAATTGTCAAATGAAACATTTATGGCCACTAACCAAATAAATTATTATTTATGCCTCTCGCAGGCAATGTGAAAAGTGACAGGCAACAGCACAGCCAACATATACACGCATCCATATGGCGATATCGGATTTCAAACACGGCCATTAAATTATTATGAAAATGTTCCGATGTTCTTTTTCGATTTTTCTGCTGTTTTTGTTTGTGGCTCGTTTTGCGCACGAGTTCTGGAAAATGTTGCGAGGTTTTTGTACAAAAATGTCAAATCTCCGGGCCACACAAGAGAGGGCCACCAAGCAGGTGGCAGGGTGTTCGAAGGTGGAATGGGATGACCCAAATTGTAAATTAAAGCGAGCATAATGCTTTAAAAATTGTAAAGTTTTTAAGTAACAATTGTATGCTTTTAAAGTCTGTAGGATAGATGAGCTCTTTGATGACTTAACTTTAGGTGCAATCTCTGCTTATTCCCTAAATATTTATAAAAGGTTTAAAGTTATCAAATATTAAGTAAGTGAAGGTCTTTTTATTTTAATTTCTTGAGCGGAAGATCTAAACAATTAAATGTAACATTCTGAAATAAATTTTTATTATAAATTTATGGTGTTTTGATATTTTTACAATAATTCTTTTACAATAATTTCTTTGAACGCTACTATTTTCTATTAAAACTCTATGAAAATTCCAATTTCTGGCTAATAAAACTTGGTTAACAGGCCCATAAACTCACTCTCCCTTTAAATAAAAACCCACCTACTTTATATAGCTGCTTATTTAAGAGTATAAATAACAGGCGTTAGACCGCCAACGCTAATGAGCGCATTGAAATTTATGACATTCCAGCAGAGAAAAAGCAGCCTATATGCACCGCATAATTCTCACACTTCGGCAGGCCACCGAAAATCCAAGAGAAACCGAAACATATTCAAATTGAATGCCTTCCGCGCCCCCTTGTGATTGCCAACACATTGGAAATGTCAAATTTAGTTGACAATTAATAAATTATGCGAACGGGGGGGCGCTTAAGTGGCGCCACATCGGGGAGCACGCAGCACACAGCACAGGACGTCACATTTTTGTATTGTCATTAATTTTAAATAATTACGAGGAGAGCGACAGTCAGACAGAGCGGCAGAGAGAGAAATCAAAACATTCCCTATTGGGTGGGCCATGTGTGTCCCTTAATTAACTGAGAGTGCCAGGGCGCGAGATCCTGGCCACAAATTGTTCACACTTCAACGTTTTCCTTGAATCTAGAGAGTAGCCGCTTCCCACCTTTTTTTTTGTCCCCCAACGGCAGCCACGTGTTTGAATTTTTATTTCGAAAAGATCTCCTCTCCACAGAGCCCCAAGTTTTTGGTTTTTTTTGGGGCACCTAATTGACATGTTAGTGACACATGTGTTGCCGCAACATTTTCAGGGCCCCGAAAATGTGCGACTCCTGGGCGAGGACCTCACACGAAAGTGTCAGCGTAATACGAGTCGATGATATATGCTTAGGGAGCCTCGGTTCGTTAGTTGGGAATTATTTATACGGAACTCTTCTGACATTGACAGAGAGCGAGCCAGAAAGCCAAGAAGGGCGGTGGCGGTGAGCTTTGGGTTTCGCGTAACAGAAAAAAAGGGAGAGGAATGGGGTGGCAATGAACTTGGAAAGGGGATTCCTGGAAAACTCCGAGGAAAATGTCTTAAACTTTAATTAGTTTTGAGTTTAAAAATACAGAGATTTATTTGCACCTTTAAAATAGAAGGAGAAGGATTTTAGGAACATTTTTGGAGGCACAAATTTCTTTAAATAATTATTTAAATGATGATATTCCTTCTATCTTAGGGAGTACATACAAGCCCTCACGATAAGCAACCTGAAAATAAGTTCCCTTTAATATTAATTAAATCGAAATACAATCTAATCCCGTAACTCCTCTAAATAGGGCTTAACTTCCTCGAATCGGATATATAATTTCACTTACACAACGCCGCTTTGCACACACTTCCTCTTCGCTTGACATTCGACTCGTAACACACACCCCTCATCATCCGGACCTGACCGACGCTCGCTCATCTGCGGTAATCCCAAAACAATCCCCGCTTTTCATAGGCCATTAAAATTAACAATTATGTTGTTTCCGACGGATCTGTTCGAAGAAGGGAAGGGGAGCTGCCCAGCTAAGCCGCCTTATGCGCAATGCCAAATCCGTTTCTAATTTTTAAAACTAGTGAAGTTCCGGGGGAAGTCGGACGGACATCGTGCGATAATCGCATCGGGCGGGTGTTGGTGGCTATATCTTAGTTATAGCTAAGCCACTGACACCCGCCCACTCACTTACACACTCACACACGTGTCACGTCCGTCCTTCTGGCTGTCTGTCTCGCTGTCCCACTGACAGCTACAAATTGTGCTACAAGCCGGAGTTTACACTGAGCGGAGAAGGTGTTTTAAGGGATTGAGTATTTCGTGAAATTAAAGAGAATTAAATTAGGTTGAAAAAAATATTTAAACTAATTTTATTTTATAAAATTTGGGTTAATTTACATTGTCCAATATTTTAATGTTCTTATTCATTTTTTGTAAAGGTTTTTATGAGTTTTTAAATATTTTTCTGTACTTTTATCCTTTTCCTTTTCAGTTTAGCTATTATTGTCGGGCTCCTACCTTAAAATACGTTGCCCATCCATGTTTTTAACCTCGAAATTCATATATTAAATATAAAACAATATATTTTGTGTATCTAAATGATTAAATACTGATCCGTTTGATTCTGTATTAACATTTAAGTAGTTAAAACACTTTCCCAACCTAAACAAATTTGTAATTGCCTTGTTCCCGATTTCTCCCAGTGCTGATTGGCTTGGCTTTTGTTATTTTTTGGTGGGTGGGGCACCGGGTTGTTGCGTAGACACTTTACTCTCGCCTCGCCTCGAAGTGGGCCCCGAAAAACAGAGAGAAAAAAGTGCGACTCCGGGTAAACGTCAACGCCGACGCCACGTTCGTGTAACTTTCAGCATAATGACCCAGACACGTGGCTGTCTAATGTGGCCAGGAGGAGGGTGAGAGATAAACTCCCCGACCGACCAGCCAAAGGGGGAGGTGTCTCTGAAACAAGCCGCCATTGTTTTTCAACATTTTTATGGTAAAATGTTAAATGAGCAGAGCGAAAGCAGAAGCAGGTTGAGGGGATTTTATTGTCTGGCCCAAGCCTCGCTCTCGTTTTTAATACATTTTATTGCAATTTGGTACTTGGGTCGGTGGGGTGCCAGCCTGTCAAGGATTTGCTCGGGTTTTTGGTGCAATTAAATGCGTGCCAAATTGTTGGGCTAATTGAAATTGCCCCCGAATATCCAATTAAACTAAGTGCATCTTCTGATTTCTAGTTGCTGAGTTAGCTTTGAGTTGGTGTGAAGTGTTTACTTCAATGAGGTCAAAGGGATGCTACTTGCGAGGCTATTTTTATAGTTTTCTGAACTTAAATCTGAATCAAAAAGGTGCTTGTCTTTATTTTGTGTTAAAGTTTAATATAGAGAACTATTTGTTTTAGCAATAAAAGGATGTATTAGGAACTCTCTAAGAATAAAGATAGTTTTTGGGATTTTTCTTTTAAAATTAAAATTAATAATCCTTATTGCCAAAGAATCTATCTTCTTTTTAACAAAGTACAGCCTTAAATTCAATATTTTAATTGATATTAAATAATATATTCCAATTTTTGTTTAATAGAAATATTTATTAATTAAAAATATACCCTTAATAATTTGTATTCCTTATTCCCTTTGTTAATTTCCTTTAATAATAACATTACGATGTCCCTGCCTCTAGCTTCCTCACGACTTCATTAGCCTTATTTCCCCTCCCCTCTATAGAGACTCCTTAGATGAGTTGTCATTGATATGGACAATCCATCAATCATACATCGAGTTCGGGTGGCGGTAGCCTAGATTCTAATCTTCATACTTGGGCCAAAAAGTTAATTTACTTATAATTGCCGAGTCCAAGAGCGAGTTGCTCGCTCGGTCAGTTCGGGCGGCGCGTAATGACTTGTAATTCCGCTAATGAGACCCGATCCGCCGAGGAAACCTGGTGGTGGTATCCGTCGGTCTAACATGTGTAGTGTAAGTGTGACGCTGGCGATAAGATAGATAGATACTGGTGGAGAGTCGAGCATTTCAATTAGAGCCAACGGAATCGGGTATGTGGAGTGTGGAGAATCGGAGAACTGGTCCTCTCTTTCTCTCGCTCTTCCTGTCAATATTAACGCGCAATAAATTAGCACAAACTTCGGCGGCGGCGAGGTGAGAGAATGTCTCATCTCAGGCATCTCCTTGCAGTTACCCCCGGCGGCCAGCGATGCTCCTCCAATCCATCGAAATCGCAAAACGCGTCTAGCATGCAGAGGCAGTGTTAGCGTGCGATGCGCTTCCCATTCCTGCTGCTCAGAGTGCACTCGAAAAAAAAGTATTAACTACTAAGATATGCTTAAAATTTAAGGGAATTTTATTTAGAGGAATTTGATATCATAAAAAGAACTCTTGTTATTTTAAAAACAATTAGAAAAGATTCCTAATTTACTTATAATTTTCTGTAAATTTGTAAAAGCTGCAAGAACAATAATTTAATGGAAAATATTACTGAAAAAGCATACAAGCATACAATCCTATCCTAAATAATCCCATAAAATTGCTATTGATTTAATAAACATTTCCACAAAGATCTCTTAACTCTCTAACTTAATTTTCTGCTCTCTGAAAGCTCTGAAAACCGGAATAGAATCCGGAAATAACTAAATAATAACCATGCTAATTAAGACAATAAAATAACATAAGAAATATATTACTTAATGCCTTGATTTTATTACATTTTATTATATTTTTCCCCGGTGCACTTGCCCACTTGCTTGCTTCTCAATCTCGATGCGCAGCGCATAATCTCTGGCCGACTCTTTCGACGGTTAATTTCAGTTTGAGATAATTATAGAGCGGCCGACACCAAAGGCGGCGGCCCTGCCTGGCCCCGGAGAGTTGGTGGCAAACTTTGGCGGTTGCAAGGTGCCGTGGTTGGTGGCGACTCTGAAGAGGATGAGGAGGTGGCATGCGCTTGCACGCGCTCGAATTTATTATTAGCCCGCTCCGTCGCTATCTGACCGATTCCAGGTTCCTATCCCGATCCCGATCCCTGATCCCGATGCTGATGATGCTGCTGCCTCCGATTCACATGCCTTCGGATCAGATCGCGGGGCGTTGAGTGTAGTAAGTGATAGTGGGGCTCCTCCGGAACGAGGAGTCGAGGAGTCGAGCGGAATCAGCAGCCGCCGTCCGTAATTATCCGCGGCGATCGGTCGAGGGCATATTGAGTATATGCAAATGGTTGTAACAACTAGAATATGGCGTGATTACAGGACGTTTAGTCGCTGGATGAGATCTCATTCGGATCCGCATGGAAATGGCATGGAATGCCGGCAAGTAGGGTCTAATATATGGCCACAAATGCATTTAACAGCTACAAAAAGTTAATAGGAATATTGTCAGTAATTAAATGAGGCATATATTTAGGAGGGAACGAATTCTAGAAGTATTACGTACATGAAAATGAACTAAAGCTTTTTTTGAGAGAGTGATCCGCATTCCATACGATTTTTCCTTACAAAATATTCCCTCAGCTATATATTCCCGTATCTGGTGCATGTTTTATCGGCCAAAGATGCGTTCCACAAAGCCAAAAGCCAAAATGCCGACAGATATCAAAGTCATACGCGGCCACGCCCCATCGCTGGCATGTTGATCTTCATCAAGATCGCCCGAAAACGGGACTGAATGGACCAACTTCTGCCTCCATAGAAGCTAATCAACAATTTTCTCACCTCTTTCTCGGCCGGCTGGGTTGGGATACGAAAAAATACAAAAGAAAAAAAAAGAGAGAACTCTGCGGTAGGCGTTTGCCTTGCTGAATGTTCTGTCTTCAGTGGAGTCCAGAGATTCCCCGATCTGGGATCTCTCTCTCCCATACCCGATGCCCGATTCCCGGCAATTTGCAGTCGCCTTTGTTTTAAGCCGCGCTTTTTCGATAATAAGACCCAAATTGAGGGCCGAACCTGTTGCATGTCGGCAAATCGGGTTAATCGATTTTAAATCGCTTTTATGTTTTCATTTTGATTCATCGCCGGTCGCGTCCAGTTGTCGGCAAGATTAATCTGCTGCAACTATTAGAAGATCGTTAGTCTATATCTCGCTTGGCCTGAAAACAAACAATAAATTCTAGAGAGTCCGGAGAATTTGTCGCGTGAAATACGGAGCTCGATTTGGTCTGCGGTCAGCGGCAATTTAAATCAATTGTATGTACTATGGGGCCTCGTTAATGGAAATTTATTCCTGCAGTCACAGGACCACACATCTGTCTGTTTTGCTACCAAAATAAAACTGCCTGAATATTGATGGACAGCAGGCTGGCAGACAACCAGTCAGCCAGCAGGTAGGCTTTATTTGCTCCGAGTATTTATAGCTGCCCGATTTGTGCTGATTTTTCAAATCCACAAGCAGTTTCAGCACTAAAAGAAATATTTTTGGCCTTTATACAATTTTAAAATATGTAAGGAATATACTTCTACAAGAAAAAGTCTGGCAAATAAATTCCACAATTTTTATTCTATGGAATTAAATTTTTTTCCATTTTAGAAACTGATGTATAAATTTATTTTCTTGCATTTCTATAGAACAAATATTCTTGGTCTTAATTATGACTAAAATCTTTTTAAAATAGGATAAATAAAGATAGTTATAATGTTTAACAAAGGCACATAAATTTCTTATTAGTTACTTCATTAAATTAATTTTTTCCATTTTAAAAACAAGTTTTAAAATATATATTCCAAAGAAGAAATATTCTTAGCTTTAATTATGATTTAAATATTTTAAAGATAGGAAATTGTAATGTTTAATAAAGGTAATAACATTCTACATTAGTTACTTCATAGAATAAATTTTTTCCTGTTTAAAAACTAATTTTAAAATATATTTACTTAAATTTCTTTAAGTGTTCCTGCTCCAGCACTCAACTCACAAAAAGGCAGTCTCGCTAAGCCACCGGACTCATATCTCTGCTCTGCCTTCGCACATGTAAAGCTTAAAAAATTACTTTTTCTCAATAAGTTTTGATAAAAATCAACATCATTTGTGTGTTGGCGCAGTTGGGGGGAATTCCTATATGTGGTAGCTGCCTTGGCTGCCCCCAAAAAAACGCAGCAGTAGCGAAAAAAGGGTTCGACCAGGTGAGTTTTTTCAATGAGCTACAAAATTATGGAAATAAAAGCAATAAGAATATTTTAAAATATATATTTTAAATATAAAATTTAATGAAATTATACTAAAACATTTTTATATATTTTTTCTTTATAAAATACCCTTTACTTAGAGTAGAGCAACCGACTTATACCTCCTCATTAGCTTACTTATACGCTGCGAGATCGGAGATGAAACCAGTTAAAACGACAGACAGATCCGCGAATGCTTTCTCCCGCTCCTCGGCTGGGCTGGGATGTTGTTGTCAGCTTAAGTTGGTAACCGCTGAGCAGCCAGAGCCACCGTCATGGGTCCCACATCTCTCGTGTCTTACGCTCGTCATTTGCGCGATTTTTAAGCTGATGATCAGCGACAAACGATCTTTCACTGGCAACATGATGGATTCATACCACCAACAAATTTGCCACTGATGAATGGATTTCTGTACGTCTCCGATCCCCAATCCAATCCGATCCGATCCGATCCGCAGGGGCTTAACCAACAGAGCAGAGACCAACATGGTGGAGATACCTTGTGCAGCTCCTGGAATGCGTAGCAAGTTCGGAGCCAAACACAGTCCGACATCAGTCGGATGAGTGTAACGCATTGTAACAAATTGGACTGGCGTTTGTAGCGACAGCCAGACGGGTTTTTAGGAGTTGGGAGTTGGCCAAGAGAGAGATAGAATAAGGTAGTTGCTGGGCAGAAGCCAAATCAGTCAGAGAAAAGGGCTAGGCTTACTTTAATTAATAAATTCATTTTTAGAGAATTTATATACTGAACCAATTAAGCTCAGGGACATTTAATAGCTGCTCTAGACTATATTTAAAAATTGTTTCCCTGTGTCTAAACTAGAGCCACGTAACCACTTCGAGGTGATTGATTCGCTGAGGTTTTGCTCTAATTGCTGACCCCATTTTCTACGCCAAAGACGACCACCCATCTGACCCATCTGGCCCTGTGTGTAATGACACTTTTTCCAAGTTTTCCAAGTGTTCCGTTTCCCTTTGATATGGTAATAAGGAAAATCCCCTCAAAAGACACCGGCAATTGAAATCCGAAGAAGAGCTGTCACAATGAGTGATATGGAAATGGAAATTACCGGCACATAGACACACTCGTATAATCGCCGTGTTAGTCAAATGTGTCAATCAGTTTTTTGGACGGGGGGAATCCCCATCTGTATCCCCTGGAATTAGTAACGTTTCCAATTACGAGAGCTGCAAACCGAGGCTGAAACCGAGAAAGCGCTGCGCGCGTTGACGTGTCAGAATTTTCATATGCATGTCAAGTGTCCGAAAAATCATGCCTTCTTCTCTTCCCCCCTCGGAAAATCACGCCCCTACAAAAAGCACTGATTATTGCGGTTGATTTCCCTTTGATTCGTTCGCCTTGTCATGTCAGTTTTGACACTTTTACTCGCTGGAAAAACAAAGAGAAATGCTGGTTCTGCTTAGCTTCAATTAGATGAATTGAGGGTTTCCTTCACACCAGCGGAGCAGCCTCTGAATCGGAGTAAGGATCGGCCGTTACGGCATTATAATTGCCATTGGATTAGCTGTCAGCCGGAGGCTCTTTTTTGGTTGGCTGACTGGGCTGACTGGGCTACACAATTTGATGTGACATTGATGTGTCAGCCCGTTAAATGAGCAAATATGACAGGACATCAGCAGTGGCTTGTGTTTGCGGTTGCCTTTTGGTTTTTTTTTTTTCTTTTTGTTCGAGGGTTGCTCTCTCCTCCTTGGGGGATGATGAGATGAAATCACATCACCCTGATGCCAACGACGATGATGATAAGTTGCATTGTTTGGCCGCTTGACTTTCTCAGGATTTGTCACTGATTCTGATGTTGATTCGGTTTGTTATGGAAAACCTTGACTGCAACTCAAATCAGCCTTGACATTGACTCTCTGAAGGCAAAAGTTAATTGGAGTTCAAGAAATGCGAATAACAAAATTAGCCGAGTTCTTGAACCATAAGAATGTGTTTTCCAGCTGACAATGCCTTGCAATTACTTGTTTTTAATATTTAATTTTTTAGTTAAGAGGGTCAAAAAATAAGCATTAATCTAGCTTGGGAAAATCTCTATACAGAATAAAATATTTGGCCTTTTCAGAGAATTTTCGTGGAATATATTCTTCCTCTTTAAATATAAAATAAAATCATCATGAATATTGTTAACATTAAAGTATATTTACCTATTTAATTCAAAATCTTATTTAATTATTTATTTTATTGTCTTTTCTCCACCCCATATAAGCCTTTCCCTAACCAATTCCCTTACGGAACTAACTCGTAAATCCAACCTAAATCAATAATTCAGCTATTCGTTTAAGCCACTGCACTCGCCGCTCTTCCCCTTTTTCCCTTTCCGTTTAAAAGCATATTAGATAACTTGTTCCGAGGCATGAAAAATAAAGCAGAAAATTTCGATTTCATGGCGATAATCATGAATCGTGATTTATTTAGCGGAACAGTTTGTCAGTGCGGTGGCGTTGGCCCTCGGGCTGAGAGTCCATTTCAGTTGCGAGTACGGCAAAGGGGTGGAAGTGGAAGCCGTGGTTGTTGACTTGTGAGTGCTTTGCACCCGGGCAGCCGGGAACCCAAAACGCCCAGGACACGGATACGGACACATTCAGGGTATGCACTCGGAAAAAGCAGCTTTAAATAAATATATTTTGCCATTTACTTTAAAATAATTGTATATATACATTAATATAATTCAAATAAGAATTTTTACGAATATTGGTTAAAGATAGATTGGAATTATAAACAAAAACTAGTGGAACGTATGTATAAATCTTATATATACAACAATTATAGAAATATTTAAGTGATTTATTATATTCCCAAATGAAAATGATTGAATAATAAATAAATTTCTTATTTAAAATGCTCTTTAAATAGTATTTCCAGTGCACACACTGTAGTCTGGGGGGGAAAATTCGCGCAACTATTTGTGAAATTCGGGTGGAACATAAAATTGCGTTATCTATGGTCTCATTATCGTCAACAGACGGCGGGCGAGGATGCAGACAGGATACCAATCCCAGGTCCAGGCCCAATCCAAATCCGAGTCCGAGTCCCGTCCGGATGCAGTCAGGTTGAAAATTAATTTTGTCACAGTTGCGCATCGGCGGAAAGTGTCATTATGGATATCGCGATATATATTCCCACTTCCGATCCGCCCACCGCGTTGATGTCGTTGATGATGAGCCTGTCGTCCTTGTGTCTGTTTGTATTTTCGTGCGAGGGTCGCTATTGGTGTTTCCAATTGGTTAAAGCAGCCCTCTTTTCCGGATCTCTTTTTTTCCCATCCCGCAAATTGAAATAGTTAGTTGCGGCAGACGGCGAGTCGCGTGATTCCCTTATTTTATCACTCGATTTTTTAAGCGATTCGATTTGCTGGCAATTTGTTTGGCATTAGGCAACTTTGGGGTAGGACTTCTTGGGGAATAAAAATATTTTTTGCTACGTGGGAATTTGTAAATTAATTTAAATGAAAATTGAATTTTATTAGCTGTGACAATTGTGGCACGGTTTTTCAGTTCAGGTTTCAAAGTGTGACACAGACAGGGCGTGGGAAAGGATAACTATTTGGAGGGATTTAATTTTAAATGAAGAAAGAACAGCCATTTTAAAATTATAACTAAACATTTAAATATAATAAGAATATCTTATAGAAAATAATAATTAAATATAACAATACATTGCGTTCACATTAATAAATAAATGTAATTAAAGCCTATTACTGCAGCAACCTTTATCTGAAGAAATTAAGTACATTTAATATTAAAATTCTTTAAGTACAAAATTCTCCTTCTTCCCAATCCCGGACTGCCTACCTTAACTTACCATCCTAAACTCCCACTCAAGCTTAACCCCATTGAACTCTGTTCCCCCACCCAGTCTTGGCCAAAAATCAAAGAGTTTTCCAACCATTTTCGAGGGCCATCATCAACAAGTTAGTCGGAATCGAAAATCAGCTCAGCCTCGACGGCTCGTGTGTGTGAGAGAAAGATGGCTCAAAGAGCTGGCAACTACTTTTCACTTTGCACTAATCGCATCTAATTTGACAGATTTACATAAGGATTAGGACAAGGGACAAAGAGCAAAGGGCCAAGACAGCGAGGTCTTACCGAGGTGATGGAATGGCCTGCCTGGCGTGTAAGTACATATTGATGACTTGACACTGAATGACTGTCAAATGTCACTCGCTTAGAAGGATTAATCCAAGCAGAGAAGATATAGCGACGAAAGAGAGAAGGAAAAGGCCTCAAGTGGGCGTTCAAGCCCGGCAAAATTCACACTTTTGTCACGGACAGTTGACCTCGTCGAGTCGTAAACCTGCCGAGAACAGAATCGCCGAGTATACGCTGTATATAACCCCACCGATCCGATGCGAAGCGGATATTGATGACACAATGCAGCACATTAAGTCATTCAATTCGAAATGTTGCGCAGCTGTGACGATTTTTAGCACCAGACTCGCCGACTACCGGGCTGAAGGCAGCAAATCAACGACACATCAAGCGGGAAAAAAAGGGGTTGGGTTGGGTTAAGTCCGGTCGGGGGCACTCAGAAAAATATAGGATACAAATTATAAGTAAAAGAAATATATATAGGAAATTTATTTATTAAGTATATAGGTATAAAGGTAGAGAAAAGAATAAAATTGTAAAAGAAATGTAAAAGAAATAGGTATAGATCTCTATGCCCTTTTGACAGGATCTCTTCTAAAGTTTATAATGTAGTTTTTAGAACTTTCTTCCCTAAATTGAGGAAATATTTTTCTCACAGTGCTTTATAGTCGGGGTTTCCGAGACAGACTCTGCATTTTGGGGGCGCGGCGGCGACTTCATTACTCTGCGTCATTAGGCACTCAAATTGTTGCCATCGTGTTTAACTCTTTCACAAAAACAGGGTGTTTTAAAGGTATATAAGGCTTGGAAAGAGTTAATGGAAAAAACCAGAAGCCCTAAAAAATATTTGTTAGAAACGATATATTCGATTAAGCGGTCTAAGCTCCAATAGGTAAAGAAATATCCTTTTTAAAAGCAATAAAAATTAAAAATAAATTAAATATATATGTATATGAAAGCATTTTATTTTGCAGGAGGAGTCTCCAGATTAAAGGTATTAGTTACTTAGATCGTAAGACAAATTATTAAAAGTTCATTAACCCCATTTTAATAGGTACTTTCTAGTCTTAATACCTTTCACCAGCGATTCTTCCTACTTGTTTAACTCTTTCGATGAAATTGAAACGGTTGCGCTTCAATGCCAAACGGAAGTCGGCGTCAGCGTCTAAGGTGCGTCCATCACCTCACCATCCTCCATCTCTCAATAAGCCCCCCCTTAAAATCCCCACCCCTGTCCCTGTCGCTATCTATGAAGTGACAAAAGGTCGCGCTTGGTCAGCGCCAGGTTCGGTGTCATTCAGTCAATCGATCGAACCCGGGCATTATCGACCCGCTGCGAACTGTGCTAATATCGTCGAGTTAACTGCTGTGCAGTTGCTCGTAATTTGCTTTTAATTTTTATGACCGTTGCACCCTTTCCGTCGTTTGGTGGAAAATGAAACTGGTATTGGTACACGGAGAATAAGAAATAAACTAAATTAAGAGTCTAATTGAAAAATTTCAAAAAAATCAGCACATAAATCAGCAGTAAATTTCTAAATATTTTATTTATCTTAAACCCCATTCTTAAAGAAGGGCTTATAGTCTTATATAAGTCTAATTTATCCTTTCTTAGCTGAGCTAAATAATATAAATATTCCATATCTAGTATAAATAGAATAAATTCCCTTACAAATAACAATTTTTCTCTGTGCATGGCAACTGAAACTGTTGAAGCGTTGCCATCAACGCGCCGCACTCTTTGTCGCTGCAAATTAAGAGCGCTAATGATCGATTTTATAGCTGGCAATCGATAGAAGCTATATCAATAAAAGTGCCAACTACACATGCACTCTGTTGTCAAAGGGTTCGGAACACTATATGGCCCTTGGCTTTGGCGTTAATGAGCTGCCCATATGACATGCCAAAGGGGTTTGTTTTTGGTGTTATATCAAAATGTAGTTACAATTTCGGCTCAACTGAGTTCTATAGAATGTAGGAACTACAAGTTATTGCCATTTTCTGGACATATTTTGTTCATTTTATTTTACAAATACAGGATATATTTATTAAACTTAATAACTTTTAAAATTTGACCTCATTTCTGGGTACTTCTTTGGATAAAGTATTTCTCTGCATGTCAGAATCGAATCATATTAATATTAATATTTCATATGCCCCACTTTGGACACTTCTAGTGGATCCAAGCAGTACGATCCGATCGAAACCCGTTCCGAGCGAGCATCTGGTTTATTTTCTTCTGTGTGGCAACCGGTTGGCATTCAAAGTTTCGATTAAATGGCATTGAAACTCTAGGAAGTTTTCAGCAGGAGGATAGCACGATAGTCTAATTTGCAAGACACGTACCAAAAATTAACAGCAGACTGTGGCCAAAATAGGAGAAGGAGGAGGAGCAGGTCTGCCATCATTTGCATTTTGTGCAAAGGAGCAGCTGACAACTTTATTTCGTGGCCATGCACCAAAATGGCCTCAAATTACAGCCCCAACTTAGAAGCAGGAAGGCTCGAAGTAGAGCCGGACTTTGGCAATAGAATGGCAACTAGATTATGAGTCCAGAGGAGGAGCAGCTGCCTTCGGTTTCAGTCCGGGAGTTAGCGCCCCATTTATCATATTTCCCACTGGCTGCGACTCCCGGCTGAATGGCTATGTCATGAGGTTGGATTCCTTGACCATCTATCTTGGTCTCTATAGCTGGGAAATCTTTTGGGTACACTTACAAAGGGTCTATAGACTTAGGTAGAGGCTTTCAGGCAAGTAAATAATAATTTTCAAACAACTTTTAAATATAAAGAGTGGCAAAATAATACAAGGTGTTGAAATTGCTGTCTAAAAAAAATCAGAGAGCCTTCGAATACTTAGTATCTCACATATATACTTATCTAAGAGCACCTATAACTTCGTCTTAGCCTTGTTAGAGGCCTTCTTTACCCCATTGTGGCTAAACTGGCGCCCAAATCCAGTTCTGCGACGACGGCTCCTCGTTGAAATCATGTGCATTCGCTTGTCTGGGCCTTCACAAAGAATTTGTGTGTGGGGTCCAGTCCCGACAAGGCTGCAGAAGACGAGCAGGAGGAGGAGTGAGAGAGATCTCCGCCAGAGCTCGTCTCCGTTTCAGGCACACAATGGGTGGTGGAGCGCATTGTGAACGCCACTTAATTACACGGAAGTTTGCCCGAACTGAACTGAGATGGGCTGCCGTTGCAGTTGCAGCAGTTGCCAAGCTGCCAAGTCGCGTCATCCGGCTCACTGGCCCCAAGAGGAAAGTGGAGAGAAAAAGAAAAAGAAGGGAACTACTGAGCCAGATTTAGGGCCCCCAGAGACTTCAGCCAGTTCAAGGTTGGCTAAAAAGGTAAGACGATACTCGACGGTAACGCGCTGGGTGGTGATGCAAAAACTAATTGCAACAAGGTTGCTCAGGCACTGTAGAAAATAAGTTTAGAGAGATAAGAAATATAAGAAATTAAGTCAAGGTGGTTACGAATAAATAATAATTAAAGTAACTAAAGTTAGGAAAGCTTTTCTGGGCTTTTAAAAATAAATAAACCAATGAAATAAAAGCATAAGTGCGTTGTTGTTTATTTCAATTTGTCTTTAAACATAATCTTAAACATAACCTTATGTTAAAAACGTATACATAAATTCTGTATATTATTCGCTTCAGGATCCTTATTTCCCTCAGTGATCTACAGTCTTCGCTCCGCAAGTGTCCCTAAAATACACGCACATGGCGTGCCAAGTGCAACAAACAAGCCACGGACTGGCGGCAACTGCCAATAAATCAGCAAATGTTTCAGCAATAATTCAGAGCGAGAGGTGCTAGCTTGTTGACGATGGTATTCACGCCTCGAGCACGCGTCTCCCGGAGATATTCGCTCGATCTGGAGCTGGGATCAGGATCAGGCTGGGGATCGTAATTAATAAGAGAGCCCAAGAGAGCTAGAATATGGGGAAAAAAGCGAAGAACGCAGGGCGATTAATCAGAGTATCCAGCTGCGCCTTTGACATTGGCTTAAAATGTAATGATTTAGTTGCATATTCATAATTAAGGTGCTGCATGAATGACTCATGACTCATAGCCAGACGAGAAGTCACGATCGCAGCTCGTCGTCTCATTAACTTTCGACTTTGGCGGCCTTTTGTCTTTGGGTTTTTTTTTGCCTAATTGAAAGTCGGCTTCATTTGAAATGGGCCAAAACGCATCTTCTTTTTATTTTGCTTTAAGGGTGGAGCCGTGGTCCAAGCTTGGAAGTTTGCCGAACTTGGCCTGCAGTGTACGAGGAGTAATTCCGGTGTTAATTTGTACGCAAGATGCCCATCAATCATGGGGCAGGGTCCGGTCCCTCGTCCGCCGCACATTTGGTGGGCGTTGGCGGCTAAACTTTGAAGGAGCAGCCCCCCGAAAAAAAAACGAGAGGTAACTCCCGATTGATCTGGGAACGTGAGAAAAATGATTGAGTCAGAATATGAGCTAAATCTTTATTATAACGTAGTAAGGTTCATATTTAAGAGTTCATTTCCATGTATTCCTTTTTAAAATCTCTAAAAATAACACCTTTAAGTTAATTCAAGCTAAATTAGTTCCTAAAATCTGCTCACCTTTTGCCTATTGAAAAGTTTTCCTCATAAGTTCATGCCACATCCCCTTACAGCAGCTGCGATCGTGTCAATGATGACACACAGAGCTCGCAACATTAAGTAACATGAATGAATCGTGGACTCTATATAAGGAAGGAGGCCCAATCAAGGCAAAATAATTAAACGCTTGTCAGACAAAGCAGAACAAGCTGGAGGAGCTACATATACATATTCTCCCTCTTCCCAGCCCATGTCTGAGGCCCACACACACCGAAAACCGAAAAACAGTTTGACACAATGCCGCGATAAATTTGCTCATCATTCACTCATTCAGACGGTAAGTCATTCACGATCGCACCTAAAAATACAAAATAAAAGCGGGCCTTCTCGCCTTCTCCTCATCGGTCTTGTTTGGAAAACGAGGAAAACTTGCGGCGACGGCGGCGGCATGCGAGGTGTCAATGGAAAACTCCCCGAGGAAAGCTGTTGGGCCGCTGGGGCGACAATTTTCTGGCTTCCTCATGCCAATTTGTGGTGATCATTCATGTAACCGTAACAAGATCATTCCCTCGATGTCTCCTGGTGTGTGGTAAAGTGTCAACATTTACAATGTTTAAATGTCAAAGATGACAGCAGACAGAATGCAGAGGAAAAGGGTCGGGGTCTTTGGGATATGGGGCAGAAAAATAACAGCAACTGTTGCAGTTCTTCCTTATTTTTTGGGTGTATTAGGGCACTAAAAACAAATTTTTCTTAAAAGTTTTAAGGGTGCCAAAGAGAAGAAGGTTTATATTTAAGAAACCAATTAAATAAGCTTCTTAATTTGTATAAGCAAGAGACTAAAAATATACATAAGCTAGCTTTCTTTATTTATTTAAATTGAGTTACCAAATATATATTAAATATTTTCATTACCCTTTCAATCTCTTCCATTTTCTCTCATATTTTCTTTGAGTGCCTTTCCCAGATAATAGTTACATCAAGTTAACCTTTTAATTACAGGCCATATGCTGCACCCACTTGCCTCGACTCGGCTCAACTCGATTTGATATTTGTCTTCTCGGTTGTTTTTGCATTTCCATAAAAAATTACAACTTGTTTGTGCCTGGCGTCACTTAATTGTTCCTCATCTCCCCTCTTTTTTCGAGGGAAACTGACTCTGAGGCATGTCAAACAACTGTCAGTTAGTTCGTCAAAGGAGAAACACAGAGAAACAGAGAAAAGGAGGGGAGAAACAGCAGCAGACTTCTCCGATCGACGATCGTGATCTTGGCATATGATTAATTTGCATTCGCTTTATTCTCCCTGGTGTGTCTGGCTTTGTTTAAACAATATATTGACTCATAAGTTTGTTGATTAATTCAATTCAATTAATAAATCACAAATCTGTTCGATCCAAAAAAAGAGAAATTCCCAGTGAGTCCAGAAAATATACAAAAATACAAATCGGAGACAGAGAGCTTCAACACCGCTGGCAGTGTTGAAATATTGACACCACAGGTGATTTTATATGGAAGTCTGTGTGTACCTAAGACTCATCTGAAACCTTTTTTTTTGGGGGGGGGGGGGGGGGGGGGTTTAAATCAGGGAAATAAGAATAGTAATGAAAGATTTTTTGGGATGCGGGCTTGTTAGGAACATTTATTCTACAACCAAGAACAGCGGAAGTTGTCTAATGAGGTTAGTTAAGTCACAATTATGGGGTTAAAAGGGGTTAAAAATATACAGACTATTTAATAGCATCTTGAGAATTTTTGCCAGCTACTTGGCTATAATTGAAAAACTTCCTACAGGACTAATAGCTTTCGACATTTATTTATTTCCCAGAAACTACTAATAGTTGCCTTCTTTAAAAACCAAATTTACCAAGAAACCCAGACCAGCTGCTTCGTTTCCCTGATTTTCCGGGAAATGCAGAAAGTCGGCAATGAATTTTTAAGGACTTGTCAAAGTCAGTCGTCTGTTTCGCCGATGGCAGGGCTAATTTTCTCGCGATTTTGCATTGAAATTTTGAATAATTCAAGTGGCGCAAATTGTCCATTGTCCACCTGGTGGCTTCTCTGGCCATTTCTCTGGCTTTGCCTCTGCCTCTGTCTGGTTATATAACGCACATGACAGTGTGACAAATTTCACATAAAACAATTGCCGCGGCGGCGGCAGCAACAACTGTCGCTAAATAACAAACGACAGGCAGTCAACGAAAAAATATTTAATTGAATTAAATTGTTCGGCATGTCGGCCGCGGCTGTTACCAATCGCAATTGGCCAATTTGCCTGGCAAAGTAGAAATTGTTAGCCAAATGAAAGGCTTTGAGCGGGCGAGTCAAGTGCCCCCGATGTTTTGGAGAATTGGAGGTGGCTGGTGGAAGTGGAAATGGGAAGTGGAAAGTGGCAGAGGCGAGTGTCGCTTTTATTGTTTACTTTCAATCACTTTTCGTCACGAATTTGTCGGATAGAAAGAGTAGCAGCATAAATAAGCAAACAATGCCCCCAAATGGTGTATTTCAATAGAAATGGGAGGGTCTTCGGCTTGGAGGTGAGGAGAGCTGGCAATGGTCATTTGCATAAAGTCAGGGGCGTGCCTAAGAAATTTTGAAGGGTATTAAAAAATATAGAAAATGAAGGAAATATTACCTTAAATAAAATATATATTTATTTTGGAGAAATAAAAAGAAGTGAGGATGCACAAATGTATCTATCACTGATATCTTGTATCTTAAACATCTTAACTGCAAAAATATAACATTAAAATCTTCAGAAAACATAATTCCATAAAAAATAAATATTTTACTTTATAAAACCCTCCTAAAAATGTTAAGATCACCCTTTTAAATCCTTGTTTCGGCCCATCTCTGACCTGTAAGCAAATCACGGACACATGGCTGACTGACTGCTTTGTGGACATTGTTGACAAATTGCACATAATGACATTAAATTGAAATAGATTGTGTGCAATTGTTTTTTTACCCCATCCCCCATCTAGCTATCTCTTTTATTTTCGGTGTAGCCATCTCCCTTTGGCCCACGCTGACCAGCCGCTAAACAAACACGAGACGAAGGCGTTTTGCGTTTACGTTTGACGCACAAATTAAAATTAATGGCAGTCAGTGGTGCGTAAAACACGGCACAAACGTAGGGAAAAATAAAATCCAAGCCCAGCACGATACATCAAAAAGTCCACAACACACCCACAAAAAAAAAAAACAGAAAGTATAAAAATTAAATTGAAAGCAAAAAGACGACACACGTGCGTCCTATAAACAGAAGCTGCACTTGAGATCTCTTGCCTCTTCGATCTCTGGTCTTCGATTTTGGATTTGATTTTTTCCACTTACAGGGAAAATCGTTTCACTTTGCCTAATGTGCAATTAGAAAACGCATTTTCATTAGTTTTATCGCCGGCATTTAGTTTCAGCTGCTCTCTCGATAAGCTTTCAAGTACACGAGTATCTCAAAAATGCGCTTAATTTTGCCTATTGCTTATAGGTTTTTGGTTTTTGGTTTCCTTCGAAAAAATAAGAGGAAACTTGGGGAAAAAAACAGATGACTAAAAGCATTTGGCGTCTGTAATGATGATGATTATGAGATGATGGCTGCCGGAAGAGCCTCTGAGAGGGTGGATGCCATATGTTGTAAGCTATCGGAATTATAAGGAAGTCTGGCAGAATATTACAAAAAAAGCAGGAGACTTTTGTGTATGTTACAGGCCGTTTAATAAATTTATTTTTTAGCTATTTACTTGCTTTAATTTTTGGCTAACTTTTTTTAGAAAAATATTTTAATAATTAGCCAAGACTTTAAATAGGCTGAAAATTGTTTATAAAGCTTATTTCAAGCTGTTTAAATAATATTATTAATGGACTTACAATATTATAACGATGTGTTAATAGTTTCAGTATTTTTCTTTAATTAAATAATAATATTTCTCATACAAGGAAATATTTTTATAGTTACCCTAGCACTGAAAAAGGCTGAAAAATATTTTATTCAGGTAATTCCAATCTACTTTGTGGCTTTTATGGTTTTAAAATAATATTAATAGTAAACTTACAATCTTAAAGTGATGTGTTATATTTTTAAGTATTTTTTCTTTAAGTTATTACAAACTTTTATTAAATAAAAAAATTGCCCAAGCAATTAAAAAAAGGTACAAATTATTTTATTTTGAATATTGATGCTTTAATTAATGGCTAACTTTTCGTATAAAAAAAAATCCACTTAGAAGCTAAGCACTAAAATAGGCTAAACAATATTTTATTATTTAATTTATTATTTATAAATTAATACCAAGCTATTTTGTGGCTTAAATATTTGTAAATAATATATATAATATACTTCTAGTCCAGTTTATTTTAATAAAATTCTCTTATCAAAGATCTCTGTAAAATCAAACCCACTTTCATAATTCTCAGCATGCTTATTCAACTCCTATAGACATTCTCTCTCAGCTATTTCTATGCACTCAATCATAGATCAATCGCTTCAGCAGCCGTTTTTTATTCGCGTTTTAGCATATAATTTCCACATTTACTTAATTACAGGCATCTGCTGCTCCAATCGCTGGCAGTATGCCATTTTCATTTCAATTTCCCGCCGAGAGTTCATTGTCTTCTCAGGCTCAGGCTGAGGCTCAGCAGCTCTACTCTCACTTTGCCAATAAATATGTACGAGTTCGAGAGTATGAAGTTAAAGCCAAAGTCGAAGTCGAACAGCTTTCGCCAAAGTAGTTGGCAAATTAGCAACAGCCACAATCACAATCAGCAGAAAGTTTTTATTATTTATTTGCGGCCATAACACCGATGTCCGCTCAATCATATGATCGTGTGAAATGATATCGATCATTGGCCATCTATCATTTCGCTTCGTTTCGTTTCGATTCGTTTCGTTTCGTCTATAATGAAAAACCCAACGGCTGCCAACGTTTAATTAACTTGATAAATCGTTTGTAAATTTCTTTAATTATTACGTAGCCATAGCCCCTAAGTACGTGAATAATTTAGGCATTTCTGCCTTGCCATTCACCTTATGTTATTCATTTAAATATTCACATTTGTGTGATTAATTTAATATGCGACTACATACGAAATCGTTGTTTGTGCTTTAAACAATTTGAATTAGTCGCCAATGTCGCTAATTGTTTATGAGGTGCACAACACAGAGAGCAGGCCAATTATATGCATATATCTATGGATATATCCAGTATTCGCTATTGAGAAACTGTTAACAAGTTAATTAGATAATTGGGCAAAAAACAACAGCCGACATCAAACTGATGTGCGAGAGACTCGGAAATTGCTCGCCGTAATTGGCCATTCCAGTAATTAGTGTGTTTAGCCTAGTCAGCTAGCTAGTTCTAACTGCTAAGCGCTGCTAAATACACAGTTCAAGATGCCTTGATTAATCGCTGCAGGTTTTACAGTTACTCTTAGATAATAAATAGTTAATACTTGGCCCCTAAATGCATACAAATTATAGAGAAATATGAAAGTTCCGTGGTTAGTAAATAAAATCAATAAGGACCCTTTTCAAACTTGGCAGCTACTTTAAGTTTTTGCCACAAGTGCAGCTGCCAAAAAGTTCCATCGACGACGACTCCTCCTCGTCGGAGAAGGATGAGAGAGTAGGTAATTAATTAAAAGCTAGCTAGCTGGAGTGCCAGAGCCAAACTGCCTTACTAAGCGCCTTGTGATCCTTTCTTAATTGAAAAATGTCGTCACACAAAACGAAGGAATGGCAATGGAAAGCAGCAGCAGGAGGAGCAGCAGCAGCCATTCAGCACCGGAAAATCCATGTTAATCCGGCACTGAAATTGGAAAAACCTTGGCCAAGATAGATAGGAGACGGAGACGGAGTTTGAGAGGGAAACGTGGCTCGTAAAACTCTTGAGCCTCGGAGACATAAAATTGGACAAATTATGTAATAAATGCAACATAAATTTTGGCTTTGCTCCGCTAATTGGAAAGCAATGCAGCAAAATTTCAAATAGAACCATTTACGGATGCTAAGCAGGGGGCTCAGTGGCTGTATTAGCATTTCCATTCTGATTCTAATGAAAGTGCCTCGGGGCAGGGCAGGGCAGGTCACACAATCAAAAGTGTCACAATATTACACTTTCACAGACAAACGCTCAGCGGGCAAACAAATCGTTGGGATTCGGATTTGGAATGACTCACAACAAGCCCAATCCAGACTCTGTGTCTATAAAGTATCCCCCACCCCATCTGGATCTCTCATTCATAAATCGCCCCCAGCGTTATCGATACAAAAGAGGTCGTCACACCTTTGGAAATCAATATCCGGACAATGGCACGTTGTCCGGGCCGGGCTTGGTACCATAAAATTTCTTTTCAGCAGTTTTGGCCGCTTTGTCCGCGCGCGCCTGACACTTTTTATGGCCGAAAAGTTTTCGTGAAAAGTTGGAAACTGGCCGCGACAAATGAGCCCGCCCGAGTCGGACCGCCGTCGTCGCATTGTCTAAGCCAGATGCTGGTCATCTGTTCCGGGTCCCCAAAAAGAATAAAGCTTCAAAGGGAACAGGGGGCAGTGCTGGCAACTATTGAGGGAAAAAAGTAACCAAAACTATAGTAAGAGATATATAAAATAAGCTAGCTCAATGGCAGTACGGCAGTAAATTAAATAAACAAATTTCTTACACAAAAAAAAAGAATGAAACTGCTCCAAACAAATATCAATAATATTTATAAATAATGTTCTTGATCTTAAAATTCTTTAAGCTAGTATTTCCTCAATGGACTGACTTTTATATAATTATTTCTTCAATAAAAATATCAATCTATCTATTTTAAAAGGGTTTCCTCAAGTTCTCATATTTTAATTATAATAAACACATCTAGGTCTTTTAATAAATAACCAAAAATTATAAAACATCCCAAAGAAACCCTCTAAAAAAGCCAGATTCACCTAGAAAACAGCCATGTTGGCATCTCCCCGCTTAGTAACGAAAGATCTACCATTTATGTCCAACTCATTTGCATGAAAATTTGTTGAAAAGACATTTAAACGAATCGAAATATCGAATGCTGGGGAAACGGTAATTTGTTGACCAGTTTAAATGTGTTATTAGCACCGTTTATATGCAAGTTACGCCCCGAAAAATCGGGCCAAGCACTGATGGATATCTTAGCTGGATATCAGTTCTACCAACCATCCATAAATGGAACTGCTTTAATTTATGTATCTGGAGGATGGTGGGCATTCAACGGCAGTGTTATGTCTATATCGGTGTCTGTTTAAACTGCAATAAGCGTGTAACTAAGACTGATCTATGAGCGGGATTAGGTCGGGGATTTAGTTGAATATTGATGTGATTTCGGTTTTTGGAAAATAAACTGGACTCAGCTCTAGATAAGCGGGGGATTCACAATGGTTATTGTATTATTATCCAAAATTGAGCAGTCTTGGCGGGCTTAAAAATAAATATTCAGCGATAAGTGGTAGGATCAGGAAATTGGAGACAAGTCTTATTAAGAGAGAGAGGAACTGCCCAAATTTAAGTGTTTTAATAGATGGATTTCATGATTAAAATATGTAACATTATAGTACAAAGGAATGTTCTTATATCTTCTAAGAATAAAGTGCGATAAGTCACCATATTATGATCTCAAAACCTCTCCTCCAACCCTACCCATAAAATCCCATGATAAACAAGGCTACCCCACCGTGCTTGTCACGCATTTCAAATGCCTCAACCACCGGCGAAGATCGGGATCGCGATCCCCAGCCAATTGTCAGTAGACAAATACTGCCAGAGAGCTGCTGGGGCCATCTTTCACATGCAAATAGAGGAGACCCGAGGCTATAGCCAACCAAACACACAAACCACAAACCAAACCCAGAAAGTCACAGAGTCACAGCCAGCCAGTGAAGCCTCGTAAATTTGCAGCTTATTGGCAATAACTGCAAGTGGCTTTTTAACAATTTAACACGTCTTAATCGTTAAATTTGTGGATGCGCAAAAAATACTACGACTCGGAGTCCGACTCCCTGTCCGAGTCTGAGTATGAATCCCAGTCTGAGTCCGAGTCTGAGAGGCTGAAAGGTGAGTCTTGCTAAATGCCAAACGCATGACACTTTTGTAGGTGTGAATGCCAAACGGGTGGCTGGTGGGGACAGTTCTGAAGGCCAGGAGGAGGTGGAGGATGAGGGAGGTTGTCTCCCAACTCCGGACTCCCGATCTTAACGGCAAACCGGTTGCCGCCGTTCGGTTCCACTTCGATCTGTTTTAATAATGATATTTTCAGGCTCAGATGCGGATCCAGCAGACACCAGCCAGAGCCCAGGTTCCGTCCCCAAGTCAGAGGCAAACAAAAGACTTAAGTCATAAACTTTATGACATTTTGCAAAAATCTCGCCAAGAATGTCATCAATGAAACAAATCGATTTGTTTACATGCCAACGTCTCCGGCGCTGCTAACTGCACTGAGGGAAAACAAAGATAAATATAACTTGAGTAAATAAACTGTTTAAAATATATATAAATAAGGTGGATGTTCTTAGAAATATTATATATTTTAATAGATAATTGATGCATCTTTTTGGAATAAAATAATCCGAAGTATCATGACTTCATCAACTTCATTTAAATAAATATTTTCCTCATTTTCTGAATAGATAATGAAAGTAAACAGCCTTAAAATAATTTAAATATAATGTAAATCTTAAAGTAAAATAATAAATGAAGCCTCAAATAATTTGTAAATCAATTCATTTCTTAAATTTCTTTATTTCCTTTCTGGATAAAATCTTTATTTCAGTGTCCTGTTCCAGAGCCAGTGTCGTTGGCTGTCTGGCCTGCGTCTCTCATTGGCAATATCGATTTGACTCCTTTGGCTTGGCCCTGTCTGCCACCAGGTTGCAGCATTTGCAGGCTTTGCCTCTTGGCTTTGTCCACACAACAATTCTGAGAAGATTTTAATCTTACTCACTGCAGTCGGAGTCCCAGTCCCAGTCGCAGTCGCAGTCACAGCCTGGCCCCACCAACTTGTTTTGGGTTCCCCTTTGGGGAGGCGGAGGATTTCGGGGCATTCGGTGTGCGGTTTATGGGTTTTCGTGTCTGATAATTTTCTGATTTTAATGTGCGAAATTAAACATCACATTTTTCAACACGAACGTTTTCAAAGTGTGTATGGATAACTCAAAAAGGAAGAGGGGCTTAGGGAAGGAAATAAAATAAAAGGAGAGAGAAATAAGAAGAAATTATAGGAAAATACAATTTAAATCTAAATAAAAATATATTCCTCAATAGATATTAGAGAATATCATTTATTTCTTAATAAAATACCCCTCAAAAACCCAACCAATCAAGTTCCTAGCTCTACCCTTTCCCTTTTCTTATTACCAATGTTAACATATGTAAAAAATAACTTCATCGCTGGCATAGCTGTCACAATTTGTAGAAAATTAATTCCAAGTGGCCAAAAGTAAATAAACAGGCACAAATTATGCCCAAATTAGCAAACAACCAACCACTGGCAGAGGTTGCCACCCCCGGCGCGTATCCTTTGGGTGGCGTATCTATCAGATACGCGTTACATGTGTAGCACAAATACAAACACAATTACAATTACGGGGGACAAGTGACGGCAAAGCGGGCAATAAATACAAACCGCATAAAGCGCTGGCCTAATCCTTCGAGTTGGGGTGCCGCCGGGCTGTCGTTGGGTGGTGGTGGGTGCCAGTGGCAGACTCGAGACACCCCCCTGGGTTATTTATACACACACACACCCCCGGAAAATTCAGCAACAGCAGCAGGACCAATTACTCAACATGATTTCAATGAAATTACCGCACACAAAACAAAGCCAAGCTGGTTTCGAAGGAGAGCTCGAAACCCTCAAACATAACTGGGATGGGAGAGCACTTGTAGAAAAGTCTAAGAGGAAACTTAATATTAGGTAAATTTTGATTGAAGTTTTTGAGCTTTTAAGTAATAATATTTATATAAATAATAAATTTAAGGGTCAGAAGAAAAGAAATATAATTTTGGCCTGGGGATTTATTTTAAAAATTAATTATAATAATAGTAATAATAAGATAACTATAAACCATTTCTAGATGAATCTTACATAGAAAAAATCATTTATAATATTTTATAAATGGTAAATTAAATTTTCTTAGTACTTTTAAGTAAAGAAACCTTTTCTTTTCAATTTCTTGTAAGCCTAGAAAATATTTCTAAATATTTCCAAGTGCAGGCAATAGCAGCAAGCCGGCAGCAACAACAACATCAATCTCAATAACAATTCATAATTCATGTTTAACATGCGCCCCCGTTGTTGAGCAATTTAGCAGGGAATCCACCCAAAAAGCACCCCCAACCATCAGGACACCCCCTCGACCACCTCAAGTGGCCCACTCATCCTCTCTCCGCAGACGCATAAATTGTTGATTGTTTGTCTATGCTGTGGGATGTATTTATGACACTCGGGGAGTGAAGTCAACTTCTTTTTTGTACGGAACTCAATAACAAATGGCACCCCAATGGGGTGGACCGACGACAACTCAACTCCGTCATCCATCCACCTGCCAGCCGCCGCCGCCGCCGCCACCCTCTTGTTTGCTCCGATGATCATCCCTAATTGGTGTTGAATGGAGTTTGCCTTGTGGCTGGTGAAATTTTCCGCTTTCCTGGGGTGAAAGGTGGTAACCCTGAAAGGATGCTTACTCTGTCTGTGTTTGTATCATTTTTTTGTAAGGGGGTGAATTAAGGGATGTGCAGCTTGGATTTGCCTTTTGCTAAATCTCGCGGTAGGGCGTGAGACTTATTAACATAATTGAGATCTTTGTTTGCTTTGGTTTGGGATAAAGAGTGAAATTATGGGTGGTAAAAATGCAATTCGGGAATAAATTATATTTGTATACGATGAAAAAGTTCTATTATAGATTAGTTATAAGCTGGAAAAATATAACAAAAATTTAAATATGAATACTACGATTAAAAATATAACTCGAGCTAAATTATGTATGCTGATAACCCCAAAAAAGCAACCCAACCTTAAACCCATCTCACACTTTATTAACCCGAAAAAAACCTGCCGAAATTGTCTGATAATTTTAAAAGTTCGTTAAATTTTGCCAATTTTAATTTCCGAATTTTATGTGTCAGTTTTATGGACACGAGTTTAATTTTTTTGTAAGGGCCGCCAAAGAAATCGCGAGAATGCGTCGACAAACTCCACAGGGGAGCTGGCAAGTATTTACTTTTTTTTGCATCCACAAGGCAGTAAAATTAGCATGCGCTTAAGTTATAATTTAATTATAATTTATTGATTTTAAACGGACATTTTATTTATACACCGCGATCGAGCGTTTTGCGGCCGCGTTGAAGTTCGACTTGTGGGCTGCTTTATGAGCTGTAAAAATGTGGACTTTATGGGGCACTTAATTTGCCCAAATAAGAAGGACAGCATTAAGCTGAAAGAAAAACGATCCCCAAAGAGTTCCCCTTGTCGTCACAAAATGCCACTCCCACACTGGCGGCCAGTGTGACCATGTGTGACCAAAAAGCAAACGAAGAGCGCTGCCAACTGGCGGCGAAATATATAAAGTGCCAACCGCTGCCACCCAATTACCAAATGACATGACAAAACCGCTTTAAGGCGTCGTCGTCCATGTCTCCATACAAAATTGCAAATTAGGAGAGCCCCACCAACCGTCAAGTGGAAAAAATTCAGCGAAATAACAAAGCAAACAGCCATAAAACTTAAATGCCAAAGACAGAAGGAGGATTACGATGGGGGGGGGCTGGAACTGGAACAGGAAACCGGAATTGAAGCAGAGATAACTGCCAACATGGCGGTCGCAGGAAGCAGGACAACGAAGGGAAGACAAAAAATAGAAACAAATAACATAAAATGCAGGCAATAAAAAGCAGCCAAGCAGCGAGCAGCGCGCAGAAAAACATGAAAATCTAACAGACAAAATGGTAAAAGCAGATAGAAGGCAGTCAAAAATTGAAGAGATTGAAGCCAACGAGAAGCAGATACTCTGAATACTTTGAGTATTAAAGAAGTATTAATACAATTTAATTTAAGTAATAACATTTAAATAATCTTTAATATTTTGCTTATTCATTTTTTAAAATATATTGAAGCCAGAGTTTTTCTTTATATTTCACAATTTTCTTAAGGGATTTATTCCCGTAATCGCAGCCTATGTACCCTTCCTAATAAGCAGGGCATGACACATAAAAAAAACCCGCGTCCTGCTTGGGTTTGTTACATTTTTTTCTTCTTTTTTTTTGTGTGAGTTCGCTTTCGCTTATCTTTAACTGCCATCAACAAGATGGCAACTTCCGTTCGCGCGCCATAATGTTTTCTCTACACAGCAAGGATCCTCGCGCACACACACAGAAGTCACGCACAGCGGGAAAACCGGGGGGGCTGAGTGGGGGGAAATGGTCACCAGGGCGTGTAATTGAGTGCTACAGGACCCTTTTAACATTTTTATTTGCACATTAGCGAGGGTGGAAATGGCGAAATTTGCGCCCAAAGTGACAGAGCGTTGAGTGTGGGCGGCGGCAAGGATATCGATATCGCGAACGGGAATGGGGTTGGTGGGCCTTCTGTGCTAACCATTTCCTTATTGACTTCCCGTTAGGACTGTCAATATGTTTTTGGACCAAAGTCGTAGACAAATTTGTTTGTGGTTCCACGAATGCGACAGTTGTTGGAAATAGCGTGGGGAGTTTGGGTCGTAAAAGGGAAGTGGCAGCTCCAAAACATATGCCAAGATGTCACAGGGAACAGACAACGATCAATTCTTATTGAAAAAGATATAAAAATTAAGGGGGTTGATGAAGAAAAAATGTTAATTTAAAACATTAAAATGGGGGAAATGGTAAAGTAAAATCTATGCAGCGATTTTGAAAAATATTTAAAAGAAATAAATGTATTTCTAATAAATTTAATTTCTAAAATGCATTTAAGTAAAGGAACGATATTAGCAATAATTGTCTTTTAAGTACATAAATAATTTGAGCACTTTAATATTACAAAATATAATATATTAAGTCAAGATCCTTGAACCATATTTAGTAAACCAAAAGCTAAAGACATAAATAAAATAGGCCTCATATTAAATAGCAAATTCCATGGCTAACCTAGTTCCTTCCCCTTGTAAATCTTAAAAAGAAAGTTCCCTTTTTTCGCACCACATTCTGAACTACATTTTACGCTCCATTCCGGCAAAGCAAGGCCAAACCATTTTCCCAGATAAAAACAGGAACCGCAGTACGCAAAAACCAAATGTGGAAAGCAGACAGAGCGGACCCTTTTGGCCCATAATTCAAACGCAATAGGCCAAAATGGCAGCCATTTTGGGAACCCTTTTCATACGCGGCGTATGAGTAACATGGCGAATGGCATGAATAATTCCAGTGCCGCAGCAGCAGTCGCAGATGATAAAACACGAAAATGGGCAAACATAAATCTAGAGCGGACACACATACACTCTCGAGATATGCCATAAACAGCCAGGCTAGGAGGAGCCTTAAATATTTTGCTCTTTATTAAAGTGCCAGGAATACCACACACACTTTCACTGCCATTTGCGAGCCAGAGACACAACATTTACATCAACATCAGTTCCAGCATCAGCTTCCACTCAGCTCGTTTCGCTTCTCGTGGTCGTTTGGCCAAAGTCAACTTTCGTTTAGCTTGTAAATAGCTCGTTTTCGCAGACTTCGTAACTCGACGCCATGTTAATATATAACAATTAATCTTAACTAAAAGTATCTGACGCCCACCAAGGGCTCCTTGGCACTGTGTGGGGTTTATGCCGGGAGGGGATTGAGGAAATATTAAGGTGAGAATGAAGTAAGGACTCTGAGATAAAAATGTTTAAGGGGAAATCTACAAAAGCCTCTTTTATTTTTAATTATTTTATATTAAATTCAAGTTTAAATAATATAAGTAAAGTACAGAAACCAAAGCACACAAGGGGATACCTTTAACGCTAACGTTGACGTTAGAATTCCCAACCAATCGGTTAGCAACGGATGCTGTGAACACCTGATGCTGTGATTTTTTGACATAAAATAGTTTTAGAACCTTTTTTCCCCATAAAACTTTTATAAAATATTTTTAATTAAATTACGAACCCGCATAAACTTCTTATTTCGAGAACCTTTTATGCATGGCAATGAGCTCCCACTCGGACCACAACTACAACTACAGGGACGCCATGTTGTTTCCCCCCCTCCCAAGCACACAGACTGACACACAGACAGAGGAACACTTTTTGCACATTACAGTGTTAATGTGCCTCACTGCCGCATGTAAAAACCCAAGTAATTTAAGCAAGTCTCGCACAAAAGGACACCCAGCCACCCACCGAAAACGAGGGACAAGGACGGCAAGGATACCCGGCCTGTGTGGGTGTGTGTGTGCGTGTTAATGATTTTTTGCACACAGCTTCACAACTTGACGCTTTGGGCTTGTCTGCGTTGTGGCTCCTTTCCGCTCCTTCCCTCTTCGTCTCTGCCAGTTTACTCTCTCCTTGGAATCCTGGCCTTAATATCGCTTTACATATGTGTATATATGGGTGTTTGTGAGTGTGTGTGGACGGGGGGAGGTATAGTATATACGGGAACATAACTTAAATGGGTTTCCATGGGTTGCCACGTGCATTCAACGCTTGGGGTTTCGGGCGAGAATCCTTTGCATTTTTATGGGGCTTCCGGTCACTGAGATGATAAACGGAATTAATAGAGGAAAATAAAGAAAAGGGGGACTACTAGGATATATATTTAAAAATGTAAAGGTTTTTGGTTTTAAAAAAAAAGAGATTTAAAAAAAAAATAGTACAGAAAATAGGCTGTAAATATTTCAGTAAAAGGCTTAGTATTATATTTAGTATTTCGTACTAAGTATTAAGTATTTAGTATTTAGTATTTAGTATTAAACAATTAGTATTAAGTATTTAGTATTTAGTATTTTATTATTTTATTACTTTAAGGACTTTAGTATTTTATTTTCAATTAAATTTGTTTATAATTAATTTGTTATCCCTAGGATTTCAATCTTTTTTTAATTTCCTCTGTATTAAGCTGCAATTTTCTTAAGAACAATAAAGTATTCTTTTAGGTAAATAAACTACGGTTATTTCCTCAGATCTTAGATCTTTCTAAAAGTTTTAACACAACCTTTGCTCCCGTAAGCCGCATCATTCTACCCAAACTGTACTTTTAACCCCACGCACACTCATTAAAATGTACAGTAAACAACCTAGTTAGCCAGTAAAGCCTGAAAATGTTTTCTGTTATTTTCCCGGCACTATCAACACATTTTCATCTCTGGCAAACGCGAAAATAAAAAGAAATCCCCTAGCAAGTCACCATGTCAAATACGGAACGGAATGTCAAGTGTCAATCAAAAGCTCAGCAGGGAATCTGCATTAACTTTAGGCCCGCCGATCCTTGGCGTTTATTTCTTCATTTTTAGGTTGCCCAAGAAAAAGTGTTTATCATTTTTCTAGGTAATAGAGGCGTTACCCAGTGCCGACCATTATTAATTACTCTATTTTCCACGTTTTCCCCTTCTCGCGGAAAACGGAAAAAGGTAAGGGCAAGTGCCGCCCATTGACTTTGAGAGCTGACCCCTCGGACTTATTACATTTTAATTGTTTTACAATTTTTACGTTGGGTGGCGCCTATTAGCATTATTTTTGTTCGTTTTTGGTGGAACCACGTGGTGCAATTCCCAACAAATGGTGGCGGCGTCTGATTTAAACCATAAATTATGCAGATAAGCATAAGTGTCGGTCGGTCTCTATGCATGTCTGCTGTTTATACTTGTCTATCTCACTTTTTTTCCTCGGTTTCCTCGGTTTAATTGTTTTTTCGGTGGTCACGGTGGTTGGGTGGCAAATATGAAGGGAGGAGGCGGTTGGTTTTTCGGTGGTGCTGCCCACCATTTTGTTAAGTGTAATGATTAGTTTTGGGGTTTGGGTTTGGGTTTGGGCTTGGGAAAGGCCAAGTAATTGTTGGAACAAAAGGTTAAAATGAGGTAAGCGCTTGGTTAATTGCAATATTAAAACACAAATTTGTAATTGTGGTTACTATGTATAATAAGGTAAATTATATTTTAAAGATTTAAGTAATAGATTTGCGGACATGTTTCTTTGTTAAAATAAAGTTTACAGAGCTCAGATATTGTTATTATTAAATTTATTCTAAAATAATATCCTTCGTATCCATCCAGACTTTCTTGTGAAGACTTTCCTTTGTGATAAAAAAATATAAGAATCTCCAGGAGCAGACTAAACTTCTCGCTGATTATGTAAGCAACTCAGCGCGAAGCAACGAAAAACCAATTTAAAATTCACAGCACATTTTCCGCTGCTCAGTAACAATATTGACAAAAACACACACACACACACAGAAGAAGGAAACAAGGAAAAGCGCAGAAGGAAAAGCTGGGAAAGCTGCTGGCTGCTTAAAATTCCGTGAGCATCGTTTCACAACTTTCCAACTTGCCAAAAAATCGAAGCGGAAAAGGAGAGAAAAATGCAGGAGCATAAATTCCCCCAAGGGCGGGAAAAAGACAGGCACACGCAGAGAGACAGAGAGAGAGAGAAAGAAAGAGACAAGGAAAATGTGAGGAAAATAAATGAAAATGCTCCAGAGCTCGTTCACAAGAGTGCTTACGGCATCCGCAAGGAGCTGTTGAAGTGGCAAATTTGCGCAGAGCGTCGCAGGACACTGCCCCTTTTTTTTTCCTTCTTGCCGCCCGCCATTTTTCCCCCCCAGCCAACCCCCCAAAAGATTTTCCTCGTTACTTACAACAACTACATGCCAGTGTCAACACATACTTGGCCATTCAAGTGGGCAACCCCAAGGAAGCTGGCTGGCGACGCCATATTTGTTTTTATACCCTTTTCTAGAGAGGGTATTATTATAATGCCATAAAGGTGTATTTTTAGGACCTCTGAGAGATCAATATATATTTCTGATCAGTATTTAAAAAAAGTTTTAAATAGTCTGAGTCTAAAATATGATTTTTGTCTCAGTTTTCTCATCAGAAAACAACAGTTGAATGATGTTTTCTTTCGCTTAAAGCATAAATGGGCACCGAAGTGCAAGGTGGGAGCCTGTTTCGCATTCTAAAAAGTTTCTTTAGGATTTAATTAGAACCTTAGTACTCTGAATATCCTATTAATATATATACATTATACCTTATATTCCATTTACCAAGAGTATCCCAAGTTTCATTTTCCAAAGACAGCCTTTTATGCCCTTTCTTTCAGTCCCTCTGCTGGCACCTCTCTTTCTATCGCCAAAAACACTTTTATGGCTCTGACATAAAAGCCAAAAAGTACCAAAAATGTCATTTGTGTGCTCTTTCCCTTTTTGCCTCTGTCTATTTTTCGCTTTGTGTAATTAACCCGTTTTTGTCTTTATTTTTCCAGCTATCTTGTACTGTGAGACAATAAACTTTTGTGACAAAAGGCTTTTAATGGCTTGGCGACAAAGTTTCGCCATTTTTTCGCAATTTGCCGCCACAACAATTTGCGTTTAATTAACCAAAAGTTTTCCCCCGCAAAGCGTTTAGGCATGAACCTAATGAGGGTGGCCAGGGTAGCTTTAGCTGTGGAAAGTTTTTGCCTGGCAATAAAATTAATTTTGATGAGTCTGTCATAGGGGTTAATGATGGAAATTGTTGGGAAGTAGGTTTCCACAAAATAGCTAAGCCTAAAATCAAATTAAACCATAAAAGTTCTGAAAAAAAACCAAAACAAAACAAAATAGCCATAAAACTAACAACCCTCCGGCACAGATCAGAGATCAACTGTAATCGGAAAAGCGGCGTGTAAATGATGCCATCATAATATTTTGAGCAGCATCAGCTACAAGGGGTTAATAAAGCAAAAAAGGGAACAAAAAGGGAGGGATTCTCCCCTAATCACATTCGACTTGGCGGCGGCATAAGGTGCACATTACTCATAATGCGAGCGTGTGAGATTCCGGCCATTCGTTTTATATACACCTCGGAAAGTGGAAAGCGCCAACTGGCGCACTAAACTCACTAACTCACCCCCGGTGTCATCCTTTCTTATTTGAGAAGTATCTGTAGGAGTGTAGCCCCCTGACTTGGGTTCACGGAAAGTGCACTGGAAGAAAGCTGAACTCTATTTTGACTTACACTAATTACTTTCTTATGGCGCTTTGCCAATACATTGGAGCATTTTATGAATTTAATTAAAGGCATCTTTTGTCATATTTTAAATACTCATATTTCTTTAAAAAAAAATAAATCTTTGATACAAATCTTTCAATTGTTTTTTTACTAATAAACAGCATTGATTCAGTGGACAATATACGAGGTGTGCAACGTTTATCGGTGGTACAAAATGTTCTCAGAAGGCCAAGAATATTGGGCTTTTGGCCAAAAATTGGCTTTTGCACCACGATAACGCCCCTGCTCACACATCGTTGCTTGTGCGCGACTTTTTGGCCAAAAACAACACACTAATGATGCCGCAGCCACCGTATTCCCCAGATCTGGCCCAATGTGACTTTTTCTTGTTCCCTAAACTGAAGAGGCCCTTGAAAGGACGACGTTACCCTATTCTTGACGAGATAAAGACGGCATCGAAGGAGGAGGTGAACAAGATAAAAAAAAGGATTTTTTGAAGTGAATAAATAAATAATTTTTGAAAAAACACAAAATTTGCGATACTTTTTGAACACACCTCGTATTTAGTTTAAGTTTAAATTTTCCTAAGTTGAGAAATAATTAACGAATTCCTAATGCCTTTTAATAATTCTTAGAGCTTATAAATGTAATAATAAACATAGTAAAAAATATTACAATAAAATCCAAGCATCCTTGTATTTTTTCAGTGCCCTCGCACACACACACACACTGACACCAATCAGCCTAATCGCTTTGGTTGCGCCGCAGAGCTTAACTTTTGTTGATGTTGCTGCTGCTGCTGTCGTTGCTGCTGCTGCCTCGCTGTTGATGTTGCTGCTGTTGTCGTGACTTGTTGTCGCCAAAGTTGAAATTGTCCTCCTGGTCATATATATATACTCGCATATACATACACTCGAGCGTGTTCCTGAGCCCAGACAAATGATAAGCAAGCCCCATCGCTTCGTCGCCATCATCATCATCATCTTGGGCCCGCTTTTCCGCTTTTCCCCCTTGCAACACGTGTGTCGCCATATTTGCTTTTATTGCTCTGGTTCCGTTTGTTTATTATGTGATTTTCCATATGGCCAAAAATGCTGTTTCTATGTGCGTGCGCCGTGCTTCGAGTTAATCGCACACAAATTTTTATGTTAATTTTCATAAATTTTATTGTCGCCCCAGAAAAGGTCTTTTTAATTAGTTTTCCTGTGTGAGATTTACATATCGCTGGAGCTGCTGCTGCGGTTTTTTAAGAGTTGTAAGTCATAAAGTCGACGAGAACAAGCAAATACACACCAAGTCGGGGGCGGCAGTCAAGTGTAAAATGTCAAAAATTAAACTTTGTCATTTTTAGTCGACCGAGGGCCCAACACTCGACAATAAAAAAACAGAAAGAACTAACCACTATTTCCATTTGAACGGGAGTTAAAAGTACATTTAGCGCAACTAAAATGTTATTTCGCTATATGGTGCTAAAAATCGACTATGCTGAAAAAAGCCAAATGAGAGCTGTGCTAGAAAAAACAGACGACAAGATTAGAGAGAAAGAACAGTAGAATTTCATAGATCGTTTTCTTGTAAGAGTTTGCTAATTGGGCTTAGCTTTGGAGTTAATACAAACAAACCTCGCTTTACGGCCTAGATAAGTTCCACAAAATATTGCCGCATAAAAAAAATCCATAAATTGAATAAGTTATTGTGTAAATATATCGATATAACAAATAATATTAGTCCGTTAATTGAAGAAGATGGCTGTTCTTGCGAAATGTCGTATAAAGAGCGGCCGTATAGCGAGTCATTGGTGTAATAAATATATAATAAAATAATATTTATGAAAAGCAATAAATTATATAAAATTATAGAAGGTAATTGAATGTTTTGCATTGCGAAATATATAACTAAACCACTAAAATAAAATAGAACATCCTAAACCCAGCACCACCTCCATCATAACCCACTGAGGCCGTTTTCTCTCGGGCCAAAATCAAATGCAGAATGCAAAAGGGAAAACTGCCTAGGTTACGAGACTGTGTGATCAATCATCTCTTAATTTCCAGATTTCTGGGTGGCAAATCTAGGGGCACATGGAACACAAACCGAATCCGAACCAGATCGATCACCCTGTGATTGACGCAGCGACAAACAAACAAGCTAACAAGGATTCACAATATTTGAATAAGATCCAAATTGAAAACATTTCCGCTATTGTTTGCTCGTGAAAAGTGTCACAATTGAAGCCCTACAGCTGTTAGTTGATCGAATTTTCGGTGGTCTTCGGTCTTCGCTATTATTATTACCATTATCCCATTGATAGATGGTCGAACCAATTTGAGTGAGTGCGCGGCGGTTAATTTATCGAAAAGGAGGAGCTAGGAAGGCGACTAATGTAATTACCAAAGAGAGTTCAGCTTAATCATTTCAACTAATTGCCCTGCGGCCCCGAAGACTTCCCGATGAAATAAAAAAGCGCTTAAAAAAAAGTCAGAAGTGGGCCCTGGGGAAACAGGACAAGCCAATTATGCTGATGGTAAACAAATTGCGCACGTACCACGTTTCAGGGCATCAAAATTAGTACAAAAAAGAAAAAACAAAATAAACCAACAGAAGAAAGCCAGGAGCAGACATTACAGGAGGACACGCCAAGCCTGTAACTGAACTGAAAGATCTAATTACGCTAATGACAGCAGAGAGTCCTCCTGCCTTTCTACTGTGTCCTGCGTCCTCGTTGATGCAATTAAACGTTTCAATTGAGCTGCGTGCAATGACGACATAAGGTCAAAGTCATCCCAATCTCCAATCGAGAGTCAGCTGGCAAATGAATCGAACGCAATACGAATTCATTATCCTTCGAAAACGAACGCTAAATGCAACGAAGCCATTTCAGCTCTGGCTTCTGTCGGCAGTTGCACGCAAGCTCTCAAAAAATTATATTTATATATATGAAACACTGAGGGAAAGTCAGGGAATAAATATACCTTTCTAAATACAATGTTAATGCATCTTATATTTTTATTTTTTTTAAGATTTTCCCTCAAAGCAACCTGTGCCCAAATAAAGTAATAATTTGCACAGTGTCAAAGAACCCAGAAAAGAGCCTTTTCTGCCTTCACAATTTAAGCGGATTTAGCGCCTGTTGACGCCTCTCAAATTTCGAAAGACCGCACACAACGCTTCATTAGCAACACCTACCAAAAAACCCGAAAGGAGGGCAATATACATACATATATCCTTTGGGCCATTGCATCATCAAAGGGTATGGCAGAAGGGGGAACGCCCGAGGAAGACGAAACCCTAGACATGCACGCAGACACCAAAAAGGAACATTTCGGGGCGTTGCAAAAGACCTCACATGAGGCCAGGAGATTAGGGCATTGGCTTCATTTGAATGAAGGCGAACGTGCGAGTGAGTGAAGTGTGAATAATGATGGTTGAAATGGGGTAAAAGGGTGACAGTCTGGAGATAAATTAAAAAATAAAATATAAAGATATAAAATATAAATGAAATATTTAAAGTTGCTCCTGTTTTCAATAAATAAATATATGATTTACGAACCAAACCCTATCAAAATCTTTTACCAAATACCAAATAACCCCTAGAATTATCACTGAGTGAGGTTTCTGCCTCAAACTCCTTACTTCCCCTTCCGTATCAATCCCGAATCTGTCACAAAGCCAAGAATGGCAACCGTCTTGGGCACAACCCAAAAACAGCATCCACAAAACCGCACACACAAGCGACCTAATTATGATTGATGTGGCACCGAGAGAGCACCCAATATAACGAATCTATGGAGTGCTCATTAAAACCGCATCAAAAGTCGAACGAACAATGGAGGGACATATTTTGAAAGGATACTGTCTTTCTGGGATGCAAATCAAATATGAAATTTTTTAATATTCTGTTGGCACAACACAACAAATTTCAATATAATGCCCAGAGAGAAGGAGAGAGAGGGACGCACACGCAGAGCGTGGAAAATGATCTATTGCCGAGACGAGACACCAAGAACAAGGACCTAGGACCGAGCCTGATCTTTTTCTGGGCAGATGCAGCAGCATCTTCTTCCCCTTTCCGAGCTCTTCAATTTGAATTCAATTTAGAGCAAACGGTTCAGCTTGACTTGACTTGTGCCTTGTTTGTCACAGGAAAAAAAAAAAAAAATGGGAAAGGACATTTGGTTTGTTTGTTCTTCCTCAGTCCTCCTGCCTCTTGTCTTGCCTTCGGGAAAATTTATGACAAAGGGACATGTGCAACCTTTGCAGGCTGCCCCGTTTCTATTTTTTTATGATCCTCGAAACCACCATTTTGTTGGGAATAAAACTCCCCAACTCGTGGTTCCATTAATCAACTGCTGCACGTGTTCCAGGCGCTAAGAAGTCAATCTATATAATCTATATAAATGCCAGGACTACCGCCCATTTTTCTCTAGGGTTGGATAGAATTAGGAAGGACCTGCAATTAGACGCCCTCAATTATGTTGTGCAATGAATGAAAGTGAGATTGCGGCAAATCCAAAAGGGATCTCTGGCTGTGTTGAGGACTTCCTACTTTCACACTTTTTCTGCACCAGGATTAGGGATCGAGGGACTTCTCCCCCGTGTGCACCTGTGACACGGCTGGTGGGCAAAAAAAAGGATAATTGCACCCCTCACTGAGGTGGGAGTTGCGCCTTTAGCGGCTTAACTCTGCTTCGGCAAACAACTTAAACGCTCTTCGGCGGCGGTTGAGTTCAAATGGCAAAAAGGATACCTTACAGGACCTCAGACCTGTTGTAATTGACACCTTAGAGACTGAGGTCGATCGAAGACAACCGCACGGGTGGAAGATCTGTCAAGGGTCGGCAAGCGTTTGAAGATGCCCCCAGGAAGTGGCAGCAATTCGCAGAAAATAACACTACAAATGGGCCGCTCGAAGGGGCAAACTTTACAGGGATTAGCATAGGGAAATTAAGGATAAGAAGGATTTTTTGAGAGTTTGCAAAACATACCTGAAACTCTTAAAAAATATATGTGAAACCCCTTACGAAAAATTATGTGTGAAGGTTGTAAAGATAGTAAAAACAAAAATAATTGAAAAAGAATAATTTCAAGACATTGAATTAGAAAGTATTTAGTTATTTCTTAATACATTTTCTACCAAGATCATTTATATATATATATATTTTTTTTAATTAAATATATTTTACACATATTCCGAAATAAATAACATATTTTAGTCATCTTTTTCTTACATAAGCTCTCTTTAATATCAAAGATAATAATTTAATATAAAACCTGACATTGTATTTAAAACCTTTTAGTAAATTTCAACATCTTTTCACTCCTTAATACCTCACGAAATTTATGAAATTTCATTATTATTTCGCGGTTTTCTCTTTCCTCAAAATTGAGTAATAATTACACCGGCAAATTGCCAGCTCCAAGTGATCCCATTTCGCCTGCTGCAATTATGTATATGCGGACTCTTTGGGGTAATCTCCGACATCTTGGGCATCCTCCAGCCTCCAATCCCCAGTTTGCTGATATTTTGCAGCTGCCTGGTGGGATTTGCAATGTGAAATCGGCATCTGTAATTGGGCCATAAAACGAGGAAAGATCCGCAGCCGCCGACCAGCCAGCTGGCTATGTAAATTTAGTGTTAAGGTGCACAAAATGGGCGGGGCACAGGGCGGTTAGTGAAGATTAAGCTCCAATTGCAGTGGGGAAAATGAACAAAAAACCAAAAAAACAAAATAAAACCGAGAACCAGGCGTTGCCCGACAATGACATAAATTTTTTTTTTGAGCAGTTACCAAAAAATAAAAAGGGGAAAAACAAATAAATAAAACAAAAGGACCGAGAGGAGGACAAAGGGTGCTTCAAGTTATTTAACAAAATTACGCATCGTTTAAGTTGTGATTTATGTGGCATAGACAGGCCGAAAACCCTTCAGAAACTCCGCAAACACACAGGGCCAGAGAGCCAGAGATTGAGGCTCGGATTCGGATTGTTAATGAGTCAAATTACACACATATATGTATATATAGATACATATATAGTACACACACGGAGGCTGGTTGGGTTAAGGCAGCGCGGGGCAATGGAGGGAAGGCTGCTGAGTGGCCGCCGAAAGGTGTGACAATTGTTACTGCGCACACAGATACACTTGGAGAAAATTAACCATTAAAAAGACCCTAGAGTTTCAAGTTTTTCATTAAAATAAATGTAGGTACTTAATAGGAACTTTGCCCCCTACTTAGCTTGAGAAATAGCGCTGTAAGATCCGGCTCGAAGGACCAAACTGATTTCGTCGGAGCCTGATACGTGCAAAAATAAGTTATTTCAATAAAACAAACGGTTAATAAGCATTAACAATAATCTAATATTAAAAGAACTCATTTTCTCTAAATATTTATATTCCAAATTAATCCGAGTTTCGAGTGTTTCTTCCTTTTCTAAGTGTAAACACACAGAAGGTCATGCAAAGAGCAAGGCGAGTGGCAAAGATTTATGGCGAATGCAAAAAGGAATTCCCAGTAAATTTGCAACAATTCCTTGCGGTCTAACTCCCTTATTTTCCACACCAACTCTCTGTGGTTTCCTTTCTTTTTGGTAAACAAATTACACGAAAAAAAGAGCCCAACTTTTAGCGGAATTGCTACTGGGCTAAGAGGAAAAGCAGGGGCCCCGGTAGCCAAGCAGCATCGGGCGGGCATTTATCAAAGCGTCGGCTCCGGTTTTGAAGATGCACCCAAAAAAAAACACAAAAAAAAAAAAAATCAAGTCCCCAGGGCAAAGCCCAGAAAGCAAACCCAACCCAATGAGTTTCATTAATAAATTCCAGAACAAAACACCCAGAAAAATATACAGCAAGCCCACAAACCGGTTGCCTTCGCCGCCCAGAAATATTTATTTGTATTCTTTCTTTTTTTTTGTGGGCGTTCTCAGTGCAAACAACTGAAAATAATGGAAAATATTTGGTAAATATTTGCGGGCAGGCAGGGACAACAAAAGGGATACTGGCCACAGGACATGAGGGAAATGCGTGAAAGATGAAAGATGATTGGCAAATGTCCTGGCCAGACAATGCGGCACCGAAATAAGGGAAATGCTTAATGTGATTTGAGGATCTTGAGGAGAAATAGAGAGGATATTAACTTTATAATACGATTTTAAGTCTTTGAAATGCTTGAAAGATTAACAATTATTACTTAAATAAAAAAAAAAAAACATTTTTATTGTCTGAACCGTCTACAATTTCCTTCTCCCATGCACGGCACACATGTTGCTTTAATTCCGCTTATAAATAGAAACTCTTTAGTGCTTGGCTTGCTTCCGCTTTTAATGCTTATCGAGCAGATTGGAAATTGAAGCAAGTGCCAAGCGGAAACTCACCGCTGCTTCCTCGTCTTTCACCCCAAAATGAAAATAAAAAGAAATAAGAATAAACACATATAATATGAACACGTGCCTCCCTCTACAAGGCGGCGGCTCAAGTGCCCGGAGTGGAAACCCCTCTTCATAGAGAACCCTTTAAAGCCGAAGCCCCAAGCGAAGTGTTATATGAACTTAAGAAGCGGAAATGCCGCAGACAAAAAAAAAAAACGAAGGGAAACTCAAGTGAGCAAAAGTGAAAAATGAAACAATTCAAGCGAGCGAGTATTTGGGAAATGGAAATCCAATACATTTCAAAACATTAGTTATCTCTTATTGGTCATCATTAATCTTGGCACTAAGAAAAAGGTAATTACCTATTAATAATTATAATAATAAAAATTTAAATACACTTTTGGAGCATTATTAAAATTATTAATATTAATATCCGATAATAAAAAAGGATTGTTAACTATAAAATATAAAATCAATGCAATTATACACTAAAGCCAAGAATTTTAAGTTCCTTTTAATGTTTGTTCATTACATTTGTTTATTGAAGGGAATATACTTAAGTTTATAATGTTAGGACTAGAATTTAAGTTAATTAAAATAGCCTAAATAATACTCTCTTAGAGAAAACTATATAAAAATTCAAGTACTTTTTTTCTCGCTACTAAACTAGAGCGGAAATATGTCCTTTTTTTTCTCATGTTGACCAGAGATAATTCCCCAAGTCTCCTTGCGGCCAAAATCAAAGTGAAAGTGTTCGATTACCCAAAGAGATCGTTAAAGATCGCAACAGGACAGCAACAAAATAAGGGAAAATATGGAGAAAACCATATATTATATTAAGATTTGCCGACAAAGCCAAGGGCCAAGCACTTGAGAGTATACTTGAGGTCCTCCCTCTCTCTCAACATTTTAACAAGAAAAAAGTCACACGAGGACAGTTAGCCGCACTAATTAACAAGCAAAATTGTTTATTTTTACAAGTGCCAAGTGGCCGGCTTTCCCTTTGTTTTCCCAACTTGTGTGTTTCATCCGTTTGGCTTTTGACATTTTGGTGACATACGCGACTGCCACCTAAAAAAACAACCACTCACACACATGGAGAGGAACACACAAGACGCATTTCCCCGGGTGAAAGTGTCACAGTGACATGCCCACTTTGTGTCTGTGCCCGAAAAGAAAAGTCTCAAATTACTGAAATCACACATCACGACACTGGGAGGATTTTTTCCCTCACACAGGATAAGCGGGATTAGTTAGTAAGGACCTTGCCAGCATCTCCGGATTCTTTCCTTTAAATTGGCGTAATGAATTTGACGAACTGTCACTTGGGGCGATTTTCCTTTCTCTTCCTTTTATTAGCAACTCAACTTTTGCGGGGCCAGGTTAATTGGCACTGACAAAGGTCCTTGACTTGAGCCTGGGAAAACCAACGATTTGTTGACATCTGTAAATATTATAGAGGGTTTCCAGGGGAACCTTGTCATAATATGGTAATTTTTAAAATATGCGTAATTATGGCAATTCGATTGTATCGATGGGGCGTTGCAATGTACGCAGAGATCCCTGTTATTTGCTTTTTAATGGTTTCCTTGTTGGAAGTCTAAGTTTTTTGGTGGTTGGTGGCCATAACTGATGGTTAGTTTAGAAAAGAGGTAAGAAATAAATGAGGAGAGAGAAAGGGGTTGGTTAAGTTATGAGTTGTTTCTATCGTACTATAAATACATATTTAAAAAAAAAGGAATATTGAAATTCCTTTGCCGTTTTTAACCAATATGCTCTTAAATTATATTTGGTATAATTTTTATATTCAAGAAATTTAATGTTAAAGTATTGCTTTTTCCGAAAATTTAAAAGAAACCTTATACCGATAATTTTATATAATTATAAATTACGGAACAAATCCGGTTATAGGATTAACTACTTTTAAAAAATGTATTTTACAAAATTTAACCCTGAAAAATGCATGCCATTATTTTTTATTAATTTTAAATTACTAAAAACATCAGCAAGAAAAGAAATACAGCTTGACCTTGCAAACAAATCTTTAAAATAAATTATTATTTTAATAATAATAAGAGAATTAAAAAAATTATTTTTAACAAGTTGTATTCTTTTAAATTTTTTAACTAAAAGTTTCTTATATTTCTAACAAAATAATTTAAAAACAATTTGTTTAAGTCTGCCCATGAAATAATACTAAAACGTATCTTATTTATGCCTTTTTTATAATTTTTTTTTTTTTTTCAATATTTTATTTATTTATTTTTTATTATATTTAATAAAAAATAATAATTTAAAAACAATTTGTTCAATTCTGCCCATGAAATAATACTAAAAACCAGATTAAATATGCCTATTTTATAAAATTTTTTTTTTCCAATATTTTTTTAATTTATTTTTTATTATATTTAATCAAAAAAGGCCTAAGAATAAGCCCTTTCCTCCATCTCAAAACTATAATAAATTCTGCACGCATGATATAGCAACGGGTAACCTTGACTCAAGGTCCATGTCCTTGCAAATAAATAAATGTGAGAACAGAAAAAAGAAGAAGTATCCAAAGGATGCAACTGCACACAAAAAAGATACAAAATCCAAGCCAGCAACAAAAACTAAAACCCAAAATAAACTCACTCAAAAGACTGACTGTCTGTGTGGGGAACGTGTTGGAAACGGAATGAAACACACTCAGAAAAAAGGCAAGACGAGGAGGAAACATCACACGGGAAGAGAGACAGAGAGGAGATAACAGGAAATGGAATGCGACGACAACGGCGAAAAGTTGTCTGTAAAGAAAACGAAAAAAAAAACTAAAAATCAACTGAGCGAGCGTAAGAGAAATGAAGAAAAACCGCAAGCGAAACGTTGGCACTTCATAAATGCGCCAGAGCGGGCGAGCAGATGTGCAGATGTGCGACAGAGAGGGAGAGAGCGAGAGAACAGGCGAAGCGCCGACATTTTTAATTGTAAATGAGTTATGACGCGCTGACAAGCTCTGTCTCTGTTGCGCGCACACTCCCCCGCTGCTTTTCCAATTGGAAATCGAGAGAGCGCTCACTCCGATGACTTTCCACTCGACACTGCGCTACAGCATACATCGTCACTGCTTGCACTCGCTGATGCTTGCGGCTGCAGATACAGATACACAGGCCGCCAGAGTGTTGTCCCGCTCGCACTGCTGCGGGGTAGATTGAGGGAAAACTGGTTTCCCGAGTTTTGCCTGCCTGCCTGCCGTCTGCCGTCTTTTTTGGCTTCTCAGCGGCAACACGTTCCTGACACAATTCAGTTAGCCGTCGCCTGCCAACCGTTGCGCACACACGCTCTCCCTCCGCGCTCTCTGTATTTGTGCTTGTCCAGTTCGCGTGCGCCACACAGATACAAAGATACAAAGATACACACACCTCTGAGATACTCAGCCTCCCCAAATCAGATATTTAGATACAAAGATAGAGATACACAAGTGCTTAAACGGTGAAAATGCAGCTAGCTTCCTGAGTGCCAAGTGTTTTGTTGACAATACCAAAAATCCAAAAATAAATTAAAGGAAAAATCCTACGAAAAGAAACTCCAGAAAACCGCTGCTAAAATGTTGGTCGGTTCGCATCCGTATCTGTGCAATGGCGCCCCTGCTGCCCCCGTGGCGGCAGCCACTGCACAAACAACAACAACGACGACGGGCAGTAAAAGTGCCGCCGGCTCAGCAACGGATTTCTCCATAGCCGCCATAATGGCTCGCGAAGATGCCTCCAGTCGGGAGTCCTCCATTCGCAGTGCAAGTAAGTAGCAGATACTTTTGGTTAAATAATTATTAAATAGGGAAATGGTAGGAAAAACCAGCTAGTGTTTTGATAATATTGGAATTAAGGGAATTCCGTTTTCAAATAGCATGAGAAATACATTTAATTCAATTTTAAATGGGTATTTTTGTGTTTTTAAAGCTACAAAACGAATGTTTTTTGAGTTTTACTCAAGTTTAATTAATAATAAATAAAATAAAACATTTATAATTATGAAAACTTCAACAGCTTAATTTAGAAACTGTTAAAAACTAATTTTTAGCTTCATAAACTGTTGTAAATTTTCAACATTCCTCTTAGAAACTAAATTAAACGTTTGTTATATACATTTTCAGTAAAAATTGTTCAATATTTGCTTTGTAAGCAACAAAATATTTATAAATTAAAGGGAAATGCAGTCAAAAGAGGTGATTTTTTAAGGTTTATTATTAAATAAGCTGCCTATACCTTTGTTTATTATTGTATTTCTTTCTTAAAGCAAGAAAATATTCTTAAGAATATCAAGTCACTTTATTCAAGTGTTTATTTTGAATCTTAAAAACATATCTCTCAGATATTAAACTGAACTTATTTTATAAAAAATTCCAAACAAGAAAACCAAGTTTAAAATTCCCTTAAGTATTTATGTAGCAAATAACATGAATTAAGAAATAAACACAAGCCTTTGTTACATGATTTAATATTTAATTTTCCCTTTAACTTGAATGTAACAGTTGTAATATTTACAAATTATAATAAATTTTACTCGTAACCTTTTTTGTAAGATTCCAAGCCTTTAAATATAGAAATCCCACACTCACAACTCGCATTCAAGCGCATTCAATGACAATCGCTAATTGATTGCACAACAAATCTATTAAATAAAATAAATATTGTCGCTTTGGGTGCGCAGAAATCGATTTAATTGCCATTGACAATTAGCGGCACTCAGAGATAACTTGTTTGTTCCACGAAGTAAATAGAGAGAAAAAAACGTCAAAGCGTCGACACTTGCAACAATTTGCTAGCCGACGGCATCCGCAATTAAGCCAAGCCAAAGATCGCTGCCGATAAATAGATACAACGCTGTATCTGAGCGCTGAACACTTGCGCTCATTTATGACCGATAATATGCAAATTGTGCACAGCCTCTAATCGCGTGGAATTCACATTTCCGTCGGGAGGCTCCATCCAAACAAAAGCTGCTAATTATGTTAATTAATTTTCAACAATGTGGTGCTTCATTTTATTAATTTTACGAGGCGCAGAAAATTAGCGACGGCTAAAAAACAAGCCATACTAAACTAACTTTAAACCAAAAAATATTCAGCTTATTAATTTTATTTATTTGTATACCTCTCGTGTGTGTATGTATTTAAATTATATTTTTTTTGTTTACTTTCGTGATTTTTTGGTCGTTTTCCGTTTTCCGTTTGCTTAGTTTGCATTTTAACACCTACCGTCGTCTGGGCTCAGCGCAAAATCGGGCTTATTGGTTCGGTTAATCAGTTGGTCTTTGAGCTTGGCTGAAAGGCATAAAGAGGGCCCAATATTTCGCCTAGGGCTGACCCAAAAAAAATTATTCATCAACCACACCTTGAACGGCAGTACATATCTCGCTGTCCAGCTTTTATGCAATGCCCTCCCGCTTAAAAAAGAGCAATCGCAGCTAGAGTTTCGGGTTGTTTAATTGCCAATTTGTGTTCAGTTTGCCAATTAAGCGAGCGGCCGTCTCATTGTCTCATTGTAACGCGAAGCGAAGCGGAAACTCCAAGAATATGAGACGACTCCACGCTGTCTGCCGTCGCGAAGGGAGCTCTAGAGCCGCAGTCACAGTCCAATGTTGTCACCAGCAATGAATGGCCTCAGTTTTCGGCCAAATGCACACGGAAAAAGTGGCTATAAAAAATCGAGAAAATGTTGTAGGGATTGTGAGAGAGCAAGCAAGGAGAAATTGTGAAATAAAAGGGCTCAGTGTATTTTTTTAATTGGTTTCTAGCGCTATTTCATAAGTGAAACAGTTTTATTATTACTTTATGTGCAAGTTGCTAAAATATAAATTTAAAAAATTAATTACTCAGCATGTGAATTCAAGTTTCCTACTAATTAAAGCGAGTGTAAAGTCTAAACTTCGTTTTACTTTCCTTTAAAAGCTCTCCCCTCTACTCTCTTCTGATTTTTAGCTAGTTTTTTCTGCCCCCTAAACACTTAAGCCTTAAACCCCACAATTCCCGATTTAATTTTCAATTTTCGCTTCTCTTTCTTTGTCATTTAAGGTCCCATTTCGGTGGAGGATGAGGTTGACGTTGATGTGGTTGACTGCAGCGATGCTGAGGAGCCGCCAGCCAAGGCTCGCCGCTTGAACCATCATCAGCACCACCATCACAGTCACAGTCACAGTCACAGTCACAGTCACAGTCACCACAATAACAACAACAACCATACTAACAACAACAACAATAATGTGGCACACAAGAGTCGCAACAGCGCCGGCGCCGTGACTCTGACAGCAGCCGCTCCAGCCGAATCGCAGCTAAACACCAGCTCCACCAGCAGCCAAGGACGCTGCTCCACACCTCCCCAATCCCCCGGAACGGAGGACAGTGAGGAGCGTCTAACACCGGAACCGGTGCAAAAGGCACCCAAAATCGTTGGCTCCTGCAATTGCGATGAACTGAAGCCGGTGCAGTGCCACCTGGAGACCAAAGAGCTGTGGGATCGCTTTCACGAGCTGGGCACCGAGATGATCATCACCAAAACGGGCAGGTAAGCATCCAACGAGATCCAAGCGAACCATCCATCCATCAGTCAGTCAGTCAGGCAGTGCAAACAGGCATTAGTTTAAGCGAATGAGCAACGTGGGAGAGTTTTGGGTAGGGGAAATGTTGCCAAATATTTTGGAAATATTTAAGAATTATAATATCCATTTTAACTCAAATTTAAAGTAGGGAAATCTATAAATATAAATATTTTCAAGCATTTTAGATGCTTGAAAGGTACTTCCATTCTTTATTAATCTTTTTAAAGGCTCCTCAGACTTCTTACAATATTATTTCCACATCACTTTTCTAGCAAATTCCTTTATTTTAAATGTCAACTGTCTGTGGGTCTAAAAGACATTAAAAATTTCCTTCTTACAACGACATTCTTTGGCATCTCACCATAAATTGGCAACGCCAAATGGTTTGCAGTGTCAACAATAATTTCATGCCATCTCAGGGACCGTGTGGGGTCGTCTCTCAGTCTCTCCGATTTCTATACCTGCTGCTGATGAATTTTCTGCACCACAAAAATGTAGAAAATGTAGAGGAAATGCTTAAAGAAAATCAGAGTTATGGGCGTTGCTGTTGTCAGCGGGTAGAATGGGAACAAGTTCAATCCCAATGACCACGGGTTGTCCACACTCACGCACCTGACCACACACACGCACAGCAGAGGTTCGGCGACTCACACACCTTAATGATATTGTAAAAATCACACCTCAGAGTCGCAGACAGTTGGGCAGCCATCAGGGCGGTCCCCGTAACGAAATTCCTCGCCCTTTTTAGCCCGGGGTTATGTCACCGGCTTTGGAGGGACATTAAACCACAGGATACAGGCGAGAGATAGTTTCAGTTTTTTTTAAAGACTTAAAGGGGAGGAAGAGTTTTCGCTTTTGTTTTCATTGTGTGCACTTGTCAAAGCAAAAGGGAAATGGGGGGAAAATATTCAGGAAATTATGGGAAAACCAAAAGAAAAGCCCTCAGCTGGGGTTATAAATTCCAGATTTAACTAGCTGTGTGTGGCGAAAGACCTAAACGTGAATGGAAAGGTAGAGGAAGTATCTAATCGATTGTTTTGTATCTTTTTTAAATCCTGCAACAGATTTTTGATTTAAATGGAGATGTAGGAATACTTTAAAGCATTTAATATACTATTTAAAGATTAATTATAAAGTAAACATAACAAGACAAGACTGTTACCTATCTTACAATATTTTTATAGAGCCAGTTTAGTTCTTGTTTCCATTGTCTGCACTTGTCAAAGCAAAAGGAAAAGGGAAATGGTTGATAAATATAAGGAAAAACCTTCTCCCTTCTTCAGTTATAAATTCCAGAATTAACTGTGTGTGGCTTGAATAAAAAAAAAGGGGAAAAAGAATCTAATCAAACGTTTTGTTCCATCGTTTTTTTTCCAGACGCATGTTCCCCACTGTGCGAGTGAGTTTCTCGGGTCCTCTGCGCCAGATCCAGCCCGCCGATCGCTATGCCGTCCTACTGGACATTATACCCATGGACTCGAAGCGGTATCGGTACGCCTACCATCGGTCCGCTTGGCTGGTGGCCGGCAAGGCCGATCCCGCCCCACCAGCCCGCCTCTACGCCCATCCCGACAGTCCCTTCAGCTGCGAGGCGCTGCGCAAACAAGTTATCTCCTTCGAGAAGGTGAAGCTGACTAATAACGAAATGGATAAGAACGGACAGGTGAGTCGCCGAACGCCAAGATACTCGGTTATCTGAGTAGCTCAGAGTCGCCGTTCTCAGAGATGCTGAGGTAGCGATTAGTGGCGAGGGCTAAATGATTGATAATTTCGCGATTCCGACTGCAGAAATAACGCGATGCAAGGTTGGCAAGGTGGCTGAGGTTTTTTCACGATTAACTTTAGTGGAAAAATATAAATGAATCATAAAGTGACTTAAATATTTGTTTAGTTCTTAAATCAATCATTTTGCCATCACCACTTAATCCAGAGATCTCTAAACTCCAACCGAAATACTACAATGAAACCCTCTTCCCTTTCTTCAATCCCTTCCAGATCGTTTTGAACTCGATGCATCGCTACCAGCCCCGAATTCACTTGGTTCGCCTGAGCCATGGCCAGAGCATTCCCTCGAACCCCAAGGAGCTGCAGGATCTGGATCACAAGACCTACGTCTTTCCGGAGACCGTGTTCACCGCAGTGACGGCGTATCAGAATCAGCTGATCACCAAGCTGAAGATCGACTCGAATCCGTTTGCCAAGGGTTTCCGTGACTCCTCGCGGCTAACGGACTTCGACCGGGACCCAATGGAGGCGCTGCTGCTGGAGCAGCAACTGCGATCCCCGCTGCGACTCTTCCCCGATCCGCTGATGCAGCAGTTTGCCGCCCAGCAGGGAGATCCCGCCTCGATGGCGCTGTTCGAGAAGGCCCGCCAGCACCTGCAAATGTTTGGTGGTAACTCTCCCTACGCCCAGCTAATGATGCCGCAGATGTACCAGGCGGCAGCGGCAGCGGCGGGTCCTCCGCCTCCACCCCCCGGACTCGGGGCATTCCACATGTTCCAGCAGCAGTGGCCCCAGCTGACGGCCGGCTTCCTGGCCAGCGCCAATCAGCAGGCGGCCGCCGCTCAGGCAGCCGCCCAAGCTCAGGCGCAGGCGCAAGCTGCCGCAGCCGCTGCAGCGATGGCCGCCAACAGGACGCCCCCGCCCCCGCCCACAGCGTCCACGCCATCGTCAACCTCGTCGGGATCGCCGTCGCCGGATATGCGACCGCGTCAGTATCAGCGGTTTAGTCCGTATCAGCTGCCCGGCGGACAGGGGCCGCCCTCCTCGGCCGCTGGTTCACCGACGGCGGTGACGCCCTCGCGCAGCCCCGCCCACTAGGTGTAAGCAGCCGCCCCCAAAAAGTCCTCAATTTCTTGCCAAGAGCAGTATTAAAAAAGCAAAAAACTAAAAACACTGGGACAAAAAGTCGTGATTAAATCAGAAGTAAATGAGATAAAAATCTAGAGAAAATATTTTTCCAAGGTAAAAAATATATGAGTTGAAGTTAAAAGTTATTTTAACATTTTGTTTAATTTTTAAAAGAAACAAAATCGATTAAACTTTGTACTTTTAAAAGTTAAATAATATCATAATCGAAAAATCCAGAAAAAAAAATTTGTTTAATATCCAACATAAAGCGGAATTTCTTTATTTAATTTCAACGATTTCCCACGACTTTTTGCCTCAGTGCCTGCAGTTAACTAAATGAAAACAAAACTCCGTTTGAATGTTGTAAATTATTTGTTGTTTATAATGAAAGCGTAAAAGCAAACACTTTTCTCTATTTGTTGTAAAAATTTTGATTAATTTTTAAGCTGTACAGTTTTTGCTCTCACTTTTCCCCCTAGATAATTTTTTCGTAATTTTAGTTTAATTTATTGTACAAATGTTTTCATAATGTTGTTCATAAAACTCATCTCAGTGTAAAGTTAGAACAAAATTCACTCAAAACTTTAAGGAAAACAAAAGCAAAAATATATAAAACAAAAGAAAAAAATTAAAGGAAAAAAAAAACTCTGCACGATTTGTAAACTATATATAGCTATATAGTGTAAACATTAACCGTTAGTTATGCTATTACATCTAATGATATATTCATAGTATTAACAATAAATTCATAGACGCTTCAGTTAGTTCTATTTATGCGGCGAAAGCGAGAAGATTTATTTAGCATAAATTAAAGGAGAGTAAACCATAATCTGTATTCAATGTGGAAAAACGCTAAAACAAAAAGTGAAAACACGAAAAATATTAAAAAAAAAATTACAAAACACAAACATAAAAAAAACCAATCAAAAATGAATAAAAATATGTGAACCAAAGATTATACAAGGCTTTGTTTTGGGGATTTTTTAAGGCACAAAAAGTCTTGAACTCTTTAAGGAGAATTAAAAGTTATTAAACTTTAATGGGCACTTTTCCTTTCACAGCTGCATGCAGTTCGTGCCTTGGCTCTTTATTTTTTAATAATTCCTAACCAATTTCCCCACCATCTCAAGTTTCCTTGAGACTCAAATTACCCGCTACTTTTGTTCAATAAAAAAAGAAAGAAATACTCCCCATAAATTACGCATTATAAGGCCGCGTAGCACACACACTTCACAGCTATGCAAAGTAGCCAGAAATCCTGTTTCAATTTCTCAGCCAACAATCCTTGACGCTCAAAGACATATATCCTGTTCCACATAGGCGTAATTCCTTGGGTGCAAGTGTCGCCTTGCCGGCAGAACAAATTGAAAGGCCTGAGAGAAGGGGCTAGGGGAGAGTCAGAGATACAGATACAGACACAGTGTCTAACGAATGCATTTTCATGGTCACTCAAAGTGAAATTCATTTCGTTTGGGAATGGCTCCGACTCTCTGGTTGTTCAGAAAATTCGATTGACACGCCAGCAGCAGCAACGGAGTTTTGGGAGTTTTAAGTGGAGTCTTGATGGATGATTGGCCCGGGATTTGGGTCTAAATTTCTGGTGTGGATAAGCGTATGAAAATTGGGAAATTTCCATGCTCCATACTCTGTAACATTTTCCCCTCAGTTTGATTGAGGGCCTGAACTAATCAGAAATGATTGGCCAAACATTTTTGATAACTATATACGAAGGGCTAGGGCTCGGGCTCTAATTATAAAGAAATTAACTTTGAGGATAAACATCTTATATACATATAATAGCACTTCCTCTAATTATATGGTGAACTCATTGAAAAAGGTGCTATCGGCATTTGTCTATCTGGCACCTCTCTTAACAAAATTGCCAAAAATTGTACCTGCTGCACACATATCTCTGGGGAACGATCTTCGACTCCCAGTTAATTACAAACTAATCACAAAAACAAACAAAACATTAGGCTATCGCCAGGCGGTGATCTTTACAGGAGCAACCACTATATACATATGTCAAATGTCGGGCTAATTTATAGGCCGCCGCCACAGATCCATGTAGTCCAAGTGTCAAAACAAACAGAGCACCGCCACCGAGCCTCATCATTTGCCATCCACCGATGAGCAGATGAGAAACTCTGGGGTCTTGTCTTGGTCTCCCTTGGCATAAATTTCCTTTTTGGCGTCGTCGTCGTCGTTTTCGTTTTAATTTGAATGTAAATGATGCTGACGCAGCTGTGGATCTCTCCCCCATACTATATAAATGGGGAAGTCGGGAGTCTGACGAGGACCAGACTTGTTGTGGGCTAAGGTTAAATGTCGGGTGTCCAACAAACAGTGACAAAATATTTAAATTCTGAACGCCAAAAGGGGCGTTTGTAAATATTTGAGCCACTTAATTGGAGGGGCGTGTGGGTGGGCTGTGCACGGAATTGATTTATGCCGGCGAAGGGAAATCGATTTGAAAATGAACCCATTAAAATTCAACATATTTTTCAAGTGAATTATGGCTTAAAGTTCTTTTACAGAAACTAAATGGGGTTCTTATTGTATTTATTTAGGAGTAATTTAAGCTTTGAGGTTAATTAAATTTAATATTAAGGAAGGCAATGCATACAATAGTTACAGAGAATTTTGTGGAATTAAATAGCAGCTTTAAATAACAGAAATAAATATGAAAAGATACTTTTTAACCTTCTTTTATACCAGATTCTGTTAATTTATTTTCCTTAAATTTTAAATCAATTTCGAAGGAATTCTTAACAATGACTTTCCAAAAAATGCCGCCAAGAATGAAGCTTGAAATGCCTGCCACGCGCGCTCGAGACGTTGCAAGTTGAACCAGCAATCAACGCGGCCCCTGCCCCGCCCCACTCATTAACCCAAACATGATCGGGCAAAATGTCTCTAACGGTAGATGGGCGGGGCACGTGCGCCCAAGTGCTGCGGCACGTGTGTGCCAGAGTGTGTGCAAGAGCTGCGGTGTGTGCGCGTTGCGTTTATGGACAGCCGTGACATGGAGGAGGTGCCACCAAATCCCTTGTCACCTTGGCGCCACGGTGAAAATTTGTAGAAATTAACATTTTTTGTTAGCCACTGTTTTGTCATTAAATGAAATTGCATAAAAATCAATAGTGGAAATTATTACAGAGTGGCTTTTGTGGCATGAAATGGCACTGGTTGCAATGGGAGATATTTTAGCTCAAAGAAATATGGAAAATATTAATTAAACAGCTGGCATTAGGAGCATTCCCGATATTTATACAATTATCGGTTATTATTTTACTTAATACATAAATTCCTTAATTTTCAGATCTATTATGTATAGCTTTGACAAAATAAAAGCATTACTTATATCTTTAAGAATGTATTTAGTTTACTTTAAAGATTTTTGCAGGAATTTTCACTCAATTCTATATATTTTACTTAAAGTATGGATGATATTTTATTCAAACTAAGGGAAAATGTTATTAATTTTGTACAAGAAATATTTTCCCAAGTCCAGGTTAAAGAAGCTCCTCTGTAGCTAAAGCAAAAGCCAAACAAAAAGCGCTGAGAGTAGCGTAAGTGTCGCTGAGTGTCGATGATGATGATGATGATGTGCAGGTTGGAACAGAACCCATGGCACTTTGAACTCCGTCCACTAATTCCAGCTGGCTAGCCACCTCTGCCTCCCGGTAATGACTTTATAAACACACACAACCCAGGTCCAAGAGGGGGTGGGGCCTACAAAACTGTCCAACTGTCAGGCTGTGCTGACTAAGTAACATGCTAGACTGGACATACAACGAAATCAATTAGATGGATACATGGAAGCCGATGGGAGATGATGGGAAAATCGGAGAACGAAACTCATATATCATTAACAATTTTCATGTCATATCTTCGAAGGGAATGGGAACCTTTGTCTATCAGCTTGTCACTGTCCCAACGAATCAAACTTGTCAAACTCATCAAATATTCAAATACATTTTACACATGCAACCGCAGAGGCGAAAAACAAAATCCCACGAAGTTTTTTGGGGGAAAATATAGAGAAATGGTTTGTAACGCCCCCACATAACAGTAATTGCCGAGAGGAAAATTGATTTTTATATTATAATAAGGGGAGTTTTCCCTTGGCAGGACTTAAGCTTTATTTTGGCTGCCATTAAATCCCAGAAAAGGGAAAACCAAAACTAAACCTAGGCTGTCCCCTCAATGAGAACTTAATGCCGCTCGAAATGAACATTTTTGCGGGCTGAAATCTCTCCTTTGGGGCGGGAAGTATCATGTGTGTGGCGAGTCTGGGTCTTTTTGTATTTTTGGCAATTGATTAAAAGGCTTAACATTTCAGACAATCGCCTCTGCCAGACTGGCCTTTCTCTTGTGGTCAGTGCTTGGGTCTTTTCAGACCCAGACTCTGGGTATTAGTTGCAAATTAGTGCGAAATGAGCAAATTCTGTTAAATCTTGGGTGCTTAATGTGTGACTTTATGGTCGGGTTGGAAAAAGAATCATGTGTGAGGGGTTTAAGAGACTAAAAGATGGGGAATTCCATTTAATTTGAATTAAATGTGCATTTAATTTAATTTAAAATTGTATTTAAATGGTTAATATCATATATAAAGGCAAAAGAAACCATTGGATTTATTTTAAAACTAATTTTTAGAGGTGATACACGTTTAAGAATTAACTGATGGATTTTTCTTATACTTAATAAATATTTTAATTTAATTTTAATTATTTTAATTTTAATAAATAAATATTTTTAAGGACTTATTCAAATATTGTCCCTATTTATATGACAATATAATATTTTAAAGCCTTATTGAAATATTCTCTCTATATAAACTACAATATATATAATTTTTTAACTGAAAATATCTCTAAAGATACCCCAAAATTATCAATTTGAAACCGAATATACGTTTCAAGATTCCATTGTTTTAAAACCCACCGACAACTCATATAAAATATGAGTTAAAAACAAAGTTATGCAAAATGCCAGCACAATAAATTCGATAAACATTTTTTGTATAATTTTTCGCCTGTGCATTGGCAAGTTGAAATTTATTGATTTCTATGATATACGCTGACATTTTGATGAAACGTTGCCATTGAGTGCAGATAAGCATAAGATATGAGTTGTGTGTACGTTATGCGATACCTTCAAAGCGAAAAAACAACGAAAAAATCCAACGAAACGAATTTGTAAAATCAAAAAACGTGTTCTGGCCATGTAGCATGCAAATGAAAACACAAGAAAATAAAAAATCAAATTAACTTCTGGTTGGATTGAACACTCACTCACTCGCCCCCCTCCGAATGACATAAAACTAAGCGGACAGAAACTCACTTCATTAGCAGCTCAGCAGAGAAAGGTAGAAAATACTAAAATCCCAACAAGGTAAGTTGTAAATACAAAAAATCTGCGGGCTCGACACGAATCTTTTTAATTGTTTTCTCTTTCCTTTTCGATTAGTATAAATATATGCAAAAATCGTTAATAAAAAATACAGCCAACGACTTGAATGATTTATGTGTATGCAAAAAGCAAAAACAGAAGAAAAAGATTGTGTCGCATAAATATCTGTGCTAATAATGTCTTAATAGAAATAATAAAAAATAAATAAAGCCAATGCAGAAGGGCAGGGCCAACGAAACTCTTTAAAACGCAGACTTGAACTTGGTCAGCTCTTTCTTTCTGTTTCACTCAAGGTTTGTTCAAGACTACGCCCCCAAGAGCGATGAAAGCCAAGTAAACAAGAAATTATTTACTTATTTCTCTGAAAAAAAAAAACAGCCAACCTGTCAGGGAAAAAGGTTAAGAAACACACAACCCCTGGAAAATTACCCACACTTTCTGTATATATAGATGTATCCGCATCGTTAGGTGAATTTTCTGTCATTTGCCAATTTTACCCTCTCACTGGTGTGTGGGTTTCAACCACCAACGACTGTTTTTGATGGGAATATACCATATATATATTTTTTTGGCGGGTGCTGGTCCCTGGGACCGAAATTATTGACACCAAATGACATTTTGCAAGTATGTTGCACTTGTCTCATTATTACTGCCACATGTGTGTACGTGCCACACGACTCACGAGGCTTTGATGTTCCTCCGAGTTCGGCACTTGTCATTTTTATGGCCAAACATATTTCCCAATATGTGTATATATCTCGTATATCCCCCGACTGGCACGACGTGTGCGTGGGAACAGCGGTCCGAGTCTTATTCTGGGTGTCGATATGTAATTGCTAATTTTGTTATGTGATCTTTTATTCCTTTTTGAGGGAAAATGCACGGGGAAATAAATTGTTGTAAATTTTAGATGATTTTTCTAAGGGTTCCACGGAATGTCAAGGGAAAATTAAGATAGAATGTGTTAATTCCTTAAACGTTTAAAGTTAAACAGATTTATTTATTATACATCAAAGTAATCCCTATTTAAACCCCTTTAATTTCAACTTTAAACTTTTTTAAATATAAAATCCTCCCTCAAACCCTAGATTTTTTCTCATATTAGGCATAACCAAACTCAATACTAAGTCTTTATTGGACTCCACAATTTCCTTTATTGAAATCGATATTTTCTTCAAGATGTGACTGAAAAAGAAATGGAATTTCAAGTGCAGGATATGAAATAGAGTTGGGTTATAGTCTATAATATTTTCCCTGGCTGTTGCCAAGCAGTCTGCACGTTCCGAGACTTTGAAGTTCACAATTGCAACCGCACAGAAATGTGCCACATGTGGCTGTGTGTTTACTCACTACTGAAATAATGGAAACATGTTGTAAAAAAGTATAAATTTACTATGTAAACAATAATGAATTTTTCGCCTCCCACTCAATTATGAATGGAGAAGACACAGCGGCGGCAGATACTCTCCAGTCTATATGTATATCTAGGGAAATCATTAAGTAGATGTTTATGTTTCTGGCCGCTTTCATGTGGTCGTCGTCACATTTTTCTTTTTCTTTCTTTCTGGGTTTTTGGGGCCTTTGATGGGTTAGAAAGAAACTGTCGCCTCTGATGTGGCAACGGCAAATTGCTCATACATATATAGGAGCAGGAAAAGGCGCAATTATGGTCAAGTTATGGCTGTAAAAATGTCAAATTGGGGTTGGTCGTGGTCTATATAGCTGGTCCTACCAATATATATATTTCCGCTCCTGCAATTTCGCCATTAGACGCATAATCAAGTTGTTAACAATTTGTTAGAGCGCGGTGACTCCGCCTCGAAATCACGGATCCGTGGATTGCGTGCCCGTCGCCCACGCATAACGAGAAAGTCCACTAATAATAAAATATATGTACAAATAATTTGCCATGCGTAATTTGTGCAAATAATATGCGTAATTGTCGTCGAAACAGAGGGAGGAGGAGCGGCTTCCCTCGGCACAACATCAAAGCTAATGGCCACATGATGTACACTTTTTAAATGAATCGAAACCGAAAATAAACAAACTGAAACGAAGCTTATGGGGGCTGCCCTTTTTTTTATGGACACAAACAATAGTAAAATGATATTTAAGGCGGCAGGCGACAAAGTAAACACCATAATTAATGGGGATTTCATTTGGGGATCACGATCAACGAATGGGGAATACTCTAAATGGTATAGGGAATACTTTTGTAAGGGAGAAAAGCCTTTAAAATGAGTAATTTTCCTGATAATGGTTGTAGTTTCTATTACGTTTTAAAAAATAAAATATTTAATCTATAAAATGCACTCTAAAATATATTCTTATACGCAATTATTTAAGTCTGAGCTTGTTCTAACTTGTTTTACAATTATTCTATAATTTTTCCCGCCTTAAGCCTAGACTGTAAATATTTTTCCACATCATCCTCATATTCTTCCCCCATAAGACTACATGAAAAACCACATGAAAAGGCTGCAACTCCTCCTCATGTGATGAATGTGTGATGAAATGGGAAGGTAAATCAAGAACTAGAACGGAAGTACTTAGGAGTAATGAAAACATTAGCATATAGCGTACAGCTCACAGCTCAATTACAAATAAGTAAGTAATTCAACTAATTAGGATAGCTTTGATTTTTCTCTATATACAGCTGTTGTCAACTAATTAGAAAGATGACTATGGTGGTGGTCATTGTATCGATAAAAAGCCAAAAAAACAGAGTTAGCAGACCAGTATTATGCTTAATATATTCTAGAAACATTAATCTTCAGTAAATAATAAGGATCTAATCAATATCCTGCGGTGCTCTGTAAAAAAATATAATTTTATTGAAAAAGTCATAAGATAGCAGTGCCAGCTAATTAGAAAGATTTTAAACTTATTTCAAAATTTTTCGTTTTTTGAATTATTTTGCAACAATGTTGGTATAATTTTATTTATTTTACCATTTATGATTGGTATTATCCAGTTTTGTTGCCAGATAGTTACCAAAATGGATAGGGTAAGTCAAAATGCTTGCTACATATAAATTCTATTAGAAGGTATAAAATGCTCAAAATACATATTTTGATGCCTTAGACCTAACCAAATTGTGTTAATATTATGTATTTTAATGGAAACTATAATTTAACAAAGAAAATTAGCATTGAAACTCGTTTGAAAAGTTCACTTGCAAAACTGTTCCCACCTGCAAGAATACTCTCTATGTCGAAAATTAATTCTTAAAAATATTCTGTTCCTACTAAAATTCAAATTTATTATAAATCGGCTTTGGAATATTCAAATGTATTCATAAAATTCAATCCTGTAGGGTTTGAGCTTGATCGAAGGGAGTAGTGGACGAACTCATTACGCACATGCGACAGAAATCGCCCAACTACTATGATTCCCATGGCCGTATGGTGTATTTTTTGCTAAGATCACCCAAAAACGTTCAGAAACCTATATTTTTTATTGGATCGAGCTGGATAATTGTAATTTCATCGATATATATTCGATTTTTGTATTTAGTAGCTTAGCATCCGCCAAATAATATTTCGACCTCAAATATTGGTTTTATTCCCTCAATTTAAGTTGTGGATTCGTCTAGGCTTCTCTTAGGTCGTGTCCAAACCTTACAGGAATGTGTTTTATTTATACATTTGAATATTCCAAAGCCGAATAATAATAAATTGGAATTTTAGTAGGAACAGAAAATTTTTTAGAATTAATTTTCGACATAGAGAGTATTCTTGCAGGTGCGGGGTGGGAACAGTTTTGCAAGTGAACTTTTTTCCAAACGAGTTTCAATGCTTATTTTCTTTGCTAAATTATAGTTTTCATTAAAATACATAATATTAATACAATTTGGTTAGGTCTAAGGCATCAAAATATGTATTTTGAGCATTTTATACCTTCTAATAGAATTTATATGTAGCAAGCATTTTTGACTTACTCCTATCCATTTTTGGTAACTAACTGGCAACAAAAACTGGATAATACCAATCATAAATGGTAAAATAAATAAAATTATACCAACATTGTTGCAAAATAATTCAAAAAACGAAAAATTTTGAAATAAGTTTAAAATCTTTCTAATTAGCTGGCACTGCTATCTTATGACTTTTTCAATAAAATAATATTTTTTTACAGAGCACCGCAGGATATTGATTAGATCCTTATTGTTTACTGAAGATTAATGTTTCCAGAATATATTAGGCTTAAAACTGGTCTGCTAACTCTGTTTTTTGGCTTTTTATCGATACAATGACCACCGCCATAGTCATCTTTCTAATTAGTTGGCAACGGCTGTACATGTGACCTATGACCTTGCCGGGGTTGTCAAGGCTACTACCTTAAATGCAGGACCATTAACTGCGTGTGGCACTTCATTATGGGCATTACAATAAAGGCATTGATTGGGCCTAAATGACTTTATGACCTAGAGTGTCCTTGTAGTGCAAACTAGTAATGGCAAAGGCAAAGGCAAGGGCAAGGGCTATGACTCGGGCTCACCTTGATTTTTAGTGTTTGACATTTGACACGCGCATTTACAAAAATTAATAATGGTTTACGCGTGGTCCGTTGCCAAAAATCGAAGGATATATCCTTCGGCAACCGCGGGTGTCGTCGTCAGCGCTTGTAAAATTTTATTGATTCCACATTGTCTCCCGATATACTCATGGATATTGAGGTATTGTCGAGTCAGTGCATTGTCTTGCGATTTGGGAGACTGTTTAAGTAGTCGTCGTCGTGCTGCTTCAGTTGAGGGACACGCGACAGGAGCTGGTGACAAGTTTTTGTGCGTCTTCGCTGAGAAAGTTTCCAAGGATCTTGAGGATCTCAAGGTTGCACTGCCGGACGTGCGACATTATGGCAGTTATTTAGCCTGGAGCTACAGGAGAGAGTCCTTGGAACACTCACTGCTAGCTGTGGGAGATGTCAGGGACATACAGCCTTTGGGGAACTTCTCTTTAAGTTAATGCGATTTTTTCAAGGTGATTTATTTTTGAAATGCTCAAAGGAAATATGATTTTTTAATGTTTGAACGAAAATTAAAAGGAATAAAATTATAAACTTTTCATTTACATGCAAATCTACATCACAATATTTTACTCATTGCTTCCAAGAACCCATCGCAACTCCCTCTCTTCTTTTTATCAAGAAATCAAGTTACACGTGTTGCCATCATTCACACAGCCACCATTCAATCAAAAGGATCACGAACAAGGTTAAATCCAATCAAGTGCTACCTGATATCAGTCTCGCAACGCCCTTTAGTCTTAAGACTCCCTCGACCTTTCGGAGGGATCAAGTCCCCCTGCCTCGTTCCTGATCGCACTTGTAAGATGCTGTGATTAATGGTCCACGAGAAGTAACTACAGGAATCCGAGGCCCAGTTCTGTGGACACCACACAACAATGGCAGGCACACACACACCCATTAACACCGGGGTGAAGCCCACCAAAAAAAAACAGAACACAAAATAAGAGCCAGCAAATGGAAAATAGAAGAAACCTGGTGGCAGGAACTGGGCTTCCACGAACCAGACACAATTGCCAAGCCATGTTATTAATTACATGCATTAATTTCTGGCACAAAAATCGAGAGACAAGTGATGCAACAGCACGGGGAGAAAACAGGGGTAATCTTTATAAAAAACTGCAAAGATTTTGTTCTTTTTAAAATTTCTAATAAATAAGGAAAGCTTTCAAAGGAAATAATATTGCTTTTCAACATTTATAGACGGTTAATTATTATTTTTATTAAGGAAAATATTATCAGATTTCGTCATCAACTTATATACAAAATTTGAGCAATCCTAGCTACTTTTATTTAATTTAAGTCGATTTATTTAGTTTATAATTGTTTAGTAAATGAGTAAAAAATAATATCTGTTTCTGAATTCATGTTTAAGTTCAGAATTTAGCCATAAAATCTCTTTAAAAGTATATTATTAATACCAAATAATTTACAAAAACTCTTTTAATATTTAATTAAAATCTTGTAGCCATTATTTTCTCTCTGTGAACTCCAGTTCAGGCCCAAAGCCAAAAGCCAGACTCGAATGCAGGCGCCACTGTTGATGGATTTGTGGCTGGGCTGCGTGGTCCGCTGATGAACAGCCGTCTAAATTATGGAACGCTTGTCACCCGCTGCGAGTGCCATGGGTGTGAGTGTAAATCCGAGTGTGAGTGTGTGTGAGCGAGTGTGGCAGATCGACCCCACAACAAGCCGCCGCTGTTCAGCATTTTCATGTGAACGGATGTTTGGCACAGCACTTTGCACTCATCGACGGCGAGGTATCCTGGGATCAACTTAATGGTGCTAAAAAAATACAATGTTGCTAAAGGAATAAATTCAAGGCCAGTCCTTAAAAATAGCCAATAAAGAAATACATATCTTTTTAAGGAAGAAAAGTTGAGATACTGTTAAAAAACACCAGCCAGAAAAACAAAGTAACTAAGGAAAAGTTCCAAAAAGTTTAAGATCAACTTATATATAGCCAGATTTTAATAAGTTAAAATTTAGGCTCCCATTTTAATTTTAATAATTACTAAAATATATTTTATAACTTATTATTAAGTATTTTTCATATTCCAAGCAACTAGTGAGCATGTAAATATAATTTAAGATCAAAAGTTCTTGAAATGACCCCCTAAAATTCTTCTTTCTTCAAAGAAATCCCTCAAAAAGTCATAAGTTTGTGCAGTACAATTCCTCATAATTTATTTTAAAACTGACACAATCGTTAAACACTTAATTTCTAGCAAAACACCAACAATTTATACCCATTCGAATATGCCCAACCAAATACTTTAAAACTATCTTGAGTGGGCTACGACGACTAGGCCCGACGACGACGACCCGACCCATTACCGTGCACACACTCATACTATATATCAAAAAGCCGCCATGTCGTTAATTTAATTTGTACAATTTTCAGCCAAATATTTTCCACACTACCGCGAAACTGCCAATAAAGCCCACGCAACTTTGTCGGCCAAGCGAGCAACCAGTCTTGGTTGGTCGCCTAGAAAAGCGGCTACTACTACCAGTGCCTGGGCCAGTACCAGTATATCGCGATTCGCGAACATAATGTAGTATATTTTGCCATCTCTTTCTGGGCAAAAGACTTGTATTCGCAACAAGTTTTTCCAGTTTTTTGTTGTATTTTTTTGTTTTTGGCAAATAATTTTCTCGTGAGCGCGCAATTTTTCATAATAATTTGTACCAGGTTTTTGTCAGCCTTTTTTGTTGTTACATGTGCGTTTATATTTAATTTTACATATTTCGGTTTCTTTCGCTTTTGTTTTTTACATTTTGTCTCGAAGTGAGACTCTCTTCCGTTGCGAGAACTGCAGTCGCTGCAGTTTGGCTGACAGCAGCGGGCGCTGCACGCTCCATCCGTCATACGATCGGGGGGATATAGCATATGCTATATATGCCTCGATTCAGGGCCATAACTGTTGATACGGCAAGTGTGATATAAGAGAGTGTGTGAAAATGTTTGACTTAATTCCTGGAATTGCCGCCCGATACGAAACGGAAGCGCAGTTTTTTATTTTAATTTTTCGGTCGAGTCAGTAAGTCTTGGCCGAGTTTTGAGTTTTTTTTTGGAACCTTCAGCGGCTATGACCCAGAAATGCTTTGGAGATCAAATGCAAGACCCCGGATCAACTTTGACGCGTGCCTGACTTCGGGGAGGCATGACTTGGGGGAAAATGTGTCCATAAACGATTTCTATGCCCCGCATTTGTGTCGCGTCATTGTTGCAACATCAGCGCAAACAAGCAGGAACACACTTCAAAAAGCCCAACAATGTCGAGTGCTAATAAAACCCACTGAGAGGGCCTGACTGACTGACAATCTCAACAGCGATCGTCGTGAGTTATTCGAGAAGGCTAATCCCGGTGCGCATCACTGGGAGAAATGTCGGATGTATATTTAAATGTTTATTTGAATTCGGAAATCAATTAATATTTACTTTTAAGGTATATTTCTTGTAGCTTTGAGCATTTTTTATCATTTATTAGAAACTATGTAATTTACACCCCTTTCTCTTTAAGAAAACTGTTACAGAAAATGTATATAAACCCTTAAAAAAGACATTAAATTAGAACGAAACAAAGCTCGCCGGGTTTTTTAGTATTTTATGAAAATAAAAAATATTACTTAATGTTATTGAGTTTTTAACTAAGGATACAAGGAAGTATCAAAGAAATATCTAGATAACAAAATACCTTAACACGCCTCAACATTTGTTGTGAAAATGTTTAAAACAAGGCATTAACTTTAAGGCTATAAAACTATAGAAATTGTATTTTGATCAACCATCAGTTACTCATTGTAATTTATTATTTATAAAGATGATTCTATCTAAATAAATACGGTTTTTTCATCATAAACCCTTATAAAGAGATTTATTTCTAAAAAAGATAATATTTTCATTAAAAACCGCTAGTAAAAGACAAGGCATTGACTTGAAATGAATGTTATAATACAAAGGCTCCTTATATTATTCTCTCAATAAAAAAATCTTCTTAATAATCCTTTTTCGAGTGTAATCCCCAGTGTTAGACAGTCGGGCGTATCCGTATATAATATCTGCTATGTGTGTGTGTGGGGGGAGCTGCTCAACAAACAAGCTATTTAACACCGCCAGAAATGCTGAGCCAGCGCCCGTGACTGGGCGAAATACGGGGATGGATACATTGGCTCGGGATAGGATCGGATCGGATCGGGGAATATACTGGTCACAAAAGTGTCGAAGATCGAAATCAGCAGCGGCGGAGAGTCGCGGAATTGATCGCGTCGATTAATTTGTCTTGCTCCTCTCTACCTTCCTTCACCTTTTATTTTTTTTCTTCTTTCGACTGCATGAGTGTGCAACTCATGCTGCATCTCAAATGGAATGCACTTAATCACGATTAGTTGTAATCGATAAGCGAGAGCCCCGGCTAATAATGCACTCTCCACCAGCTCTGCAGCTCTCCAGCTCTCTAGCTCTCCACGCAGCTTAGAAGACGTACTTCGGGTGGTCTCTCGATCCATTTACATATGAAAAAGTTCCAGCACTCAAATGGCTAACCAATGATTTCAACATTATATTGTCCGGCTTTGTTCGGCGGCTGCTCCATGATAAATGGCACAATTTATTTAAATCAAGCGACCCGGGGAGACCTCCAAAAAAAGAAAAAACAAACTCCGTATTCGGTTAATAATTTGTTCATTTATCAACATTTGTTAGCAGCGATTATGAATGACGTGTGTGGTGGTGGTGGCTCCCAGGTAGCCACAGAGTCTCCGAAGCGAATCCCCAAAACGAATTTCGGTTCATTCATAAAACTTTGTTTTGTGTCACAGCGGGTTAGCTTGTTCGGCTTTAAGGGGTATAAAAAATATATGAAAAAATATACAACAATTAAAAGTGCAGAACCTTAACAAGCCTTCGATAATTATATGCAACTGCAATTGCACACACCCCATTCTTGCACCGAATTACTTAAAATGTTACCTCAAAGCCTGGCCATGCAACTGCTACTTGGTGACCCTCCCAGTTGACATTTCTCATAATTCCGTGTCACCTTTTCTCCACAATCAAATCCTGGCCAGAAGGCTCAGCTCAGCGGTCAACACGCTAATTAAAGCCACGCCAAAAGGCTCGGAAATAATCGTAAAAAGAAAACGTGGGGACTGGGGGAAGTACAAACCCATTCGAAAACTATTTTTATAACGTACTAATAACTGCAAAACTTTCACTGCTCGTTTTTTGCCACCCAAGTTTTTATTTCGTGTTTCAGTGCTGTTGGCCTTTTTTTGTTATTAATTAAATTACACGCCAGGCATTTTACAACATTTACAGCAAATTACAAATGCCAGGCATGGGCATGCCGCGAAATAGGAGAAGGAAGGGCGAGCGAAGGGCGGTTGTAAAAAATATTTTATCACCAGAAAATAATGTACGAGAAGGTTCAGGGGCTGGACAAACGAATAGTTGATACCTTGTAAAAAATGACATATTTTAATTAAACAAAATTAGAGTTTAATAGGTAACTACACACTAAATAATCTCCTTATAAATCTTAAATTTCCTTTTCTTAATACACCTCCTTAGCTAGTATACCCTCTCCACTCCCACACCTTTCCTAACCAAGAACCAAGGCGCACCCAAGCTGGCCAGGGTCGCCGGTCTTGGTTCTCTCTTTATTTTTGGTTTCGGTGGCAATGCCTGGAAATATACGAGAGTTCCCCCGGTTGGCAGTTACCGGTTACCGGTTACCAGTTGTGGGTCCAAAGGCATATCCATGAGTGTTAACACTCATAACAACTGCTAAAGCCCATTTTCGCATGTTGGCAGCTTATAAAAAAAAAAAAATGCAGCGCTTTCGGAACCGTAGAGCCATATAGCACATACTCGTATATCCACTGCCACCACATAGCACCCACTCCTACAATATATAAACCACACACACACAACCCTTCACCCTTCCATCCTGCCGAAGGTGTGTGCAAGTTTCCAAAAGAGATTTTGTGGCCGCGATAAACACGCGCCCAGGCACAAAAGTGTAAATTAAGCCGCAGACGCTGTGGCGAAGAAGTGACACACAATAAACATTTTCTTTAATAATTTGGGATAATTATTTTTATATTTTATTTATTTTAAAATTTGGTTAATATTTAGTTAAGTAAAATAGAACTTCTTTATGTCTAATTTTAGTTCTAAACAAACATCAATCATCAAGAGCTTGAACTTAATATTATTTCGAAAGAGAGACAGCCTTCTTCATCCGTAAATTAACCCTAAAAATGCTTAGTATTCAACGTGGCTAAAATTTATTTAAGCAAGCACAAATCTAAGCTCTAGGCATCTCTTTTTTTTAATTAATAAAGGTTCCTTAAGATAATCCCATCGAATACTTAATTTTTCCCTGTGCACTCAGTCGTGTGTGGGCCCAAGCTCGCTGCTCTCAGGGAAACGAGCGGGAAAAGCAGGCGGAAAATGAAAAATTATGAGTTATGCCAGGCAAGGACATGGCCTGCTCAAGCTTCATTTACTAAGCCAGGGAGTCGGAGTCGGAGGAGCAGTCGCCGTCATAGTCATAGTCCAGTCATAGTCAGGAGTTACACTTGAATTTTATTTCTTTTTTTCCTCGATTTGCAGCCGTTATATTGAGAAATTATATGTACACTTCCAGAAAAATGGTTACCTTGTTTAAATAGACTTATTATTTGATTTATCTTTATTTTACTAATGGTACATACATACAATTTTTTTTATTAATAATATAAGCGAATTATACGCTAATTTATTATTTTTTGGTAAGAAGCCATTAGTCAAATCTTTATTTAAATGTTTGGCCCTTTAAGTACATATTAATAAATTGTTTAAACGCAGTAAATATATATTCGAATTTTATGTAATAATAATAAATAATTAAATAACTTAAGATAAATACGAACGCCCTAAAAATAGTAAAAACTTAGACTAAGCTTGCATTTTTCCCATCGATTTCTCATAATATTTTATTAAATTAAAACAAATTCCCCAGTGCACACGGTAGATATAGAGCCGCGGCCTATGAGTATATCCTGGAATGGTTGGTCGGCTGGCTATGTTCTGGCTCCGGTTCCGCCGGCAATTGTTGAGCTGGCCCAGTTAGCGTGTCGCTCATTAGCATGAACATTTGCTGGGGAATTTATGGTGTCCATGCCACATGCGAAATGTGGGTTAGCAATGCACATTTGCCGTGGCAATTTTATGCTCATCAGTGCGGCATTTCTCAGCATTCAGCATTCGGCATTCGCCGGATGACGGACTCATAAATTAATTAATTTTCGGTGTGGCTTTCAGCGCGTTATCACCGCCGCGAGATCGCCGCTCGCAATTGTCCCTACACACTATATATTCCAGAGCCCAAGGGCAGCTGCGATCAATAAAACGAATGGTTAAGACTCATTATCGGAGGGCTGTACGGATCCGCGAGAGTATCCCTAAGGGGATAAAGGATTATCGGGGACGAAGAGCACGATATGCGACTTCAGCTGGCAACGTGTTGCCCCGCAACTTGATTCTTATGCAAACAAGACCCGGAGGTTGTCGGACATCGTGTTAAAAAACTTGTTCGCAATTAAACGATGTCCTGCCGGCAGGCTGACTGAATGTCTGCCAAGGAATGCCTTCGCCAAGTGGGGCACTGGGAGAAAAAATCGAGGAAAATATTTATTGACTAAGAAAGGAATATGTTTTCAATGTTGCAAGTATCCTCAATAGTTGGTTTTTATTTTTAATTACTTTTTGATGTGAGATAATCCTCTCTAGAAGAATATTTCTTTTTCTTTAAATAAACCCTAGCATTCCATATTTTTCTAAAGTATTTATTACATTTAATTTCCTTCAGTGCCTGGGCCACGCATGCGCCTTTTTGGACTTGTTCCACCTGGCATCCTCTGCGTTCGCCTCACAATCGTTTCTTCTGAGGCTCCTCGACCAGACAAAGGTTGCACGTAAATGACCCAAGTTATCATAAATATGTCAAAAGTTGAAAATTAAATGTACAACATGCTGAGTCCCGGACTCCTCGAGCTCCATTCGCGCTCTCCTCCACCCCCGCATACTTTATTGATATTTTTGCACTTGTTTACATTTTTTGATTTAAAGCCACTCACCGATGCTCGCGTCCGCAGGACCACACGTGGCGCCATCTTGTTTATGATAAGTGAAATCCTGTTTGCGGACCGTGATTCGAATACCATGGGTGTGGGGTTTGGGATGATTGAATGCGTGTCGCGGTTTATGAGTCACAGGGCACTAAAGTTCTAACCAAGAAGGAGCTTCAAGGAGAGGGTGTTGAACCAAAGAAGTAAAATTATAAAATGGGAACATTTTAAAAGAGAAAAATAAGCAACAATTTTACTTAAAAGATTTGGGAATACTTTAAACAACAATTTTGAATAAAATCTAAAATAAGTGTGACCAGGATTGATAAATTTTTTTTAGGTGTGACCATGTTTATTGAAGAAAAAAGAATTCTTATTATATTCTAAGGTTATATTTGTCAATGCTTCTGAGTTTAAAACCTAATAATATTAGCTTTAAAGTATATAATTAAAAAATTATTCTAAAATCAGTGTGACAAACATGGCTAAATTATATTTAAGAGTGACCATGCGTAAAATTTATTCCTGTCTTATTAATTTGGGATGAGTATCTTATAATATTTTACCAAAAGCTTGGTTCTTATTTTCTTTAAATAAATAATTACACTTAATAACATTAAAATTGTTTCAGAATTTTTTAATCAGTTAAATAACTAAAAAAAAATGTATTTTGAATGCATATTATTATTAGAATATTTTTCTATTCAAAATCTTATACCCATTACCCAGTTTCCCTCACATTTTGACCTTTTCCCAAACTTAAAACCTCACCGCACGCACTCCTATACAAAACCCTTGCAGTCCTTGCATGCTCACAGGGAATGTGCTCCTTGAGGTCCGTGCAGAAAATAACTTTGCGATAATATTAAATTGCTGTCAACAGGAAAATATGTTGGATGGATTTTCCAACTACAGGCTGCAATTGATTTTCTGTCAGCGCGGCACAATGAAAATGGGCGGCAGTAAAGGCAGCAAAGGCAGCAAAGGGGGGGCAAAACACTTTTCCAAGTGTTGATTTGTGTTATATGGTAGTTTCTTATCAACAATGCAGTCTATTAGGCATTACCCTGGATTGACTGACATGCAATTCGCAGGGCGGCATGGAGGCAAACAAATAAACGGCCCGACATCAAAGGTGCAAGTAATTCCAGGCCTTTTGTGTCGTAAAAAACATAGAAAGAGGAAAACAACATGAACAACATATTCCGCACACACAGAAAATACAAAAAATAGAAAGGAAAATATGTATTTCTGGGTGCCAGGGCGCCAAACTATTAACGGAATAGGAGTAAATTTGTTAATGCCTTTGTCTAAGCCATGTGCGTTGGCAGGTGGGAATGGGTTAAGCGCAGGAGCAGCTAGCAGCTGAACCCCAAAAAAAAGGGGTTAAAATGTGTTTATTTGTTTATGGGCCCCCCGTCGATGAAGGGGTTTTATGCTATATATAGCCCCGATACGATATAGGGTACGTTCGTACGACTGCCGTTGACTAATGTCTCATTTGCATGCCAAAAGCAGTTAACAAGTCTTGCCTCGCCGCCAGTTCGCAGTAAGAAAGAAATTATGGCTTGTCTTGCTTTTAAAAACAACTTAGTGGATAATACACCCCTAGTGTTAAGCCAGGCGGAGTCCAGGGCATCGGCATCCCAAAGGGTGGAGAGAGAGACAGGAGCAGCAACGACACATTCATTTCCTCCTCGGCGCGCCTCAAGTGTTGTCACCTGTCATAATAAGTGCGGAAGCAGCAAACGGCAAACAAAGAGACAGCCAGAAAGAAGGAAAAAGTGCACAAAATGTAATAAGAAATTTATTTAAATTGTGGAAAGCGAAATTTAAGATACCCTTTTAAGTAAAAAGGGAGCAAAGGAAAGTGTTTAAATTGAATTAAATTAAAGACTTTGTTGACAAATAACTTCTATTTTGTGAACAGAAAAGCATTTTAATTGAAAGAAAAGGTTTGTGGCGGAAATAAATTATTTTGTAATGGTATTTTAGCAATAAATTAATTATATTCTTATTTATAGATTTGTCTGTTGTATTTTAATATATAGCTAGCATTAAAAATAACTTGCCACCACTCGTTCCTTCATCAATAACTCAAAATTTCACTCAAGCGCTAAATGCCTTATGACATTTCAAGGTATGTTAAAACTAGAATAACTACAACAGATTAGTACGACTTAGTTATTAAAAGATTAGATTAGATTAAGCTTGGTATTACATTAGCATAAAACAAATTGAAAACAAGATTGAATAACAGATAGAACTTATTGAAAATGGGTATTATTATTTATTATTACCATAAGGTTATGAAATTCGGAAAGGAAATTATGGTTTATTACTTAAAACTTCTTACTAAATAAGCTCGTAATTTGTTATTTGCTTTACTTCAATTATATAGCTAAAAATAATTATTATAAATGAAAAAAAATCGTATTTCTTATTACTAAATATGTAATTAAGCGTTGAACTTAGATTTTATTAATCTAAAAAAGTGTTACCTCTTGATGTTCTCTTCAAATTTTAATAAATTTAAATACTACCTTAAATTCCCAATATTCCCAAATACGAAAGAGTATACAAAAAATAAGTGCAACTGCATTTGTTTTCAATTTATAAGGTGGCCAACCGACATTGACGTTGCTGCCGCAATGCAACTTCTGCTGCTGCTGCCGCCGCTTCTGTTGCTGTTGCAGTTGCAGTTGCTTTGGCTGTTGCTGCCTCAAGTTTCCAATTCATTTTCATAATTGCAGCAAATGTAAATTGCAATATTTTTTCCCATTTTTCTCTCCTTCTCTCTGTGTTTCTCTGAGCCTTTTCTTTGGCTCAGACTCTCCGGCTGCATATGCGTGCTGCACTTGAATTTGTTGGACTGTCGCACTTGAACACTCGAACAGTCGTCCGAACCTGTTCCACGCGCAAGAGATGGATTGCTGTGTTTTTCTGATATTTCTTTTCTGTTTTTCCTCCTTTTTGTTGGGGCGCTGAAACGGAACCGCAAATTATTTTAATTTGCGTTAAATAATGCAACGAGGTGAGAAAAAATTAAGAGCATTTCTCAAAGGCAAAGTCGGAAGAGAGCGGCCGAAGCAAAAGTGAATAACTCAGTCTTTCTCAAAAAACAAATCATAAACGAATATTAGTATTTAATTTTTAAACGTTTTAAGCTATAGATTAGCATTATTCTTAATCTTTATCATTAAATTAAATAAATAAGGCCATATATTATTATTAAATTATAGAATTATCAACTTATTATATATCCTGGCTTTGTTTTATTTAAATTATAATTTTTTCTCTGCATCTGTTGCTATTTCATATATTTTTATTTAAAGGTAAAGCCAGGCATAAACTTGGTTATACAAAATACTTTGACCCATCTCATTAGCAGACCCCTTTCGCCCTTCTTTTTGGCTCTTGCAGTTGCAGTTGCAGTGTATCCTGCCACAAAGTTAAAAGCGCCGACCTGTAATTTGCCAGCAATAAGGCGGCGGCGCAATAAACTCAATTTGTGCTGCTCGATAAAAGCCGAGTGCCATGTCAGGAGATGCATAAACAACTCGGATCAAAATACTAGTTTATCTTGAAGGGAAATCCTTGAGAATACTGTTATCAAATGCACCAGAAAATTTATAAAGATCTTGTAATAAATTTACCGAGAAATCACCTAAAAATAAGTATTATTCCTGTTTTAAGATTATTATAAAATCAAAAAATATATTAAACATTCTTTTATATTATAAAAAAAAAGTTCTGAAAGTCCCCATAAACTTTTCGAAGTATATTTATTATATTTATTTGAAAAAAAAAACTTTAAAAACCCGTAATTTTTCTATATTTCCTTCCCAAGCCTGTTAACATTTTCCACTATAATCTTGACCACATCTGTGGTTACTTGTCCATCTGCATGTGAAGTCAGCGAGGTTGTAACGTGTTCATTTTTCCTTCGGGGTGCTAAAAGCCGCACAATTCAAGCGCAAAAACTGCGCGGCCCAAGTCGAAGTTGGAACTCTGTTTAGCTTTTGACAAGTTGGAGCCACCAACTCTGGGGGCCAAGGCGTTGCCCAAAGTCCGGGCATTGTTATCTCTATTTAATATCTACCGATATATTTGCGGGGATATGGCCAGATCGGTAGCCCACAATTTATGCACGTTTCTTCGATCATAACTCTTAATTAGCAGCTCGGAAACCTTGTCAACTGTGTTGACTGACAAGTCTTTTAAGATTTCGGCAATCAACAAACAAAATCTACACACCAAAAATATTTTGTGCGTAGGCCAAAGACAAGTGAAAGGTGTGTCCCACAAAAACAGAAACAAAAAAGAGACATATTATAGATACAGCTATGAGAATCGATGCTGAAACTTAGAAAGGGAAACTGAAACTGTGTTGACTGGCATTTACTGTGTGAGAAAAGGTGAATTATTTCAAACTTTGTATGGAAATACTAATATAAATGTATTTTTAATACGATTTAAAGTATTTTTAATACGATTTTAAGTATTTTTAATACGATTTTGAGTATTTTTAATACGATTCTAAGTTTATGTTATAAAAATTTTTAAATAAATTAAATAAAAGTAAATAAGTAGGAGGGATGGGGATTTTAAATTACTTGGATATGCGCCTGAAGTTATGCTTTTAAATATTTTCGGTAGAATTCTGTTTTAAATGGTATATTTCCATTATCATGTAAGGAAGGGTTCTTTTAAGATTTAATTATCCCGTAACAAATTGTAACATATTTCTTTATAAAGCGCTAAAAATCTAACTAAAGCCTTAAAAACACATTTTCTTGTCTTAAATCCAGTTTTGATCAAACTTTAAAAGGGATTGTCTTAATATAAATACGTAAAATCATATAAAACTAATTTAAAGACTTGCTTACTGTGTAACATGATTTAAAATAACATTTTTGAATGATTTACAGGTGAGATCTTTTTCGGAATAAACTTTACGACTATCTCCCCTTCTAAGCCCGATCTTTTGGTGGCTATAAAACCTGATACCTTCAGCCCGAGGCTAACCCACACGCAGACACAATGGCTGGCTACTCTGTGAGTCTAAAAAAAGCCAAAGCCACCCACATGGGAAACCAGCTGACAAACGCTGATCGATTGGACACCGAAAACAAAATCATAAATCTGTGTGCGAGCCATAAACTTGAGGCAATTATTTTATGATAACTCGCCCAGTTAAGGCCGAGGAGAGAGAGAGGACTGAAGTCCATATGAAAGGACGACAAGTTGTTGTCGGTCTCGGATTCAATTGTTATTGCGCTCTCGGAATAATCGTTCGTTCAGTCATCAATCATAATTTTCAACGATCAACAGTTTTGTAGGCAAACGTTTTCATGTAAAGTCTTAAATGTTTTCACACCTTATAAACAATGTGCAGTCACGATCTGTGGGAGTCTAATGCGGCTATTGTCCGCCACAATTCAAGCCAAGCGACAGTTGGACATGATTCGAGTTGGATTTTTGTATTATTCTCCTACTTTTCTAGCGAATTATGACGTGCACCGGGCCGGGGATGATCGATCGATGAATGCCACGGTTATGAAATTCTTTATTATTATATTAGGGACTGTGTATCGCGTCATAGATGAGTCAGAATGTTGGAGGATTTTTTTTCGGTTGATTGCCTAGAAAGTCGCCTTTCACTCGGCGGTCCAGCGATTATTGGCTGACTTTGCCGACTGACTGACAGCTTCATTAATACCCCTCAAAAGGTGAGTTATGCATGGCGATAGGACTAGAAGTCGAAGGTGACAAGTGTGTTTGCTTATGAATTTTGACAGGCAACGAGTTGTGAGCTCAGTAATTTTTTATGCACTGAAATTAAAATTAGAAATATATAGGGAATTATATAAACAAGATTAAAGGAGCTTAATTGAGCTTAAAAATATTTTACCCAGCTGAAAAATAATATATAATATTTCTAATACATTTTAAGAGATCAAAAATATTTTTTTAACATTTTTCTTAATTTAACTAATGTCTGATACCAATTCTTTGTCTCTACTTAATAAGCTGCCTTTCTTATAATTTGTAATTGAATTTCTAAAGTCTCTAGGAACATTTCTTATACATTTTTATATACTTTATATATTTTCCAAAGACTTATGCATTAATTTAAGTTATACCTGGCTACATATTCTTTCTCTGTAGTTAATAAATACCTTTCTCATAAGGTCAGCATGTGTGTTTAGACCACATTTCAATAGCTGCATATACATTGTATTTTAGCATTTAAATTACACTTTGTCTTATGCTAATCGAGGCAGCCGTCAAGCAGTCGTTTCTCTGCAGTTTATAACCAACGCAGTCAGAAGTGTCAGTCCGGAGTGCAGTAGCCACTGAAGGCGAACCGAGCCACTTGCCATTCGGTGGTTCAATGACATATAAGACCTCCAAAGATGCGCCTACACCGCGCTCAGCTCGAGACTTAAGCAGCTTCCAGAGTTGTCAGCGGGCAAAATAAGACAAATGTTTCAACTGGCAGAGAGATTTTTAAAAAGGAGGTAAAATTAAAAAAAATTATAAAATCTACACCCCACCTCTGTGGACCACAAACGCTGTGTGGTCCAATTAAAGATGCTGGCAGGTCTGGTCTGAAAGTGCCTTCTTTGAGTCTTTTTTCTGTCTGCCACCAAATGTGCGAATGATGCGTGAATCTCTTGAAGCCGAAATAAAAACTCACAAACTCACACGGGAGCGCTGACTGATGGGGGACCTAAGACTGCTGCAGGCTGCGGCATTAATTGGAGTCGGGCCTTCGGCTGGGGTATATATTTTATGGCTATTGAAGCGTTTGGCGTTAATTAAGACAAAATCAGGCGAAATTTTTGTCACATTCTCCTCTCCCCTTGCGCTTTCCCCGTTGGCCGTGATTAATTGTGCCCTGTGCTGCCTGCCAACTGCACCCAAGTCTTCTGTTTAAATATATATTACTTTCCTCTTTTTTTAAACATTTTCCTCCTTCAGATTGTAGTCGCATTTGCGGGCAAGAAAATGAAAAATTAGTCGAGAAAATCTGGCGAAATAAAATGTCGTCGGCGACATTTTGCAAAGAGATTTTGCCAGCTCCTCAGTGTGTGGGTGACTCGGCGAGAAAGTATAGAGACTGCATAGAGACTTGATCCCACATATATCCCCTATATGCCCCCATATATTTGGCTCAGCTTCTAATCGTCGCGCATTAGTCAGTGCGTTTTGTGGGTTGCTCTCTCTCTGTGGTTGAGGATAGAGATTTTAGAAGGTTAGACTTGTTGGGCAGTTTCGATACGCTTTAAATAGTAAATAATATAAAGAAAGGCATTAAAAGCTATTTACATGAAACCTTCTACCAATAATACTTAATCCAGATTTTTAGTGGGTTAAAAAAACTTGTAGGTATTAAAATTAGATTCAAATTTAATCTCTTATTAACAGTTTTCCTTCAAAATAAATTATTTTATATAAGCTTTCCAACATATAAATAATATTCCATCTTCTTATAACGTATCTTAAAATATTCTTTGATTTTTTGACTAGAAACAAATAAAAACTCCAAACTGTAGTGCCCCTAAAAGTCACTTTGGCCCACCTTTTATTCCTCCTAGTTGCATTCCTCGCTATACTTTTTCTTTTTGTATTTTTCCTATATTATTTCCCCCACATTGCAGCCATATAAAAAGATCAAAGGAGGTGACACTTTGCTGTTTGCTGAGTTGGTTGACACATCAACGCTTCTCTATCGACACCGAAAAAATGCGAAACTACAAAGGCACTTTGTTGGTGTCCACCAACAGTTGGCCACTAATTAATGTGCTTTTAATTATGAGCTGTAAAAAATTCAGTACAGGCGGCGGCAACCGCAAAAGCTTAGCGAAGGCATTCCGTCCTGTCGACCGCAACCATGAGTGACGTTCGGGAGGGTCAAAAAAGGGTTCAACTCGGACTCGGACTCAGACTTGACCGCTGCTCCTCTGCGACACGTCACTTGTAATAACAATAACTGCTCAAGACAGCCCAAAAGTAACACATCCGCAGGAGGACACATGCGAGGCTAAATGGTAATGGACAGGCCCCAGTCACAGGATCAGGAACAAGGAGACAACCTGGCTTGTTAGCACACGACACGCTGTGGTCAGCAAATGAGCCGGCAGCTGACCAAAGGGGGATACTGGTTACACTTGGGAAAAAAACATGAAAATTAAGCAGCAAGAACTTGGAAAAAAAAAAAAAATTGGTGAACTTGGTCTTGAGTTGAACTTTCGAAACATAAATGAATTGGGGCTGTCCATATATTACGTAATCACCAGTGTGACCGTTTATGGTATTTTTATGTAAAATACGCTTTCGCTCTCTATAAACGAACTATTTTGTTCAGAATTTTATTTAATTCTATCAGTAGCATAGTGTTGAACTAAATAAAGTTAAATTTTAAACAAAATAATGCGTTTATGGACAGCGAGAGCGTTTTTACATTGTAAAAAATACCGTAAACGGTCACACTGGTGATAACGTAATAAATGGACATCCCCATTGAATATAAAGAATATCAGCTTAGTTGTGGTTTAAAAAATATTAAAATAAATATATTTTTAAATAAAATTCCAGGCTTAGTTGCAAGATAATATTTTTTATAAATTATAAAACGATATTCTTACAATTATAATAATTATATATTTCATTTAAAATCAAATTTCTCGCTTATTATTTCTCTCAGTCTGGTGCCACATTGTAGAGCCTCTGTCCTCCCCCTTTGGCCTCTTGGCAACGGTGTAATTGTCGTGTCAATTTTGGTAAAACAGTTCCATCTCCGACTTGGACTTGGACTTATACTCTCGTTCCGTTCCGTTGTGCGTCGGTGTCAAATTTTAAACATTGATTATCTGGAGACATATTCAGCAATTAGCAAATCAACTCGACTGTGGCTACTCGGCTCCGGTTCGGGCTCGGGCTGGACAATTACCAAATGTGTCAAAAGCATTTGCTTCGTTTTGGGTATTTGTTAAGCTTTAATATGACAGCAGATGGACATGGCAAATATTTTATCAGCCAAGCGGGGTCGGTCTCTTAGCAATTTGCATACATCAGGAGCCACTCGAGAGGCTGTCTGTTGTGTAAGAAAAAATAATAGAAGTAAGGCTCCGAGATATATCCACCCTTAGCTCTCTCCCTACGGACATGTTTAACGGTTCAATTTTACACATCATTTAATCGCAAACAAGTTAGCCCGCCCTGTTTTGTCACTCAATTTAAATTTATACAAGACTGAGGCACTGCCGGTGGATTGATTTATGACCCGCTCGGCTTCCGTGAACCTTTCACTTGACAAGATTCCAGCTCACTGATTCCGCAACGGAAAATCACAAATTACAAAGTGTTAACACGAAAAGAGCATCAAGACAATGCCCAACATATGTCTAAATATATTTTACGAATTGTTTCAAATTTAAATAAGGATGGGGAGGAGGGTTCTTAACATATTTTGTTCCTGGTTTGGGGTGGTGTGAAAATATTTATAAATCAGCTGCTACTTTGAAAAATAATTATGTATCTTTTGTTTGTTTTTATTTAATCGCAGATTAAAATATTTCCCATCATTCTTTTTTATATTTCCGAGTGTGTTGCATGTTAGAACCTAGTAAAAACCCTAAAGGAACCTCTTGAAGTGATGAAAGCCGCCGCCAGTTCGCACACACTTTCCAGACCCGACTCAGAATTTGCAGCTTTATAGGTAGGTATATCTACTTGATGGGCTTTCGGGATCGCATTGACAACTGAAGCGTTATCGAGGTGCATGCAATTTACTCATCATCACAGATGGCGAGGTGATAGCGGACATGTTACTCTTTTAATTGATGCGAAGATGGCCCCCGGAATGAGTTATGACTGCGACTAATATGAGGCGCTGAGGCGCTGCTTGTGCGGCAATTACCAACAGCAACTCGGGACTCGAACTTGGCCAGGATGGCCAACATGGCCTATGTTGAAAGACAATAATGCTTAATAATGAGCTGTAAAGTTTATTAATTGCCACACAACGTTAGGGGTTTTCTCCACTCCTCGCCCTGCTAATGAGCCATTTGCGTGTCGTCGATTTATTGCATTATTTGCACACACAGAGAGCAGAGACACAAGAGACACAAAAGACACATTAAAACTAAATTATTAAAATTTTTGCAAAACTGTCGGGACATATGTTGAGCGGCGGAGAGAGGTACGGGTTCATTGGACCCTTGAAAAAGGATGATTATCAATTGTGAACTCAATGAAATGAGAATAAATGAAAGGTCTGTGTAAATTTCTGCAACTGTGTTATCAAAAAAAAAAAAAAAATGGGTAGAGAAGGTGAAATTGGTAGATATTATTAAAAATATATTTCCCATTTAGGGGCTGTTCATATATTACGTAATCTCCAGTGTGACCGTTTATGGTATTTTTTACAATGTAAAAAACGCTCTCGCTGTCCAAAAATTCATTATTTTGTTTAAAATTTTATTTTATTTAATCAGTAGCATAGTGCCGAACTAAATAAAGTTAAATTTTAAACAAAATAATGAATTTTTGGACAGCGAGAGCGTTTTTTACATTGTAAAAAATACCATAAACGGTCACATTGGGTATTACGTAATATAGGAATAGCCTTTTTCTTATTAAATGGTTTTTATTATACTTTGATCTAGTATTTTTTTTAAGTAAAACTATTAAAAAAAATAAATTAAAAGTCCTCCCGCTTTTATTGCTTTGAAAGTATTGCATATTTTTGGGAGTTTATCTCTTTTGCTGCCTAAGAACTTAGATATTTCTTGTGGTCCCCATTTATACTTTATCTCTTGTTAAATCCAAACTGTCATTCATAAAAAATTGCCTACACACGATTGTAAAAAGTTGTCACGACTTTTTAAGGGGAATCTTTAAAGTTCAGCTGAGTTTAAGCTATTTCCCCATTTAATTCGTGGCCCTGTTTTCGGTCTGTGGGTTTTTTGTCCTACTGAAACCGAAACTGAAACTGAAACTGAAACTGATTTCAGACTTGACTGATTTTAACAGCCAACAAAGTCAAGAGTCATTGAAGCATGTATGGCGATTTACCCCGTTAATGAGACCATAGATAACAACGAAAATCAACTGTCAACTTGGACCAAAAACGGAAAGGAAGCTCCGGCCGCTGATTAAGTCAGCCTCTCTCCAAGGAGTAAAAGTTCACCGCCCCTTTTTGTTGGTTCTAAACGAAACCCTCCTAAAAGCAAGGAAAACAAGGGGGTAAAATGTGCGAAATATCACAACTTGGCACTCGTCGTGGCAGGCAACCCGAAAGTTACGCCGGATTAACAACCCTTGCTCGGAATGGGCTCTGGACCCCTCTCCCTCTGCCAGAGATATAGCCAACCCCTGGTGCCTGCGCAATGAGAGCAATTTATAAAATTGTTACGCTAAATAAATTAAAGTTTCACTTTTAAAGTATTGGGCGTGAAATTGAGATTAGCCGGCACGGAGGATAAGGGACTTTATAAGAAGGGTAAGGGTGCAGTTTTAAAAAGGCAAAACAAAGGCTTTCCACGTGCCAAGGGAATAGGCGGAAAAGAAGGAAAAGTAGGTCAACAGATATATATATTTTTCACTCGGAAAGTAACTTCAGATGTTTAGAATTAATTGCTTTATTTATCATTTAAAACAACTCCTATTTTAACCTCCTTCTTTCTGTATAAATTATTAAATACAACTCCAAAACATCTTTATAAGTAAGAAATATATTAAAGATTTTACTCCCACATATTATTTACCAATCCCCATTAATAAATCAAATCCAAGCTAATTTATACTAATGCCAAGCCTCTCTCATTCGATATTATCTCAACAATCATTAGGAATTTGTCTGCTGTAGGTATACAAAGGAGAGGGATCGAGAGATCCTTTACCTACCCGAAAGTCAATCTGAAAAATGCACCTTATCTTGTCCGACCCGAAATTCTAATCAAACAAATTCTCACCTTGCCGGTGGATGTTGTTCGTGCCGATGTTGCTGCCGTTGTTGCTTCATGTTGCTGGTGTTGCCTGCTACCCTTTACCTTTTCTCGATTGTGGGCGTGTTCGATGTTGAACGTTCTGTCGGCATAAAAGAGGCGGCGGCATCCACAGCGGCAACATTTCTGTGTTCTTCACTCTTCGTTTTTTTATACCCTTGCAGAGGGTATTATAATTTTGCCATGATATTTGCAACGCAGTGAAGGAGGCATCTCAGACCCCATAAAGTATATATATTCTTGATCAGCATCACCAGCCGAGTCGATCTAGCCATGTCCGTCTGTCTGTCTGTCCGTCTGTCTGTCCGTCTGTCTGTCCGTCTGTCTGTCCGTCTGTCTGTCCGTCTGTCGGTTTCTACGCGAACTAGTCTCTCAGTTTTGAGCTATCGGGCTGAAATTTTCAGCATAGTCTTATTTCTTTAGCACGCAGTATATATGTCGGAACGGTCGAAATCGGACCACTATATCCTATAGCTGCCATAGGAATGATGGCGAAATTAATGTACAAAAATTTTAATTTCTGTTTTTCAACGAATTTCTATAAATTTCGAGATATAGTCATTTTTTATAGTTCTAGAATTACGGTTTTAATTTCATTAAGATCGGACAACTATATCATATAGCTGCCATAGAAGGGATCCGTCGATTTATATGAAAATGTAAAATTCTACATATAAAATGTAAAATTCTACATGTAAAATGTAAAATTTACAAAATTTACATAATTTGACATTTTTTTTTACATTACCAAAATGGATCGATTTTCCATGATCCAATTGCTGACTGCAAGGGTATATAAACTTCGGTTTACCGAAGTTAGCTTTCTTTCTCGTTTTTTTTTAAGTTTCTTTCTTTTTTTTCCTTTGGCTGCAGCCGCATTTAACTCGCGCCTCTGTCTGACATGTGAGAATTTGCCGTAAATCAACCTGTTGCTGTTGCCGCTGCTCATGTTGCTGCTGCCGTGATGTTGCTGCTGCTGCAGCCGTTGCTGTTGGTGTTGCTTTTGGGCAGAGGTGGTGAGAGTAAATGTTTTTAAGGGGTTCTTGGAGAAATACTTGATAAAAATTCCATCAAATAAGGGTTTGAAAAATCAATTTATTCTTGCTTATGACACTTCATTTTTTATAAATATAAATAAATATAGATTATTGTTAATGTGTTATGAATAAAATAGGGGATAGTAATAAAATAAAACTTCAGAAACATATTGAAAGACTCTTAAATTCTCAAAACCTGACCTTGATCTCGAAAAGGTTTTCTTGGTTTTACATTTGAATTATTAGGTAATAGTCTCTTAGCTTTCTTTTTTGGAAGAGACTTTAACCACTTACAAGTGACTTTTATTGTATTACTAACTTAAGCATAATCCCAAAGTAAATACAACTATTTCCACATTTTTCCTTCAATAATTTTCCAAAAAATTTTGCAGCTTGATTTTTAAATTTACCATAAAACATGTTCAAGCAATTACATATTCTTTAAATTTTTTCGGTGGAACACAAATGCTTGTATCAATTTTAAAATAAAGTCCTTACTAGATAGTAATATCTAAAATTGTTTAAAATTTTTTAAAGAGATTTAAACCCGTCTTAAACCCGCCACTGCTGCCGCTGTTGTTGCCGCTGCCGCACACGTTTTTTCGGGCTTATGAAGTGCCACCGAGAAACAGGTTAATCGATTTTAAATCGGTTTCGATGTTGTTTTGATCGCCATAGCCTGTTCTAGTTTCATACTAGTTGGCCTTTTTGTTTTTCTTCTTAGTTTTCCTTTGTCTTTTTGACGTTTGAACTTGATTACCGGTGATTTTAATAATGATGTGCCTGCTGCCGCTGCTGCTGCATGCATACGAAATGATCGTTAAAGACAGTTCATTAAGTCTCGCCCGGCAGGTTGATGGAGCGGCGAAAACGGGTCTCGGATATATATTGGGATCTGGGTAGATCCTTCCACCGGTTCTAGTCTTATTAGCCACTTGGCTAATTAGCTGTTAAACGAATTGCCCATTCATTCTGCTCCACTTTGAGTAGCAGGCACTTGCCAGGAAGATTAATGCCTATCAAGGCGGCGGAGATTGGTGAACAGCTAGATCTGGCGATTGGGATTATTATCTAACTGGGCACAATTTTCCTGTAATTGTTTAAAATATATCCAAGCTTAGGCAAGTTTTTTGAGTAAAACACATGTATATTTTAAATAAATAAATTTAAGTTTCCCATAAAACTGGAAACACTTAAGCTGCCAGCCATAGAGTCATCATTCGCAAGTGTCTGCCCACCGATCAGCAGCAATCCTTGGCAAAAGAATATACAACATAATTTTCCGCCACATTGCAGACAACACCAAAGCCCTAAAAGACAAATAAATATAAATAAAAAACGAGCAAAGGGGGGAAAACCAAAGGAAAAGTGGCCGTAAACGTAAAGTAGAACAGAGGATGCAGGATGGGCCGGCGAGCAAGATGATTTATTTGCGAACTCGTCTGTTTGGTTCCATTTCAATGCGAATGACAAACGCGACGATGACGATGCGCCGCAATGAAGTTGGCAGTCAAGCACTTAAAACTGCAGTAATTGCAGTAGTTGCAGCCCCAAGTTGCAGTAGCAAGTTGCAGCAGGAAGTGCGCGCCTGCAGATCATCGCAGAGATCTCACTGAGATGCCGGAGATCCCAGAGATCGCAGATTGCAGACACAGATCACTTTACACAGCTCAGCGCCGAGTGCAGTCAGCCGCATGTCAAATGATGAATTACAAGCGGAAGAGAGACATTTCGCTGCGGCACAAACACTGGGCTTGCCACGGCAGTCAGCCGGAAAGTGCACTGAAAACTAAGGAATTTAAAGAGAAAAGGTTAAAGAATATTACAAAAGAATTGTCATGATATTGGATTATTTATTCACAAAGGAAATCAAAGAAAATATGCAGAAAGTCAGAAGAATAATATTAAATTACAAAGACATGGTTATTAAAAAGCTTTAGATATCAAGTTTCAATCCGATATGTCAAGTATTTTGATCAGAAAGGCGATATATAGTTATCTCTGGTATATTTCCTTTAACCCATGAATCATTTCCTAACCCTAAGTGCTTTCCTTTTTCTCACAGTGTCTCTGGTTGGGCCTCCAAGAATCAGTGGCAGGCTCAAGTGGCTCACTTCATTGCTCAGTGACAGGCGCGCTTCTAGTCACCACACACTCGCACACACCCGACCTATACACACCACACACACTCGATGCACACACATACTAATTACCTAGTTAAACTGTCAAATTGACAGATGACAGTTTTTGCCTGCCCAATGGCAAGCAACACTTTGTCTGTCAGTCAAAGGCAAGGCGGCGACCGGCCTGATTTTTCCTCTCTTGGCGGCTCTTAGCCTCCTCCTTTTCCCTCTTTGGTTTTTTGTAGTTTAAAATTCCGCTTCAGTCTTTTCTGCATTTTTGCGACATTTTTATTTGTCATATGCGTAAATATTATTCCTGTCCCATTCCTGTCAAACGGCTGTCTGTTTTCTTTACAAAAAATCATAATTAGCCACCGCCACGAGAGAGGGAGACCTTCGCAGAAGCTGACTTTGTGGCAAATTTGCACTTTGATGGCGAAGGAAAATCGGAAACCAGACCGGGGGCATTGTCTGGTTCTGAGTTGACAAGTGCTCTATTTGAGTATTAATTATGCGAACGTGTGAACAATTTTAATTGGGTGTAAGGCGGCTGTGCCGCGCTGTCGGTGAATGCAAATTTTTGCTTTCCATTGCAAATTCTCAATTTGTTTTTGTTTGTTTTTTTTTTGTTTTTTCTCTATTTTTAATTTTTTCTGCCTCTGCCTCGACATGTAATTGCTCGCTTTCCTAGCCACAATTAAATTGTCATAGACATGACGCAGCATTATGATGGGGCAATTATAACTGTCAGATCTGACAGCATTACGGCTCTCGTGGCCAGTTTGCAATGCGATGAGAGTTTCTGCCAACGGGGGGAGTCGTCTATCGTCTATCGTCTATCGCAAATTATTTTTTGTGCATTTGTTGGTGCGGACCACCCAGACAGCTTGATTTTGAAAGAGTTTGATTTGTGCAAGGTCCACTTGAAATTACAGAGCTGAACCCAAGGTAAAATCCACTAGAAGTGAGTCTAAAAAGGCTGTTTTATATTAGAAAATTAGTATAGGGACTAGAAGAAGCCTTACTATTATTTAAGCCAATTAAAACTTCTTAAGACAAACCATAAATTTATATTTTTAGTAATTTCCAACTCCAGAAAGCTTGATTTTGAAAGAGTTTGATTTGTACAAGGTCCACATGAAATTACAGAGCTGAACCCAAGGGAAAATCCACTAGAAGTCAGTCTTAAAAGGCTGCTTTATATTGGAAAATATGTATAAGGAGTAGAAGAAGCCTTACTATTATTTGAGCCAATTAAAACTTCTTAAGACAAACCATAAATTTATACTTTTAATAATTTCCGAAACTCCTTGGTACTTTGACTTGTCCCTCCAGCTACAATGTTGCCAGAATCGAAAATCGAAATCATGGCCTTGTTACCTTCAGTCCGATTTATGGCCGAACATTAATAAGCTGTCAACACATGCGTTAGACCCCAAAAAATATGCCCAGCACAGCAGGCCCAAAAATGCCGAGTGTTAAGGCCACAAAATTCCAGAGGATACTCTGAATCGCACGGATCCCCAGCCAGGTACCGAGTTGTGTTTTCAATTTCACTTAACAAACTGCATACAAGCTGAACGCTAATGAAGGCTCATAATTTTCGAATGGCACAAAACAATTTGACAGTTTTATATGCGCTTTTAATGCCCGAAGAAGGTATTTGTGGCTGTTTCTCCGTTTTTATAGAAGCATTTCGAAAGGATGTGCGTATAAGCTGCTTTGCAACTGAACCTCATCGATGCGAGCAGACGCAGGTACACAAAGGAAAAAGGTTAAATTATTTTAAGTATATACTTGATAAATATAAATATAAAACCGATTTTTCTAGCTAGGAATTTTATTTTGCCGAATTCATTTATTTAGGTGCACACCCTATAACTACTTTATGGAGTTTAAGTCCCAATTAGCAGTAATTCTTAATAAATAATATATATTATTTTAAGAACATTAATTTTAAGTTATTTAAATGATTTTTACGCTTACTTTTCTCCCTGTGCAGCTCGTTGGCGAGACCCCTAACATTTGCATACCCTCGTTTATATTTTGATCGATCGTTCGACATGCAAAAAGGCCAACTGCAGGTCTCGGAGACTCAGAGAACTCAGAACGCAGACCGAGAGTCGCAGCAGCCTTTGGGGTCCGTGTTCGCTTTTATTAATTTTTTGTTTGACTTTTGCTTTATGGCGTGTTCATTGTGGCCAAATGCTGTCCGTCTCCCGTTGCCGTTCGCGGCCATTTAACTGATTATTGGGTCCTGTGTCCGTCGCCCAGCAGGTGGTTTTCACTGTACTGCGAGGCGTCGTCGTTGCGTCGTCGCTACGTCTGCCTCTGCGTCTGCGTCGAATATCGTCATCGATGGGGCAGTGAAAAATTCTTCTTTATCGACATTTCGAGGCGAAAAGAGAGAGAATAATTCCACCCACGCAAATTGAGAATTGAGAAATCGTGAAGCCAAATACCTTGCCGTGCGATAATTGTGCTTGTCTAAATGGCCTGATAATCCGCAGATAGCACTGCTCTGGCCCCATCTCGGCCACACCCTTTATGTTAATCATAATAAAAACATCAACGTGAATATTTACAAGCAGCCCTCGGGTCTCAGGAGGTGTATAGAGAGATCTCTCTCTCTCTCGGAGACCCTTGCACAAATCCCTTGGAATAGTTGCTGGTTGCCGGTTGCAGGTTGCCGGCTGATTTTGTAACTGCTTAAGTGCAACAATTTTATTTGCAGCAACAGTGCATGCAACTCAACTTGAACTTGAGGCATGCGAGTGAATGGCACAGGGAGAAAAGTTGGAGCCTTAATATTTAATAACAACAAAATAAACATAATACTTCCTCACTTACAACCCACAAAATGTCATATTATTTAGCTTTCAGTACAAAATTTGTGTTTTTTTTTATATTTTAAGTTATTAAGTATATTTTATCATTGTTCAAATTAAATTAAAGTAATTCTAAACTGTAATTTAATTAAATTTCATATTTTCTTCAAAATATTTTAAAAAGAGGCAATTATTTAGAAGTTTTAAATTATTTCTTAGAGTAATAATAATCTTTAAGAATAATTTTGAACTTCTAAATGTAATAATAATCTGAACTAAAGAAAAGCTTTGACCAAATATAAATAAGCCGAAAATAAAGTAATATACAATCAAATTTAGTGTTTATTTTATTTTTGCACTAAGGTTTAATCATTTTAAACCCTTCTTATATAATCAAAGCTCCTTCTTTCATTCTTTCTCGCTGTGCACCCACCTTCCGTAAATCCTCCACATAATCTCTCTATTTCGAGGGCCCGTCACATTAATTATGCAACAAAAATGAACAATTAATTACAATTATTCCATTGTTTTTCTTTTTGCCAGTGTGCAAAAATTCCCCGCTGCCATCTCGTTCACATTTTGCTTGTCTGTCAGTCGGTCGTCCGTCCGTCTGTCGTCCGTCGTTTCTGTCTGAAATTGCCAACATGCCAGAGATTACCAACTGTCAGTTGAATGTCATGCCAATGGAACATGCCGTCAACTGAAGTGTTGAACTAATTTAACAGCTGTTGAAAAAAAATATATGTGCTGCATGCACCACATACTATTGGCTCTACGCTGCACACACGGCGTATGTGTAATGCAGCGAAGAAATTAAACAGAAAAAAATATGCAGGCCGCAAAATGTGAAATTGAAATGAAAATGTAAAAAAAAAAAACGTAAAAGATACGAAAACGAGCGGCGAGGAAAATGATTGAATTTAAGTGCAGGGCAATTAAAATACTTGCTCAGCGTACGGCAATATGATTGCAACACAATTAGCTGCACATTAAAACCATACGATAATTAAGGAGTACATTCAGCGGGAAGGGGGGGCAGGGGCTGGGGTGGTGCCAGGTGATGATGACCAGCGGGCATATCCACACATTTCCACACACACACACACTACGGCCCACGCCTTTGGTAGTCAAATGAAATCAGCGCGACGACGTTGCTGATATATGTGAACGCTATCGAATACACTGGAGAAAAGGGGATTTAAAAGTCAATATAAATGTATCCAAGAGTTAGAAGGAAAATATTCTACGCCAACTAACTAACTAGAAAAGCATATTAATATTATAAAATAAAAGTTCAGTCCAAAGTATGGATGTTTACATATATAATTAAATCATTTTAAAAAGTTATAGTATCTTAAGAATTATATGGATGGTTGATGATCCTTTTTTTTTCAGAAATAAAATAAATAGAACTGCAAGGTTATAAAACTCAAAATAAAAATGGTTGATATGCTTAAACTAGTTGGGAATTATAGGGAAACATAGAGAGAATACCAATTAAATTAAACTTAAAGACCAGATAAAAAATAACAATGCAAAATAAATAGTTAACCCATTTATTCAAACCTACTTAACATATGCTATGATATATTATTCAAACTAACCTGTGTTTTGCTGAAACTATTTGGGAACTCTAAGCAAAAATACTGGAAATACCAATTTAATTTTTAAGGTTATGTGAATCAGCTAACCTTGTTTAATCCTTACATCTAATTCCCTTCAATGAAACTGCCTTATTATTCTCTTTATTTTAATAAAGAAGTATGCGATTTCTTTCAGTGCATCGAGCCGCTGCATCCGCGGCATTCCTCGCCAGCGTCGCAACGGTGAGGAGCGTGGATCGTCGTGTAATTAGAAAATGTTGTGCATAATTGGAATTGTAAATGAGCTCCGGAGGAGCAGCTCAGGAAGTAGGCAATCTTGGCCAGCAGCCGCTGTGGAAGCAGCACCTTCCTCCGCGGACGTGTTCGTGTTTCGCGCTTTCGTTTAAATGTAAATTATACAATATTTTTGCACATTTGTTTCGCAGTGTGTTTGCGCCGCTTTGCTGATTTTTATCTGCAGTTTAAAAAGGTTTTGTTGTGTCTGCATTGATGTTTGCCGTATGTAAACGTTGATTTTAATGATGTGCCATGAGACGACCGACAGAGCGACCGGTGCATCTCGTGATATTTCCTTTCATTTTATGCGGGATAACTCAGGCATTTTATTAGCCGCTGAATGCCGAGCGGAATGACCAACTCCGGTTGACTAACTTGGCTAAGTTGATTGTCTGACATGGCCGTGGATAGCTCTCGGCTTAGACTCCGCTCCGCTGCTCAGCCAGTTTACTTGGCCAGCTCCAGCTCCAGCTCCGGCCAGCCTAGCCGCATTAATTCGATTCGAAATTAAACCAAACATGATTTTAAATGTTGATTTTTACGTTTTAATCGTCGCGTTTATATTGCCATAAAAAACTGAAGAGAAAAACTCGACAGTCTCTTACTGTAAAAGATATTCAAATAAAAAAAAAAACAGAAGAGAAAAACGGCAAGCGTTTCGTGTTACACGGAATTGGAAAACATATTAAAATTGCTTTTGGGAGCGTTCAAATCGGAGAAAGAACGGGGTATAGATGATACCCGAGATGATCGATAGGGGAGCTGCTATTGGGTTTCCAAAAAGACCCATAAAGCGTTTAAAATTCTTTCAAAATTTACATAAATACCACAATTTAAACAAAGGAATGGCAGCTTTCAAATGTTCAGTGAATTTAACTGCTAAACGAGAGTTAAATGGTGGAAACCGAATTGTTTCTCTGGAATTTACAAGGAACAAAATGAAAAAAAAAAAATATTTTAAAGAGATTTCTCTAGTTTCTAAAGCTTGGTTTTATATATTTAAAGTTTTCTAAAGTTAAGCTAAATATTTCTTACACTAACTTATTGAAATTCCCTTTTCATACTCGTGGTTTTAATTACAATCTAAGGAATGTAAATTTTTAATGATCATAAACCCCTTGCAATCCATCAATCCACTTCGATCGAAATGACACTCCTTACATTGTAAGCTTCTGATATACGAAATCCCTATCTCTGATCCCACATGATGCAAAATATCAGTAACAACTTCGAAAATTGAGATTTTTTTACAGCTCATAAATCACTAAACACCTGTAAAATGAGGGAAGGAAAAATACTAACCAAATGCCGATGCCGATACACCTATGCTCTGGGGGGCTATAAAGCAAACCCGATTTAAGCCAAACAGTTACAATTCTACGACAATGCCACACCAGGCGAGAGTTAACCGAAGAAAAGGAGTTGGAGAGAGAAAAAAAGACGATGTTTTTATGTGCAACGAGCAGCGTTTTGTTGAAAATATCATTAAAATATCAAAGTTTATCACCTTGCCACACACGGGCCCGGCGTTGATCCGATGTAAGATCTTTCACACAAAGCACCAACCATGAAATATCGGCTGGGTGGATCCGATGGAGCGGAGCCCGCGGGGGATAGTTAATCCGTTCATTAGGTTTACGGACATAAGCTCGTGTTGTTTAGTAAGGCGTTAGAAGCGAGGCACAACAATGGACCCCACCTGGGCCTCGGGCTCTCACACGAGTGCTACACTTGCCGAAAAGGGTTGCATTAAAATATTAAAAAAATAAATATTGCATGAAAAACAAATCTATAGAATTTTAATTTGTCATTTTAATATATTAATGCCAACAGCAAGTGTATGTAAGAGACAGGAGACGAGAATTAGCTTGTCCGTTTGTCCGTCTGTCCGTTTGTCCGTCTGTCCGTTTGTCCGTTTATATGCAGGAGTCACTATATCTCAGAGATTATAGGAGCTAGAGTAACCAAACTCAGGGACAACATTCTTATAGATTTCAGGCAGAGTAAGTTTATTTAATTAATTTAATTTTTAAATTAAATTTAACTATTGGTTCATCAGGAAATAAATAGATAACTCTTATTTTCCCATTAGTTTTAGTTTTAATCCCAAACTTGTAAGATTCACATGTAAAATTTTTCTGCAAGTGTACACGTCTTCAGCCAGATTAGAGCAAGGGGAATCTCTGAATGACAATGACAATGAGAGGTGAGTTTTGAATATGCTTGACAGCCTGACAGCTTCTCTGGCCTGGGCCGAGCACAATATTTTGACATTTTTACTGCCCGCTTATGAAAGGCCGAAAGAATTCCCCAGTTGTGGCCCCAAACTCATCTCCAGTCAAATTAACGTTTCGGCTTTTAGTTTAATTAAATTCTAATTTATTGCATTTTATCGACGCTTAAAGTGTGTTTTCATGTCTTCAAAAATTATGTCAACGCTGCCAGCGTTGATTTAACAGATTCGATCACTTTTTGCGCAACATATTATCAGCTTAGTTTGCATACGATTCGATTTTTTTTAAACAAATTAACACTTTATATTGTGAAAAAAAAAATTAATATACATAAGCTGATTAGGGAGCTCAGCAATGGTCTCGACTTTTGTCAAGACTAAGCAGCTTATATCAGTTCGGCGGCCAGACAATAGTTATCACAATATTATGACTTGATTATGGCGAAAGACTAATTTTTATTTGTCCAAGAACTTTTTCATCAGCTCCGGGTGCTCTGTATTATGTGTTAAGTTGCCTCTCAAGGTCGCAAAGACCTTTCCCATTGATATGTATGTTGCCTCGAAAATGGATGGGAATTTTCATTGAACAAAGATGAGATTGCTTTGTCCCCGAATGGGGTTTTAAAATTGAGCAGGCAAAGTCGTAAAATAAGTCAAAAGACCGTAACGGTAGCAGCTCAGGCGTAAGATTAAAGTGTGTTTCTCTTGAAATCGGAAAATATTATTAGGAAATGCGGCAGTTTTTTGTTATTTAAAGTTAAAAATGTATAATAAATGAACGTATTACTCTATTTAAAAAGCAACAAAAACCCAACCCTTTTGACTCAACCGACCAACACTCAATTTTCTAAAACTCAGATAAGCGGCGACACGCAGTTTTGAAAAAGATTTGAACGCAGTTAGCACAACCGGAAGGTTCTAGGAAAAATGTGGAAATCATATGAGCCCCGGGGAAACGCGGGGGAAAAAGGAAACGAATAGAAATAGGAAAAAGGAGCAAAAGGAGCGCGCAGGATAAGTTTTTCGCCCCGGCCTGCACACACACACACACACGCTCCCCGAGCCAATTAAACGCGCGTTATCTGGGCGAAATTTTAAAGCGTTGATACATAAATCCTTTCGTTAAGCCCCGCAGCGTTCTTGACAGCCAAGGCACATGCTAACATGCCATTTTCCACACCACCCGGAAAAAAACCCCCAGCTCCAGCTCCAGCTCCCAGACCCCGAAAAAGGAGCGCGAAACTTTTTCGAAAGAGTTTTTCCTCTCGGGCTCTCGGCTCCCTTAAGGATAAGCCAGTCCGTGGATGTATTTTAAAATTCAACTGTGGCTTAGCATGCGCATCATAAAATAAATTTTAAGCGCAAGTGGCGCCATTAAGTCTGCTTTCAACTTTTTTACACCCACTGCGCGGAAAACGAGCTTGAGAGGGAGGAGCAGGAGTGGGTTAATGCTGGGAGCAACAACGGGACAATGTTACCCATATAATGTGTAAAAAGTTTATCAAAACCCTTTCCGCACCCGAAAAAGAGTAAACGAGATGAACATATTTATATAAATTGAGTCTCGGAGAAGGGTTACTCAGGAAATATTCTCTTAAAAATATATAACAGATTGTATAACAGATTATATAACAGATTATAACAGATAAATATTTAACAGATTATTAATAAACATATATATATGAAATAAATCATGATTTTTATAATCTTGCAAGAGTATTAAAAGCAAAATGCATTAAAAAAATAAAAATCTTTTATTTACTTATTACTTTTTGATTTGCTATATTTTAGGGTATTATTTTCATAATTTTTAATTTAAAAACAATTTATTTAAAAAATATTTAACATTCTTAACCTTTATATTATAGAATTGTAAGTTAAGTTTATACAAAAACAGAATACTACGTAGCTTTCGTTAATAATTTACCATAATATTATTGACACAATTTTACGTTCATAACTGCTTTAGTCTGAATAATAATATTATCCTCAAAAGTGAGCCACCCTAACCATTTTATATACCAAAAAACAAATACATTTTCGACAAATGTTTGCCCATTTTTGTGTGTGTTTTAGGTGGGGGAGTGCCACCCACAAACAAAATGGCGGCACCACATAACACAACATTTTTTGGCTACCATTTTCGTGCCGCAAAACTTTTCGACGCGCTCTTTTACAAATTACCAAACAACTTTAGTACGTTTTTTACGATCGAACAGAGCGTTTATGTTTATCTCCTCGCCCCGAGTGTGGGTGCCAGCTAGAGCTGGCAGATACATAGCGAATATATATGGTAGATACAGATACCGAGACCGAGTACGACCGATGATATATTGTTGGGGAAAAACTAATTGAAATTGCAGTTAATTAGCCTTGAGGTTGTTTATGCTGGAGTATCTACCGACGATATCCCAGGGTAATTGAATTCCACTTCCTTTGGGAGGAGACTACAAGGCAAAGGCGATTTTTTAATTAAATTTTTCGCCAAAGCCGGCTTACGCGGAGACGCGGCAAATGCCTTTTTGCAAAGGCCATTAAGAGCCGCGCTCTGACATTTATATTGACAGCCAATAATAGACAACATAACTACGGGCCGCCAGAGGAAGCGGCCAAAAACTGGAAACATGGCCAACTGGCTGGCGTCTGGTGTGAAATTAAAACCCTTGCGGTATGGAAATAAAATGCATGTAGCAAAACCAGTAGCCGACCGCCTGGCCAAGGTGGCATAAATCTTAACAGCGATTTTCACTGAGGCCATACTGCATACAGATAAAGTCAAAATATTGCCAACAAGGTTCAAAATTTAATGTAGGCTATATAATAACAATTTAAGAATTTTTAACTTAAGATATTTATCCTTTAAAGGACGGCATAAGTCCACAAATAAGTCTTAAAATTATTTTTCCATTAAAATTTATTTTATTTAATAAAAAAGTTCTAAATTAAAATTATCTAAGCTTAAACAAAAACTAATAAAATATCCTAGTAAATTATTTTCGAGTTCCATGATATTTCTATGCTTTGCATATGCTAGTTTTGGTTTTATTCTTGTGACCCCAACTGTATTTACACCGGAGCCACTGAAATGACAATTGTGTCAGCTACTGTATCCTGGCCCACCGAATAATCCCAGCGTCGACAAGGCGGCTGATGGCGGCACCAACTTAGATGTTCAAACTAGCGAAATAAATTATTTTTATGCATTTGCATTTTCCAATTTTTAACACCTCCGGGGGTCATCAAGCGTGGCCAGCCAGCCGAACGAAGGCACGGATGATGCCCAGACAATCTCCGCTCTAGCCAATCGTAATTATTATGAAGAACACTTTTAATACTCGAAGTAATGAATATCCAGTAAATAAATACGAAAAAATAAAATCTACAAATATTTCTTTAATATCTCATTAATATTTATAAGCTAGAAAATATTATATAATTACACTGGTCGACAAGAAAAATGCCGGCGAATAAAAGCCATTGATTCTGATAGATTTGAACCGGTACATTACTAGTCCGAAACTGAAATGTTTCCATCACCCACCAATTTTGAGAAAATCGCGGTCAAAGTATCATGCACTGCTTGAATCGGCACTTTTCAAGGCTTAATAACTCCCAAACCTTACGTTGCCCAGAGCGGATATTCAGCTTTAAAAGAGCGTTGTTCTTTCTACTTCAATATTAAAAAAGAATTTCCAATGAGGGACCTCTGCACTATAGGCTGAATGAATACTTTTTGTGGCCAAAATTAAAAACTTCAAAAAAAAACGAAATATTCAGGTCTGGTTTTTTGATTTGGGTTTTAAAAAAAGTAAGGAAAATTTGTTTGAGAAAAAAAGGCGTGGCACCGCCCCCTTATGGTTGAAATTACATGTTTTATTTAATAAAAATAGATAACAAAAAATAATATTTAGGTCTGGTTTTTGATTTGAGTTTTTCATAAGCTAAGGAACTTATATTGAGAAAAAAGGCGTGGCACCGCCCCCTTATGGCAGAAACTGTGTACATGTTTTGCATTACAGTTTCTACGCCCGAACCATTTAAAACTGTTATTGAGAAGGGCTGAAAGGTAAAATATGATTAAAAACGGTACTGAAAGAAATGTTTCACATGCGCACCTTATCAACATCTTCTTCGGTCTCAAGCTCCATATCAATGAACTCAAGTGGATCGTCTTCAATATTTTCCGAAAGATCATCAGTGTTTTTTAAGGGACTAGCAATTCCAACACTTCTTTTGGAAAAAGAAATCTGTGTTGGAGATTGATACTGTTAGCTAGGTTGACCGATGATATAATTGGATCTGATGTATCCAATGGAATACGTCCATCAAATTGTTGCTTCGACTGTTTTTCCTAGCATGATGAAGTCGATCCGATTTATATATTTAATTCCTGGCCTCAGCACCCTCCTCCCCAAAATATCCCACAGGAAGAATTGTATTTTCAATAATGCCACTACCGTGAACTAGGACTTTATGAACCGTTGTGGTCATGGGTAGACAAGGATATTTATCTAAAATAATTTCTGCCGTATCATAGCAAAAGCTTTGGAATTTTTTTACATTTAAGGGCAACTGGCACGAACCTGAGGCTGTGACCTAAAACCGTGAATTACGAAGAAAGTGCGCAAAAGTGCACTTTAGGATTACTTTCATATGAACAAGAATTGAATTACCTACAACCCAATATCAATATTAAGGTGAAACTAGGTGAAACTCCGTTTATATCTCTAATTAAACATGAGTTTCGTTATTGCCTAATACAGCTAAAAGCACATTTAAAAACACTGAATTACAGGGACAATCACAAGCAATCCAACAGTTGACAATCACAAACACATAGTACAAACCACTCTCTTTCGATGACATTATAAATTGATTAACAAAAACGTAAATTAGTGCCTTTTTTATTAACTTTTACTAGCATATTTTTTTTCGATAGCAAGCTCACGTGTGCACGACTCTCTGAACAGCTGTTTTAACAGCCGATATCTTAACAGAGCGTGCCTCTGTTAAAATTTATGTTACGTAACATTCAAGACTGATATTTTACTAACAGAATGGCATCATCAAATCTTAATATTTCGGACTTTCGAAAAAATGCTTTTTGGCCACAAAAAGTAGTCATCCAGCCTATAGTGCTCTGGTTCAATAGTTATAATGCATTTTACAAACTTAAATTTGACACACATTTTTGCTATGCTGTAGCCCTGATATTTCGAACATTTTTGTTAGAGACTGCTTCGGGTTCGGAACATTGATGTTTCTTCAAACTTTCCAGGAATGAATTGTTATAAAGTTGAATACTTTAAGAATAAATTAATCTTTGTATATAAATATGATAATCAAACATGTCCAGAGAATGTGTTTTCGGCCCATAAAACGTTTGTTTTGTGTGCTTAAATTATAATCCCAAACCAATGTTTCTAACCATAGCCAAGACTCTCACCAGATTTGTTAAGTTTCAGGGCTACAACATAGCAAAAATTTGTGACAAATTTAAGTTCGTAAAATGCATTATAACTAAAGAACGAGAGGTCTCCCATTGGATATTCTTGTTTAATATTGCAGTAGAAAGGCCAACGCTCTTTTTAAGCTGAATACTCGCTCTGGGCAACGTAAGGTTTGGGAGTTATTAAGCCTTGAAAAGTGCCGATTCAAGCAGTGCATGATACTTTGACCGCGATTTTCTCAAAATTGGTGGGTGATGGAAACATTTCAGTTTCGGACTAGTAATGTACCGGTTCAAATCTATCAGAATCAATGGCTTTTATTCGCCGGCAAAAAAAAGGTCGATTTTTGTCGACCTGTGTTATTTTAGAGCCTTAAAAAATCATTCACATGAATATAGATCACAAATTCTTATATTACAGGGTGTTAAAAAGCATGCAACGGATGTCCAAGACATAAGACTAGCTCGAGGATCAAGAGCTGAGGCTCTCAACTGATCGGCAGCAACTGAGCGACCGACAATTATGCGGCATGCTGCAAGCAAGACAAGCAGCCAGGCCATGTTGACGTACCTTTTGGGCATAAAATTGAAATCCCGGCCAGGATGCGAGGCAGCCGCCGCCGTTTGGCATTAAATTTGCCACATCTTCGACACACAGCAAGTACACTAAGGAAAAGCCCTTTCAGGAAAGTTTAAATATTTAAAAACTAAAGAAAATATTTCAAATTTATACAAATAATAACTTAACTAAACAAACTTTATCTTGACCAAGAAGAAAGTATTGATAAATTCTAGAATATTTATCTCCAAAATGTATAGCCTATACCAAAACCTCTTTCAAGTACTCCTAATTATATGAAGAACCTATATTTCAGGTATTTATTTCCAGTGTCCAGCAGCAACACCAAAGACAAGAGCGGCAGCAACTCGGGAGGAGGAGGGATGACAGCAACATGAGCAGCAGGGCGATGCCAACGACAGCAACATACAAATTTATATGGCCGCAGGGCATGCTGAAATTATGCCATCAAATTGGTATCAACAGCCCAGGAAAAGCAACAGCAACATCGGCCGGAGCAACATCAGTAGGAGCAACATCAGTAGGAGCAACATCCACATGAGCGGCGAATATGGCTAGGATGTTCTGGTTTTTAGGCCTTCCATTGCAGCGACAATTTGTGGGCAATGTGTAAAGTAAAATGTGGCTGGGTGTGAACCTAAAGCAACATAGCAACACCATCCAAAGTGGCAGTGTAAGAGAGCCAAGAGCTTGTAAGCAAATTAGAGCAACTTGGCTTGCAACAAAAATGCGACTCTAATTGGTTTGATATAGACGTTATGCCTAGCCTGGTCATGAGCAGGCTGTTAAGTGTGGAAAAATCCATTTAAAAGGGTGAGGGAGTGATCAGGAGTGAATACTAATGCACCTAAGAAAATGGAGAAATACTTAGAAATCTAATTATATTAAGGGAAAACGAGATATTAAATATACTATTAGAGAAAATTAATATTTAATGGATTTTTGATGGATTTACTCAATATTAAGCTTACTTTACTTTATAGAAAAATATACTACATTTTTTGACGAATGGAAATCCAATCAAATATGAGTCATGTGTCTTACAACCCAAAAAAACCGTATAAATGCAGCAGGTAATTTCAATAAACGAACCCTTGAAGGTCTTTCTCTCTCTTAAGTTGCACCGAAAAAAGCCAGGCAAAAATTAAGAGCACAGAAAATAATTACGCACTATTGCCATAATTTCATAAAAGGCAGCGGAACGACAGGAGAAGAGAAGGCACCGCATCCAGGTAACATGAACCTGTCGGCAATCCACAGAGCCCGGCCAAATGGCAGCGAATGCCTCGGAAAAGAAGGAGTTGCACCACAATCAACGCCCCACATGAGCAGATCAGACCCGTATGTGAACTGAGAGAAATATGTATTCCCAATTAACAATGATAAGTTTCCAAAAATGAGCTAAAATTATAAATTTTGAATCTATTAATTAAAGATCCTTTAAGTCTTTAAAGCTATAATTTTAATATGTTGTGAAAAAATAAAGAAAAAGGTTCACTTATAAAATTTCATACATTTTATACCCTCCAGAAAAGCTACTTGAGAATTATAAGGTCACATTTTTTGGTAACTTTAACACTTCCCAAAGAGTGTTCAAAAAATTAGATGTTACTTCAACTAAGGTGTAAAATCAAAGAGCTTAATTTACATTTTTAGAAATTCCCTTAAAGATTTTTGCACCTAAAGTTTTTTCCTATATTTTTCTTGCAGTGCAAACTCCAGAAGACCATAACATTTGGCGGTCCCAACAGAAGTTATGATGGGGCCGAGCCCGGCGGCGGCGGATCGCTCTGGTCCTGTCCGCCTCATACGAGGGATATGGATGGCAAGGGATGCGATGGGATGCTGGGGATCTTTCGGAGATCTTGGGCATCTGGGTTTTCTCGGAGGGCAGGGAACGGTTTTGGCAATTGGCGCGGCCTTTTTAGCCCTCAGCCTGAAATTGGTAGGAGTTGATGCGTTGATGCAATTACACCATAATATTCACACTTTGCGAGGTGAGAAAATTGCGGGCTATTAAAAGATCATAATAACGCGGCAGCGCACAGTGGTTGCGCCCATAGGACAAAATTCAAAAAATCATAACAACAAAAATTTGCGAAAAGTAACCAAATCGCCTCTAAAATGACCAAACTTCTTCATAGCAAACCGGTTTTTTCTAGATATCTAACGGGACTTTCTAAAAATAGAATTGAAGCTGTGAACACGTGTTCATTTGCAAAGCGCAGCTGCGCGCATCGCGAATTTTTCATAACAATAGCGAACTTCAAAGTGTTCTGTCAACTTTTTACGCGGCCCAATTTAAATTATTTAAAATGGATTTTGAAGTTGAAGGTATTATTTTTAAGTTTCAATATTAATAAAAGCTTACTTGTGTTGTCGTTATTTTGAAATTAATTCTTTATTTTATTATATTTTTAGTATCTTTTGTATTCGTCTTTTTATGTTTACTTAAAGTTTTAACTGTGATCCCCTAAGATGCCTCGATTTAGTTTTTATTCAGTGTATTTGTCAATATCTTAAGGTATAAAAAGTTAAAGCTAGCTGCAGATATTTGCAGATGTGTGCATAATCAACCATATACTAACATCGTCTCTTTTTTCTTCAAGGTCAAAGCAGTTGTTTTGCATTGTTGTTGTGCTGTGTCTTTGTGTTCGTCTTTAGTGTTTTATGTTTTTTAGGTTTTAATTTTAATTTTTATAGCGTTATTTGTTTATTAATTTAATTTTGGTAGGTGACTCTTCTCATTGTGTCTTCACTCGCTTGTACATATTCAATTATTGGTGTACAGCAATCGGCACCAATGCAGAAAAGTTACGGAAGGCCATCGAACATGTGAACAGCAATATTGAAAACATTGGCTACGTGTCCGAGATGAGCGTGTTAACGAAATGTATTGGATACATTTGCAAAAATTGCTTCTTTTGGACACAATATAAACGCAAAAAGCATCAGTGCTTCAATTTCAATCTAATTGGCTTAACGAAAAGGAAAGAATTTTCATGAAACGCACACCAAATAAGCCTCAAGAAATGGCCAAAACTGCTAAGCGTGGACGTCCGAAAGTAGACTTTAGTGAGTCATCAAAAGAACTAAGAGACGAAGAATTGCTGAGCTTTCAATAACTAATGAATCTGCAGCTTGTGACTTACGATCGTGCAACTTTCAATCAAATGCAATGTGTAGCAAAGCTAACATCGATGAAGTCCTATCGCTTCTCATAGAGGCAAACTTGAGCAAGCATCAATATTTCCTTATTCGAAGCTATGTGAACTCAAAGACCTCCTGTGACCTTTTTCCAAGCTACGGTCAACTGTTAAAGGCTAAGAAATTAACCTATCCAGACAAAATAACTGTAACTGAATCAAAAGCTGAAGTCGAGTTACAGAGCTTGGTTGACCACACTGCGAGGAGAATTGTAAAACTTCATCATGATGTTCTTGAAAGCGTTGGAAGTGATTGCTCTGATAACCTTATTTTGATTGGAAAATGGGGATTTGACGGCAGCACTGGACATTCTGAATACAAACAGAAAGTCTGCGATAAGGATTTGAGCGATTCCAGTCTTTTGTGACATCATATGTGCCATTGCAACTAAAAACCATGGAAAATGATCCAAAAGATGAAAAAATAATTTGGAAGAATCCGCGTCCTTCGTCTACACGATACTGCAGACCATTAAGATTGCAATTTGCAAAAGAAACGGCTCAATTAGCTGAAGACGAAGAAAAGTATTTCAAAGCTAAGATTGAAGTGTTGAATGCCACGCCATGTAATGTGTCCGGTAAAGAAATTAAAATTAAACACAGCTTACAGTTGACCATGGTTGATGGGAAAATTTGTAGTGCCCTAAGTCACACGTCATCTTCTAAGTGCTACATATGTGAGGCGAAGCCGACAGAGATGAACGATTTGGAAAATTGTTTGAAAAAGAATGTTCATGAATCACGCTTTGAGTTTGGATTGTCTCCGTTACACTCCTATATTCGTTTTTGAATACTTTTGCATGTATCGTACAGACTCGACCTGAAGAGCTGGAGAGTTAATACTCCAGAAGGAAAACAAGAACTTTCGACAAGGAAATCCCAAATGCAGAATGATTTTCGCATACGAATGGGACTTATTGTGGATACACCTAGGAGTGGAGGAAGTGGCACGTCAAATGATGGCAATACAGCCAGAGCGTTTTTAAAAATCCGAAATTAGCAGCAGAAATAACGGGTATTGATGAAGACATTATAATCCGGTGTTCAATATTGCTGCAGTGTTTGGCATCAGGCTACAAAATCAATGCGGCAAAATTTGGAGAATATGCACTTGATACTGCCAGAAAGCTGATTAGCTTGTATCCATGGTACTATCTTCCACCATCCGTACACAAAATTTTAGTTCATGCTCCAGATGTCATAAATTATGCACTTGTGCCGATTGGAGAGTTATCAGAAGAAGCTGCAGAGTCAAAAATAAGGATATCAAAATGTTTAGAAGACAGCACACCAGGAAGACTTCTCGGATTGATACAAACACAGATTTGATGCACAGATTACTTCTTAGCTCAGATCCTTATGTTACTGGCCAAAGAAAGCTCCCACATTCAAAAAGTCAGTTTTATCAGCATCAGCATTTGAACTACTCGATGACTTAAATTAAATATATTTTGTTATCATTTAATTTTTAAACTTTTGTTTTCTTTTGTTATAATTTATATTTTCGTTTATTATTATTGTTATGTTTTTTCATGTAATTTACACATAATAAACTGAAAATAGCAACGCGTTTGAAATTTGGTCTGATATCTTGTATGGTAGCTTTTTCACAGGTATGACAGATATTGGATATAGTCGGCTGATCTTTTATAACTTGGCATTTTGTTAGTAGTCATGTAGAAATTGTATATACCGAATTTCGTGACAAAATCTCGAAAATCAACGAAAATATGGCCAAAACCGATTTACAGCAGTATGAGAGCTATAGGATATAGTCGGTTGATCTGAATCAAACTTAGCACACTGGTAACTGTTTTTGTAAGAACTCTAATTCTTAAATTTGGTAGCAATAGCTGCAAAAACAACGAAAATAGGGCTTAAACCGATTTGTATCGGTATGACAGCTATAAGATATAGTCGTTCGATATGTCCAATTTTTTCATATCATATTAAGTATATTTTTCTAGATTTTTGGTGAAAATTTCATAACGATAGCATAGCTGCAAGTATTTATGGCCGCGGGCTCCATACAAGTGCAACCACTGTGCATCATCGCTCGGGTAGATTACCACTGTAAATATTATTAAGCACGATTACAATCGCCGCGGCAGACGGAACCGTTCATTAAAATTATTATGCGCACATCCCATACATCCCAAAATATAAATATAAGAAAAATATATATACGCTCCTATCAGATTCCGTGTTTTGGGCCAAGTTATTCAACCGAGTTGCGCATGCGCAGTGAGATTGAGATCCCTTGATGGCTGCCGGGCTTGACAATGGACGGGATGGGACATTTTACGCGTAATTGACAAGCTTTCTGGGGCCTTGCTTTTATGCGGCATTTAAACCAACTAATTGCAGGCCGAAAAAATTAAACCCGATGTGAAAAGGTAGTCGTCTTTATGTTTAATTATTTCCACATTTATGTAAATAGTTTTCCCCCCAAGCACAGTTATGCGCACAATTAGATAGCCAAAATTGTTGCGTGTGTTTAGGTGCGCGTGAAAAACAAAAAAAGAAAACAAAAATTACCTTTTAGAAGCCTTTATTCAGGGCCCACTGGATTCGTAAATTATTCAACAAACTGTCACGCAATATTCCCGGGCAAACGAAATCAAAGCGAGAACGTTTAGCCAACCGGACCACACATTTGGCCAATTGAAAAGAATGCCAGATAAAGCCAGACACACACACGCATCCGTTACCCCGTTACCCCCAAAATGTCCAACAATTTTTGACAATTAGCGGCGCTTTTCATGTTCATTTCGATTTACGTATCGAGGCCCCTCCGTCATATTGACAATTTAAGCGCAAATTTGTTTCAACATTCAGCGGCTCGTCGGCGGTTCAGCGATTGAAAGCTGAAAGCTGATTTCGGATTTCTGAAAATGCCTCCCCACGCAAATGTATTTCCATTGTTAACGAATCGAACACTTTTGACATTTAAATGACATTCGAATTGGGTTAGAAAGCAATTGGGCAATGCCAGCAGAGTGTGAGCATGTTGAAAGCCAAAACGGCGAGGCAAATTTGGTTATTTGGATATTTGGAAAGATGAAACGGGCTGAAAGGGGTCACAGAGTTGATCGATTTTAATATAACGATCTAATGGAATTTTTTAATGAATAATTATAACTTTAAACTTGCATTTGAATGAGGTTAACAGCTTCTTACAAACATTGGAGAAATTGTGCACTATAGACAATAAAATAAGGTTTCAATAAAAATAATAGGCCAAGATAAATCATATCCGCAACATCAATTATCATACCGTTTCAACAGACAAATACACGCCAAAAATGCGAAGTTCATTCTAATCGCAGACCCTGAATAAAAGTCTCCGAGATTTTTTGCTTCAGACAAACTGACGGACTGTCAGAATATGTATTCTTTGTGGGGTTGGAGATGCCTCCCATTCTATAATACCCTTCTTCCCTAATGATACCGGGTATAAACAGTGATCACATTTTCCCATACAGGCTAAATAAAAGCAGCAGTCCGTCTGCAAAACACAGATAACTCCACAGCATCATTTCCCTTTCTAGACTAACTGCCTAACGCCATATCATAAGTTATCCCAATCAACTGCAATTAACTACGGTAGATTGTGTCCAAGTGTGACGAAATCGTAAATTTTCTGTTTTATTTAGGCCTTAAACATACTTTAATTTCTAGCACCTGTACTCTATTTTATTTTAAAACAAGAAGGAAACTAACTTCTGCCGAAGTTTATATACCCTTGTAGATAATAACGATCCTTCCTATGGCAGCTAGACTAGTTTGCGAGTCGCAGTGTCCAAATAGTTCAACTCCGTAAAATAAAGTTGGAATAAGTATGGTTTTTGATATTATTAATCTAATTTCTTCCGGCAGACAGTGTCCAGTTGCTTTTGTAATGTGTTTACTCCAGGGGAGTGTTCTGCTAAATGTTATTCCCAAGTTGCAGCTTCTCTAAGATTTAATTGATTGCCAATAGTGCTTTTAGTCTCTATTTCATGAAGCATACTTCTCGGCTGAAATAATTTATTTGATGTTTCAGTCGCCACTACAATTTGCAGCCTCCTCGCTCCTCACAAAATTTATTAAAAGTTCATATTTAAATATTTATATAAATATATATAAATATATATTAATCTTTAACAAATCAATGCAGCTGTACGCTGCTTAGCACATGTGCGCATGACACTAAACATAGCGGCGGGTTGAGCGTAACACATATAATGTAATGTAAACTGAACCCACGCGTGGGATCTCAGCATATCTTTAAATATAGCGGCCAAACGGGCCTAACACAAAACACTTGCCAATATGTACAAGTAATTTGAGTCCCAGCGTGGGATCCACGAATTCTGTGTTCACCCCTATCGCACTCAAGAATGTATCCCTTGCTAAAGGATAAACAGACCACTTCGTTCGCGATAAGTCTAGAATAAGATTTGATGTTTGCTACCTAAGCTAGGATCTATATAAAGCAGAGACCGCTCATAATAAAATCAGTTTAAATTATCAACTCAAGAATAACGATAAGATTAACAAAGGAAGGATACGCCTATTCATGAATTGTCTTATCCGCGATACAGTGTCCTTGTTGATGTCCGCCTTAAACAATGGAGTGTGCTCACAGGAATGCACAACCTCCTGATCGGAGCAACGATTCTGGAACCTGCCGTCAACACCTGTGGTACAAAAGAGGGCCGGCTTAGCTGCGAACTCGTAGAGCGCGGAAATATTTTTAGGCGAACAGCTGTAGAGGCATGTCAGCCACTGGTAGTTCCAGCCATCTTTTTCAGTCGCTGCCATGGCACAGCCCAACCGATTGCTGGGGCCCACTACCATTCGTAGGAAGTGTCCCACTTCAGAGCTGAAACGGGAAACCAGTATGAAAGGTACAGCCGAGTCTGCCAGACTGTGGGGTAACCGTTACCCAAAGTATTGAGCATGATATTAAAAGGCTAATACGTATTTTAGTGGACTTAAAAAACGTGAAGAAGAAAGGAATGTTGTCAAAAATGAGATCTAATCTTTCAGACTTGAAGGACTGACATGGAAAAAAAGAACTCGCCTGGTCCTGCTGATAAAGAATATATTCTAATCTATAACACCCTTTTCCCTTCTTGTACCGGGTATAAACAGTGATCACATTTTTCAGTCCATATTATTTAATGAATAGTACTCACTTATTAAGGGACGATCCATCTAATAAGCTGAGCACAGTTATCTTCTTGTACTGGTCGTACCAGGCGTTTAGCTGAGATCTTACGATCCTGTAAGCACTTTGTTTCTTCTTGAACTTATTGTAGGCTTCATTAGAACCCGGAGCGGAGAATGTCATAGTGGAAATACAGCTGTTTATGGGTCGAAGATCGCAGCGCATTACCAGGAGTTTGGCGACATCGGCCAAATCGGGGTCCCATCTCAGTTTAAACATTCGTCCGGCCGGCGGTAATTTTAGGGTATTCCCGGCGGCCACAATATCACGGTAGGTGTTATGACGACTCACGAGAAACTTCTTAATTTGATTGGTTATGGTTATTAGTTTCGGTTCTTTTCCACACACCGCTGACCAGTTCTACGAATAATGGTCTTGTTAAAGGAATTGTTTTTTTTTTTATTTTTTTTTTTTTGAATAATTCCAAAGTGAAATATTTCTAGCACCTTCTACAATTAAAATTATAGTCCAAGATCGAAAAGAATTACTTACTTCAGTATTATTGCATCCATAGTGAGGCTTGGATTTGCCAGCAGGGCAGTTTTTTAGCAGGCAATACATCTTTCCTTTATTTTCTGACGAGAGTGAGACAATGGCATCATTCTTCATTGGGCTTACTCCATTCAGGCTTGATAGAAGCAGCAGTCCGACTGCAGAAATCAAAGAACTCCACAGCATCATTTGTCCTTCTAGACTAACTGTTCGGCCTATCATAAGTTCTCCCAACCAACTCAAATTTCCATCGGTAGATTATGGCCAAGTGTGACTAACCATACATTTTCTGCTTTGATATTTAATAACAAAAGTAATAAAAAAAAAATATTGAAAGCCGAAGTTTAGATACCCTTGCATTTTGTGATTTGACCCAACCGTTACTATGACAGCGATAGGACATAGTCAACCGATTTCGACTGATGATATATAAAAACACAAAGGCTTAAAATATGTTCCTAGATTATAGTATAATATGACCGATCGCTTCTTTGATAATTTCTTTTCGATAAAATGAGTATAAACGAGAAAGAAAGGTAACTTCGGTAAACCGAAGTTTGTATACCCTTGCAGTCTGAAATTGGATCATTGAAAATCAATCCATTTTGGTAACGTTAAAAAAAAAATGTCAAATTATGTAAATTTAGTAAATTTTACATTTTACATGTAGAATTTTACATTTTCACATAAATCGACCGATCCCTTCTATGGCAGCTATATGATATAGTTGTCCGATCTTAATGAAATTAAAACCGTATTTCTAGAACTATAAAAAACGACTATATCTCGAAGTTTATAGAAATTCGTTGAAAAACAGAGAAGTTAAAATTTTTTTTACATTAATTTCGCCATCATTCCAATGGCAGCTATAGGATATAGTGGTCCGATTTCGGCCGTTCCGACATATATACTTTCAACCCGATAGCTTAAAAACTGAGAGACTAGTTCGCGTAGAAACCGACAGACGGACAGACAGACGGACAGACAGACAGACGGACAGACAGACGGACATGGCTAGATCGACTCGGCTGGTGATGCTGATCAAGAATATATATACTTTATGGGGTCGGAGATGCCTCCTTCACTGCGTTGCAAATATCATGGCAAAATTATAATACCCTCTGCAAGGGTATAAATATAAAAGTTGCCTATATTATATGCTTGTCAATAAATAACTAAATTATATCCATTTCCCTATACTTTAAGTTAATTTTCTGTTCGTGCCTCTGGCCTTGAGTGTGCGTTGCTAACAAGTTAACTAAAACTAAAGGGCAACCTAAAGGTTAGAGTCTGTATATGTAGACAGACACTCCTGAGGTGCACATACGAATATTTCAACGCTCCTTTCCCCTCTCATTTCGATCTTTACAAAATACACAGTTACCTTACACCTTTTTAGTTTAATCCTTAAAAAGTCTGGCATATTTCAAATATTCTCTGCTCAATATTAAAGCAGTTGCATATTTATACAAGCAATTTCTGTCCATCATTTTATTTCAAATAAAAACAGAAGGCATCTTCCATTAGCCTATAAAGCCCATAAAAATCCACAACCATTGACGCATTCGGAATGACTCAAAAATGAGCAGCTTTCCCTTGTTGCTGGATCCATCCGTTTGTCTAGCGATAATACTAGGAATAAGATTTCATGTTAGCTACCTAAGCTAGGATCTATATATACGCGGAGACCGTTCCTAATGAAATCAGTGTGAGTTTAGAACTCCCAGAATGTAGACATTTGTTTTATTTGCGGCGTCTCTAACCATTTAAAATGATTTGGATACCAAATACATTAAAGAATCCGTCAAAAACTCGGGTCATCATGGATTGTCTTATTCGCGATACAGTGTTGTTGTTGATGTCCGCCTTAAACAATGGAGTGTTCTCACAGGAATGCACAACCTCCTGATCGGAGCAAAGATTCTGGAACCTGCCGTCAACACCTGTGGTACAAAAGAGGGCCGGCTTAGCTGCGAACTCGTAGAGCGCGGAAATATTTTTAGGCGAACAGCTGTAGAGGCATGTCAGCCACTGGTAGTTCCAGCCATCTCTTTTAGTCGCTGCCATGGCACAGCCCAACCGATTGCTGGGGCCCACTATCATTCGTAGGAAGTGTCCCACTTCAGAGCTGAAACGGGAAACCAGTATGAAAGGTACAGTCGAGTCTGCCAGACTGTGGGGTAACCGTTACCCAAAGTATTGAGCATGATATTAAAAGGCTAATACGTATTTTAGTGGACTTAAAAACGTGAAGAAGAAAAGAATGTTGTCAAAAATGAGATCTAATCTTTCAGACTAATTGAAGGACTGACATGGAAAAAAAGAACTCGCCTGGTCCTGCTGATAAAGAATATATTCTAATCTATAACACCCTTTTCCCTTCTGGTACCGGGTATAATCAGTGATCACATTTTTCTGTCCATATTATTTTATGAATAATACTCACTTATTAAGGGACGATCCATCTAATAAGCTCAGCACAGTTATCTTCTTGTACTGGTCGTACCAGGCGTTTAGCTGAGATCTTACGATCCTGTAAGCACTTTGTTTCTTCTTGAACTTATTGTAGACTTCATTATAGCCCGGAGCGGAGAATGTCATAGTGGAAATACAGCTGTTTATGGGTCGAAGATCGCAGCGCATTACCAGGAGTTTGGCGACATCGGCCAAATCGGTGTCCCATCTCAATTTACACATTCGTCCGGCCGGCGGTAATTTTAGGGAATTCCCGGCGGCCACAATATCACGGTAGGTGTTATGACGACTCACGAGAAACTTCTTAATTTGATTGGTTATGGTAATTAGTTTCGGTTCTTTTCCACATGACGCCGACCACTTCTGCGAATAACGGTAGTGTTATAGGAATTGTATCTTTTGATAATTTCAAAGTGCAATGCGTGTACCACCTTCTACAATTTAAAATCGAAAAGTAATGCTTACTTCGGTATTATTGCATCCATAGTGGGGTTTGGTATTGCCAGCAGGGCAGTTTTTTAGCAGGCAATACATAACTCCTTTCATTTCTGTCGAGATTGAGGCAACGGCATCTTTCGGCATTGGGCTTACTCCATTCAGGCTTAATAGAAGCAGCAGTCCGACTGCAGAAATCAAAGAACTCCACAGCATCATTTGTCCTTCTAGACTAACTGTTCGGCCTATCATAAGTTCTCCCAACCAACTCAAATTTCCATCGGTAGATTATGGCCAAGTGTGACTAACCATACATTTTCTGCTTTGATATTTAATAACAAAAGTAATAAAAAAAAAATATTGAAAGCCGAAGTTTAGATACCCTTGCATTTTGTGATTTGACCCAACCGTCACTATGACAGCGATAGGACATAGTGAACCGATTTCGACTGATGATATATAAAAACACAAAGGCTTAGCAGATAGTCCTGGATTATAGTGTAATATGACCGATCGCTCCTTTGATAATATCTTTTTGATAAAATTAGTATAAAATTGTATACCATAGTACCTTAAATAAATGCTTGTCAACAAATAACTAAATTATTTCCATTTCCCTATACTTCAAGTTAATTTTCTGTTCGTGCCTCTGGCCTTGAGTGTGCGTTGCTAACAAGTTAACTAAAACTAAAGGACAACCAAAAGGTTAATGTCGTGCTAGGGTCTGTATATGTAGACAGACATTCTGAGGTGCACATACGAATATAATTATACCCGGTACCCATAGGGTACAAGGGTATTATAAGTTAGTGCCAACCGAGCATGTATGTAACAGGCAGAAGGAGGCATCTCCGACCCTATAAAGTATATATATTCTTGATCAGCGTCACTAGCCGAGTCGATCTAGCCATGTCCGTCTGTCCGTCTGTCCGTCTGTCCGTCTGTCCGTCTGTCCGTCTGTCTGTCCGTGTGAAACAACAGATCTCAGAGACTATAAGAGCTAGAGTTACCAAATTTGGTGACAACATTGGAATCTGTTGCACGCAGATCAAGTTTTGTTTTAAAGTTTGGCCACGCCCACTTCCGCCCCCAAAAAACGTAAAAAACTTAATATAAGCTAGATTCGTACATTTTGACTCAAAATAAATAGATACAATAAATAAGTAGGCATTTGCGGACGTTTTCTGAAAATTTGAGTAAAATCGGATGATAAACATGGAAGTTATTAAACAATTAAGTTTCTTCTCGTCTTGAGCCACAACGGCAGTAGTGAAAAAAGCGTTGCGTGCTTTTGGGCGCAGACTTAATTCGTAATGCAGCTGCGTACAGCTGCAGAATTTGTCTCTTTTAAACTTTGCTCAGCATGTTTTTTGCAAAATTTGTCGTTATTTGTCAACATTTTGTTTTTTCCATGTCCGTGTGCTATTTAATTTCACGCACAATACTTTGGGTACCGGGTATCTCACAGTCGGTCGCCCTCGACTGTAGCTTTCTCACTTGTTATACCCGGTACCCGAAGGGTACAAGGGTATTATAAGTTAGTGCCAACCGAGAATGTAGGTAACAGGCAGAAGGAGGCATTGCCGACCCCATAAAGTATATATATTCTTGATCAGCATCACCAGCCGAGTCGATTTAGCCATGTCCGTCTGTCCGTCTGTCCGTCTGTCCGTCCGTCCGTGTGAAACAACAGATCTCAGAGACTATAAGAGCTAGAGTTACCAAATTTGGTGACAACATTGGAATCTATTGCACGCAGATCAAGTTTGTTTTAAAATTTGGCCACGCCCACTTCCGCCCCCGAAAATAGTAAAAAACGGTATATAAGCCATATGCGTGATTTTCGGCGTAAAGTAAATAGAATGTCTTAACAAGTAGGCAATCGTAGACGTGTTCTGAAAATTTGAGTCAAATCGGATGATAAACATAGCAGTTATTAAGCAATAAAGTTTCTGGGTAAACTTCTTGGGAGAGAGAGAGAGAGAGAGAGAGAGAGCGCACGTGCGTGTTGCTCAACATATTCCTAGCAGCATTTGTCTTTGTTGGGTGTTGCTCAGCATGTTCCTAGCAACATTTGTCGCTTTTGAGAGTTGCCCAACATGTTCCTAGCAACATTTGTCTCTTTTGAGTGTTGCTCAACATTTTTATAGCAATATTTGTCTTCAGTTGTCAAAATTTCCTTTTTTCCATGTTCATGTGCTGTTTAATTTTACCCACAATGCTTTGGGTACCGGGTATCTTACAGTCGGTCACACTCGACTGTAGCTTTCCCACTTGTTTTCCATGTCCGTGTGCTATTTAATTTCACGGGCAATACTTTGGGTACCGGGTATCTCACAGTCGGTCACTCGACTGTAGCTTTCTCACTTGTTACATAATCTAGTTATGTGCCGTGAATAATCGGCGAAATTTTTTATAAATCCACGATAATAATTGCAGAATGCTACAAATCGTCTTGCTCTGTCCGCATCATGAGGGACAGGATAATTTTTGATGACGTCAAATTTATTATCATCTGGAAATACTCCTTTGTCGGTGCATTTATGACCTAAGAAAATCAATTCATGCAAAATGAAGATTTTTCTGGATACACCTTTGGGTTATATTTTCTACATACATTAAACACATCAGTTAAGTTTTGTGTTTTATTTGATGTTATATTGTTTGAATTTTCTTCAAGTTCAATTTGGTGAAAACCTAACATTAAGTCAAGGCATGTAAAGTATTTAGCTCTAACCAGTTGATCTAGAATATCATCAATTCTGGGGAACGGGCATTTATCAGAAAGTAGTTTTTTGTTGATTTGACGATAGTCTATTACTAATCGCTATTTCTTTACTTCCGAATTTGGTAATGATTTTTTCGGAACTAACAAGTGTGTGTTATACTCGTATACAGATGGTTCTACGATTTTGTCATTTATTAATTTCCCTACTTGTTTTTGAATTTCTTCAACGTGGCTATGCGGACTTCTGTAGTTTTTAATGTAAATGGGTTCATCATCTTCAAGTCCTAATGTTCGTTTATCAAAATTATTTGTCGGTATTGGTTCGGTTTCCAGTCCGAACAATGCACTGTACTTTAAATTGTTCTGGAAAATTTTTCTTTAATTTTGAAAGTACTTGTTCGTTTCTATTTTTTGGATTAGTGTTATGAATGTCGTAATCTGTTAAATTTTCAAATTGGATTTTGTCTACTTTGACCAATTGGTCGAAATTAGTTGTGTTTAGAAGGTATTGTATTTGCTACATAAATTCCGTTATGTAATTCTTGATTAGGAACAAATATATAATCATTTACTGTATTAATGTGTATTTTTCGTACAACGTGGGGTCTGGCTGGCAGAAGAACAGTATTGTTGCCAGCACTATATGTTATCGGAACATAAATAGGATAATTTAAATTTTGAGGTTTAATTATAAGCCAGTCTTTACTTGGTTTGAAATCTAATTGACAATTCAATTTTTTAACAAAATCGATGCCTATTATTCCATCACATGGTATTGAAAAATCTGAGTCTACTTAATAAAATTCATGTGGAATAATATATTTGGTTGATTGAAGCTCAATTTAAGTTGTTCCTTGAGATTTTATTACACCTTGGCCTATGCCTTAGATGATTATAATATTTTCTTCTTGCATTTTGAAATTATCTGAATTTATTTTTATAAGTGTGAAAAGAGCGCACAATAATTACGACGTCCTCATTTGCTGAGTTTTTGTAAGAAACTGATTCTTTATTTCAAAGTCCGCGCTTACGTAGCGGTCGTGAGATCCTTAAAACTAGTCTTATCGCTAGACCAACGGATTGGTTAGTTTATCCCTTACATGGGAAAATTCTTGGGCACGATAGGGGAAAATCAACCCTCTCGCACATATCTTTGAATATATTCTGTGACCCACGCAGAGGTCGTATTACATCTCAAGTGTATTTATTTGTCTAGTGTACAGATCTGTGTTAGGCACAAGTGGCCGTTGTTTAGAGATACGCGCACATGCGCTCAGCAGATCACAGCTGCATCGGTTTGTTACAGATCTATGTATATATGTATGTATGTATGTATGTATATATTTATATATTTATATATAAACGTGTTCAATGTTTGAACAAAGTGAGATATCTACACCAGTATCTATTAGGAATGTGAGTTTATTTTCAGTTGAATGATTGTAAAAAGTGAAAAATTCATATACTAAGACTGAAATCGATGGAGTGAACCTTTGCATTTACTCGTTATCTCCTAAAGGATTCTGAGAATTTTCCGAAGCGTTTTGCGGTACTCTCACATAGTTATTGTTATTGCCTTGGTTGCAGTCGCCTCGGCCTCTGATTTTGGGCTTGTCTTCCTCCACGGTTATTGTAATTATTGTTGAAGTTGTTGTAACCGCCTCGGTTGTAATTGTTGTTGCACCTCGTCGATAATACAGGACAGTGTTACTTCGACCTGTTATACCCGTGCAGCTGTTGGCAAATTTTGAAACGGCATCATTCATATTTGCGAATGTGCCTGCCTGCATGATAAGTTTTACCTTGTCAATTGAACAATCTTGGGCCATAGCTTGGCTCATGGCTGTTGTAGTGCCGTATTTGTTCGCGAGTGATTGGCTTAGACCTTCACTGATATAGGCGCCTTCAAGGGCCTTTGCAAGTTTTTCCACCTCTTGGGTGTATTGATTAGCCGTTTTGTTTTTCTGTTGCAGATTAAGAAGTTTAGCAGATACAACTTCTACCGATTCTCCTTTTACTGCATTTGACAGCTGCATAATGATTGCAGCAATTGTCTGCTCATTGCTTATCAAATTTCTCGCGTGGCCTTTTAGCTTTGTTTTGATAAGGCTGTTGCCTCATGTGTTCCTTGTAAGGTTTCTTATAAATTTAAAGAATCTAAAAACTTTGTAAATTTTCCGACTTACCATCAAACTCTGGTAACAGAGAAGTGGTTAGCTTGATAAAGTCTCCAACTGTTTGTGCCATTTCAGTGTTTGTTATTTCCGGCTTTGTTTCAATGAGATCGCTTTCTTCGAGTGTTTCAATGTCGCTTGATTGAATTGATTCGCCTAATTCTTTTAATTGTTCTTCCTGTTCGTAGTAGACTTATAAAAATACCAATCTGAATATGTCGCCTATTTTAATCAGTAATCAGTCTTGTGCTTAGGGATTTTATTACCCTTAAACATTTACTTTTGTGTTCAGGTGTGAATCTACTTTTATAGCTATTTACTAAAGTAACTATATTATTTTATTTATTTATTTATTTATTATTATTATTATTATTTATTTATTATTATTTATTATTATATTGCATTCCTTTACTAATATTTCTAAATGGAATTTTAGTGTTTCTGCTTTTATAACTGCGTCTTTATTGATGCATTTGTAAGATTTATCAAATTTGTTACGAAATATGTCTTTTTGTGTAGCAATTTTGTTCCATTCCATTCTTTTACTGAAGATGTTGGTTTTACTTGTGTAAGCGGCTACGCTGTAAACTTAAAATGGGTTTTCTTGTTCTGTTAATTTTACTTTGACATATGGTAGTTTCGAAAATATCAGTGCCTCTTCTGCTTTATCGCAGTGTATGAATGGGGTGCTGATTCCGCCGAAAGCTTCTATATAATCACACTCGAACTGATATACTGATATGTATTCGCTGTAAGAATGTAAAACTCTAATCGCATTAATGCTAAAATTTTTAAAGCTTTCGTAAACTTGATCTACTTTCTCCTTATTCATTTTTTTGTAATATATTTATTTTTAGATCCTATCTAAGTTATTTGTTATAAGCAGGAATTGTTAGACTGACACTATAGTGATAATTAGAAAAAGGATCCACTTCGATTGTATATCGTCTGTGGGGTCAATTATATTGACGTTGTTCACAACGTTGGCAGTGTTGTCTTTTGCCTCACTAGAGTTACTAAACCATCCCATTATGTAATTAAATTGTTTTTATACCCTTGCAGAGGGTATTATAATTTTGCCATGATGTTTGCAACGCAGTGAAGGAGGCATCTCCGACCCCATAAAGTATATATATTCTTGATCAGCATCACCAGCCGAGTCGATCTAGCCATGTCCATCTGTCTGTCTGTCTGTCGCTTTTTACGCGAACTAGTCTCTCAGTTTTTGAGCTATAGTCTTATTTCTTTAGCACGCAGTATATATGTCGGAACGGCCGAAATCGGACCACTTTGTCCTATAGCTGCCATAGGAATGGTCACTGTCCGGTCCAACGGTATTCCCGAATGCTTCCTGCTGGCCTGCCAGGCTGCCTTTTCTTCTGCTTCTCCAGGGCTTCGACATGTGCATGAAAGTCGAGGGGAATTCAGAAAAAGAAATGCTCCCTCCGGTCATTTTGATAAATTAGCCTCATTTGTGGGCCAGTCGCGGCCAAAACAGAAACAGGCAAGGACAATGCGATAAATATCACTAAGTCAAGAGATCGTGGGTGAGCTCAGTTGAGGATAATAGGGAAAAAAAGAGAGGTGGCATAAAAAGGTCGATTTAAGTTAATTCCAAGAGGTGTGCAGCTTCTGTTTAAGACGAAGGGTTGGAAAATTGTATCTATGGGCTAAGAGTTATTCGGAAATAGAGTAAATATAGGGACTTGCAAGTTAAAAGTATCTGTAGGAAAGGTTTAAGAAACACTGAGTATCTTGATCAAGAAAATATACTATAGGGTCGCACATGTCTCCTTTCTTGCGTTGCAAGCTTCTGGGTAAAATCATAATACCCTCTACAAGGGTATAAAAAAGGTAATAAAACAATTGTTTGAATTTTAGAAAGGTGAACAAATAATTTGTATTTTATTTTCGGTAATAATTGGAAGCACCTTAAGAATTTCACCCAGGATACCCCCCATAATCATAAGATTGAACACAGGTCATATTGACCAAATATGCATCGGGAGTGCAAATCGCATAAATTTGCCAAAAGGTTATATAAACGTAAATCGAATATGGAGGGACATTCCGTATTAGGACTATGCCCGGTGCCATATAGGCAACCACGAAAGGACCACGCCTATTTTTTCTCTGTTTCACGGACGTCCTTATCTGCGATGCAGTGTCGTTCCTGATGACCCTCTTGAGCAATGGAATAAGCTGACAGGAATCCACAACCTCCTGATCGGAGCAGAGATGCTGGAACTTGTCGTCAACACCTTTGGTACAATATTCGCCAGGCTTAGGTGCGAACTCGTACAGCATCGTTTTACTTGTGGGCGGCGAACAGCTGTAAAGGCATGTCAGCCACTGGTAGTGCCAGCCATCTATTTCAGTCGCTGCCATGGCACAACCCAACCGATTGCTGGGGCCCACCATCATTCGTAGGAAGTGTCCCACTTCAGAGCTGAAACGGAAGACCAGTATGAAAGCCGCTAATAGAGCCTCCTAATAACTCCTAATAACTCAAACTTAACTCACCTTACACTTTTCTGTATTTATAATTTTAAAAATAATACTCACTTATTAAGTAACGATCCATCTAACATGTCCTGCATCGTAATTTTCTTGTACTGGTCGTACCAGGCGTTTAGTTGAGATCCTACGATCCTGTAAGGATTTTCTTTCTTCTTAGACTTATTGTAGGCTAAAAATTTATTTTTAGGCAATAATGGCCTAAAAAATGGGTCATCATGCCAAAATGCCATATTTTTAGGCCATGGGATGCCTAAAAATTTTCTCTCGCTTGTGTGCATTTAATTCCCAACTGGTTCTAACATCCCTGGCATGGTGTGACGGTTAACGGCCAACTCTTAGATATGTTTTTGCTACGGAAGTAGCAAGTCCCTACTGCAACAGTAAAAATAAATACTGTATGCATTTTGGAATACACATTTATTATTTTAAATGGTTGTATTAAAACATAAAATCAATATTATATAAAAATCAAGATTTAGGTTTATTTTGCCTAAAAATTAAGTTTTAGGACAAAAATTACCTAGAATTTAGACCTGTTTCTATTGCCTAAGATTATGGCATTTTGGACATAAAATGCTTAAAAATATGACATTTTGGACAATTTTTAGGCAATGACTGCCTCGACTTCCGTTTTAGGTCAAATGGACTACAATTTTAGGCAATTTGGCAGCTTTTTAGTCCATAATTTTTTTCTGGGTGTAGACTAACTGTACGACCTTTCACAAGTTATCCCAATCAACTGCAATTAACTGCGGTAGATTGTGGCCAAGTGTGACGAAATCGTAAATTTTCTGGCTTATTTAGACCTTACACATACTTTAATTTTTTGCACCTGCACTGTATTTTATTTAAGGGTGACGAAATCGTACCTTTTTGTGGTTTATTTAGGCCTTAAATATACTTTATACGGACGGACAGACGGACGGACAGACGGTCATAGCTAGATCGACTCGTCTGGTGATGTTGATCAGGAATATATATACTTTATGGGGTCGGAGATGCTGCGTTCATGTTGTCTTTTTTATGTTCCTTTTTAAAATTAGTTATTTATCTACATTGGCAAATCCCCTTCTCCTCCTTCATTTAACTAGTACTTCCAACCATTACCCCGATAGATCGTGCCAAAAAAAAGAAAGAAAAAATTAGGACAGTCCATTGTCCACTGTGATAAATGAATGTGGCACGCTGTTCATCAGCTCGGGACACTTTGTTTACTCTTGAGTGCCGAGGAACTGAAAAACCACAAGAGATCACAACAACAGAGAGGTTTTCATCTTTTCAACGGTCGACAGACTGGAGAAATCCGAATCAATCGAAGCGAGTTTTTGCCAGTTTAACACCTTTTGGCCCTATCATTTGGCAAGCTGTGTAAATAGAGAACAAAAAGCCACAAACAAGTTTCCCGTGAATTTCGGGCCTCCCCAATGAATGGCCTCTTCTATTTGCACTAATGAGCAAACGCAATAAAATCGGTACAAACCCTGCAATTGTTTTCAAGGCAATTGTTGCCCAGCCTCAAAGGGATCACGGACGATCATTGCGTTCCCTGAAAGGGGAGTGACAGGATCTGTGTTTGGGAAAAACTGACTGTTTATGTTCTCGCTTGGCCTGTGAAGTTGCCCATAAATTATCCAGCGAGAATGGGAGCATTCTATATAAGATCCTCCTGTCAGGGCAGCTGTGGAATCATCTCTCGGCCTTAATTAGTTGGGTATTTTATTGTTTTGACACAGCTTCGATTCGGGTTTCGGTGTCGGTATCGGTGTCGGTATCCTTGCCGCCTTTCAATAAGTCAAAGCAGACTTGAGCCGCCTTGGCCATTCGCGTGCAATCAAAGTCGAGTGCTTTTCCAGGTCTCCACCCCTGACTCTGCCTCTGCCTCTGTTCATGCGTTGACTTTTGCCTATAGTTATGGCTCGCACATTACGCTGATTAGTGTGCCGACCGCTATAATTACCGACGACAACAACTATAAGCACGACGACGTCCATGGGATTCTCGGCAACTTCAACCAGTATGTATAAAACTGAAGCAGCTTTTGTTTCTAAGGAGTTGCAGATACTCTTGGAAAGTAAAATAATATTTAAAAGGAACGATGATTTAATTAGTTAAGAAAATTTACAATTAGAGGGCAAAAAAAAGGTAATTTGGTGAGTTTAAGAGTTTCTTACAAGAAGAACATTTATTAATTTAATGAAAATAGCTTATCCGTTCTGTCTAAAATAATATAATATTTTCTACACAATTAACATGACAAAAAATCGTCATTTTTAGGATACAGAAAATTAATATCTAGGTTAAATTTTAAGCTCTTAAATATTTAAAAATATTTGTAGCTTTTATGTGAATTCTAAGTATCAGATACAGTCCCCCTTTTTGTCTTTAATCATCAAAGGAATTTTATTCTTTTAAAAATGATTTTTTAATTGAATATTTAACTTAGAATTAACTTGAATATTAAAACTAACCTTTTAAATAAGCTAATGGACACCAGAAGAATCTCATTCGGTCTACGAAAATTGCCTAGCGGTGAGCTGCAGACAAATTTACAGCGCAATCAAAGTGCAAAAAACCTGTGCAGCGTTCGACGTTCGCTCGCTCGTGGTTCGCTTCTGCGGGGGGAGTTTTAAGATTAAACACATTTTGCATTTAATTTGCCATAATTATGGCAGTCGACGGCCGAGTTGGCGGTGCCCGGGCAGGGGCAGGGGCAGGCAGGCCGTTGATGGCGCCAAATTAAGTTGTAAATGAAGTTTTCGGCGTCGCTTCGCTTGCACCAGGCACCAGGCTTGTTCTCCATCCTCCATCCTCCGTCTCCGGTGGTTGGACTTTAGTGCTTGCATGTGGCCACATTTTCCACTTGCACCACTCACAAAATTCTAAGCTGTGAAACGCCAATGGGACTCAACAATTTTCGGTTATTAATTTGACTTTGCTGGCGTTCGTGTGAGTTATTTTCGGTCGGTTCGAAATTAATGTTGCTCAATTAATTTGCGCCACTAAACGTTCCGCAGTCTCCATATTTTCTTGGTGTTTTTCGTTGTATTTAATTTATGTGCGGTTAGTATTTACTGACCAGCATCTGCTGGGGGTTTCTCCTATTTTGACAGCTTATTTCGGTCACGGATCTCTTCTCGGCGGAGACAAAGCTGTTTTTGATAGGTGTGTAAATGTGCCAGAGGAAATATGTGGACCTCGGAGTCCAAGGGAATCGGAGATTATTTATTGGCCTGAAATGAATGTTTTAATGTCGAATAATTAATTAAAATAAGCTGGCCAGAAGTTCCTTGAAGTGGGTTTTGGGTTTCTTTTATAACTAGGTACATTCTTTGGATCTAAAAAAAATTATCTCAACTTTCGAGACTGTTTGCAGTGCATTCTCTGATAAGAAACCAATTTTGTTCAACTCCTAGCTAAGGAAAACATTTTTTTAATCAAATTCTAAAAGAAATAATGACATAATTTCGCTGCAAAAAGTCCGTCCTCCTTCTCTCCGCTTAATTTCAGCACTTTGGCTCTTCATTATGCGCCGACAATTACCCATGAGTATCCATTTCAGAGCGGCGTCAGTCGTGTGTGAATGCAACTGCGAATGTGAAATGCATTTTTCAACACTCGGATCGGTGCCAACTGTTGGAAAGATGAAAACTTCCTCTGCCGTCGAGAGAGAGAAAACCTGTTAATTATCAACAATTTTGCCAGCCTGCTGCGTGTCCGTAATTAGTTGAATTTCCATTGAAAAGCTGCGGCAATTAAAAAATAAACACACAAAGGCCACAGTACACACGCATTGCCAACTGCAACTGCAAAGTGTTGCCAACTTAGCGTACAAAATTATGGCAGATCCCGCCGAGCGAGTGAGAGAGAGATCTCCGCCATAAAGCCAGTACAGTGGATAACATAGTATAATTCAAGGAAGTTGCCACATGTCAGCCGTGTCGAAAGGCCCAGCAATTAAGACTCAAATTGCATTGCAAATCTGCATTAATTGCAGAGTGTCATAAAGTGTATGCCAAGAGAGCTGTGGGTATTCGAGATTGTGAGAAGTTAGGCCACTTCTAGCAGGTGTTCTTAGAGTCATTAATAACTAGCCTTTAGTCAGAGGTGTTGATTTCGAAGTATTTTTAAAAAGAGTTTCGAAGAAGGTACTTAAAAATGTGATAATAATTTAGAGATTAGTCCAATCCCAATTATAATCCTTGTATCCCATCCCATCTTGTCTAGTATCCCTCTGATTATGTCTCTCATGCTCTTCGCACACATCTTTACGCATAAACACATTGCGATTCCTTTCGCAGCAAATTGAACTGGGTAGACCCTAGGTGAAAGATCCACCCACAAAAAAAAATCCACCCACTTGCCACTTAAGCGCTGCATGCAAAGCAATTTAGCCCGAGCAGCTGCGTCCTTCCAGCGCCACGTTCCACATTCATATCGAAACAAATCCCTTCGCGTGAGTGGAGTGAGGTGGAAACTCTGGAAACTTTACAGAAAAAAAACCCAAAAGAACAAATTCTATGCACCGAAAGGAAAAATATTATCAAAATGTCTAGCAAAGATATACAAATGGTTTAAAAATATTAATATCATGATGGTATATTTGATTTCGATCACAATAAATCAATCAGGAATCATATTTACTGATTTACTTTGTAGTTAGGGGCTGTCCATATTTTACGTAATCACCAGTGTGACCGTTTAAGGTTTTTGTTACAATGTAAAACTCGCTCTCGACGTCCACTAACGAACTTTTTTGTTAAGAATTTTATTTAATTTTATCAGAAGCATAGTGCCGAACTAAATAAAGTTAGATTTTTAATAAAATAATGCGTTTATGGATAGCGAGAGCGTTTTTCACATTGTAAAAAATGCCATAAACGGTCACACTGGAGAATACGTAAGCCATATTTTTGTTAGCAGAAAAAGTTAATTTTCTGTAATGATTGAAACAAATAGCAAGATTAATAGAATATATAATAAATGCTTGGAGTTTATGATTTATTAAATATTTGTTATTAGGTTTAGTTTATTTTGAAAGCATTTACGAGCTTTTATACTATTTTTAAAGCTTAAATAAAACTCGGACTAAAATGCTCTTCTATTGAGAATTAATAAATTATTTTAAGCAAAAATTTAGTAACTTTTCCTCCTCTGTATAAATGAAGAGGAAAAGCGAAAAAAGATACAAATAATAAAGTTCGCTTGTCAGTTTAGCAGCCATTTTGCGGTTCCACGGCACAGTTCTCCACCTGCCCCGCCGCCTGTCATTTTCCTGCCATTTTCCGCCCACCAGAAGTTCGACGAATGCTTTGCATTTCCCGTCCCCTGCTTGGCTTTTTTCTTCCCATTTTCTTGATTTTTTTCCGTTTTTGTTCTTGGCCTGGCACATCTTTTGGTGCTTATCCGCAATTTCTTTCCGCTTCGTACTCACCTTCCTCGCAAGACATAAACTTTTTTATGGCACCCACTGTTGTTGCCTTTGATAAATCTGCCTCAATTTGCCATATCGAGGGAGGGGGCGTGGCTGGCCTATTGCTTTATTTGCCACAACCCAACCCCAAGGCTCACCTCAGGCCCCGACCCCAGCCGCCCTCTCCACTTCATGAAAGACAAGTTTTATGTCAATTTTTTCTGCTTACTTAGTGGGCGGCTGCTTAAGCCTGATTTAGCCCTCATTACATAACGAGGGGGGGCGGAAGTGGAAGTGGGATTTGCTTTATTACAGTTTAATTAAATTTACCCTGGCCGGAATTTGTCCTGTGGCTGGCGTCGTCTTCAGCCAAACGACTCAATTACGCAGTTAATCGTAAAAAAATCCTTGCACTGATTTGTTGCAGCTGAAACCGAAGCGAAGGACGATGGTGAGGGTTGAGAGGATGCGACTGCGACTGTGGATGGCGGAAACCCTCCTCCTGACAGCGTTGTGGACGCATGTTTGGGCCATAAAACGGCGGCACTCTCTCCGGCTATTATTGCTCTTCGGAGTAGGATGGGGTGCTGCTCCGTTATCCTGCCTGGCATCCTGCGTGGCTTCAGGTGCGCTCACTGGCGAGTTGATCCATTTATGGCCATCGTTTGGCCTTTTTTCTACGATTTTCCTGGCATTTTCTTTTCTTTTTTTTTGGGCTCCGCGTGGTTCTTCATCCAGAGCTACTTTTTATATACCACTCGAGCGGAGGGTGAACATATGGTATGCCGGGACTTAAGACGGCGTAAATTAAATTATTTGTATATATTTTATATGGATTATAGGGGTTTTCTTGCATTAATTTTACCCTAAAGTGTATTAGTAATTATTATTATTATTTATTAATATTTAAAAAATGCTCTAATGATATAAAATCAATTTCTAAAGTAGCGAAATTATTTTTTAGTTACTGTTAAAAATATATACCGAAATATGCAAAGATAAGTCTCTGAAAATAATAGTAATAATAACATTTCTAAAACCTAATTGTTCAGAATTAATGCATAAATAGTATAGTCTTTTAAGGGTATTCCAGCTTTTTTCTAAGGGTGTACCAGCCCATGAAGTATCAATTATTCGACCCATCTCTAAAAGGTCATTCCTTTGTACATCATTTAAGGGATATGCGGCTAAGACGCTACATGACCGCAATGAATGGAGCTCCCTCGACTGCGCTCGGGCCGTATTAATTTCTGGGCGAGATTTACGAGCGAATCTCTTGTAAAATGCTGGCAGGCGTTGGGCAAGGGCCAAACCCTTTGTTAATCAAAAGGACACACGTGGCCGGATGGCTCTCGCCTTGATTATACTCACGGCTGGGGCAATTAAGCGTGTCAGGATCTCTGTATTTGGCATCCCAATCCGAATCCGAATCCGCCATAAACCCGGACGGACACCAATCAAAAGCCCCTCTCGAACAGGCTGGGGCACGTTCCGGCAAGGAAATACCAAATAGATGCCTGCCCCGTCAATCTAATCTCTGGAGGGGCTCAAGGATCCCCCCGAGAAGCCAGCTAATGCCTCTGGAAATTGTTTACCTTTCCGACTGAGGCCAATAAAGAACCACTAAGCCATTTTAATTTGCCTATGCAAATGCCGAGTTGTTTACTTTTTGACACATGCGCGACTGTCATAATTTAGCCCGGCATTTGCCTTCCTTCCCTCTTCCGTATCCGTTGTCCTTGTTCGAGTATGCAAATTAGG
>JABJVT010000124.1:0-25000 GCA_014170255.2 Drosophila triauraria
GGAAACAAAACCCTGCGACGACTGGCGAGGAGTTCGAGCTGATGTTTCCCTACGATGACGACGAGGCCCTGCTGGATGGAGAAAAGTGGAACCGCGTGCAGGACAACGACTGGGACGTGCTGATCTTCACCCAACAGTGGCCGGTGACCACATGCTATCACTGGCGCGAGGATAATCCCGATCAGGAGTGCTCGCTGCCGCAGAAGAAGGAGTTCTGGACCATTCACGGAATTTGGCCAACGAAACTGCATCAGTTTGGTCCGAATTTTTGCAACAAATCGGCCAGTTTCAGTCCGGATAAGCTGGAACCCATCTCGGATCGTCTGGAGACCTTCTGGCCTGATCTTAAGGGCGAAGACACGACGGAGTGGCTTTGGAAGCACGAGTGGCAGAAGCACGGTACCTGCGCCATGCGCATTGAACCTCTCGACAACGAACTCAAGTACTTCGAGCAAGGACTCACTTGGCGGGAGGACTACATCATGTCGCGCATCCTGGACGCTTCGGACATACACCCGGACTCCAACAACACGGTCACCGCGATTAACAATGCCATTGTGAAGGCCCTGGGCAAGAATCCTTCGATCCACTGTCTGTTCGATAACAAGCACAGCATCAGCTATCTCTCGGAGATTCGCATTTGCTTCAGCAAGTCGCTGGAGCTAATCGATTGCGACGGCGTGAAGCAGGGCGATGCGGTGACCATTGTCTATCCCGGTGGCAATATCACCACCAATTGCCATATCGGCAGCCTCGTTCACTACCCGAGCTTGGTGCCACCGCTGCAGCGGAAGAGGGAGTGGAAGTTCCCGCTGGTCAATGTCTACAAGCTGCTGCAGTTCCTCATGTGGTTCACCTTGTAAACTGCGACGGGACTTGGACACATCCGATGATCTTACATGCTATGTAAAGTATTTTGAGGCGCGCCTTAGGAGGACTTAATGGTTAACTCCACTATTGTTTCTACTCTTCCACTGATTTGACATACTTCATCTAGCAGCGGAGAAGAACAATCATAAACGTAAATAGCTTCAAACTTAGTGAATTTTATGCAAATGATTTTAGCAACTCGTATCATTTCTCACATCAAACTTTTAATCTTTAACCATACACATATGTGTTTTTAATCTCTTTGTAATATGTCATTAGGATAACGTTTAATACCCCTTTTCTTATTATCAAACCCTTACCAGCATTCTTTTTTTCTAGTTATAAGCTCACCTTTGTTGACACTCTATCATTTAATTAACATACTGACGGAGATCTCCACGGATATCTCTCGTATTAGTTTGTAAGCCTTTATTTTTGTTCAATTAAAGGACAACCTTGAGTTTTATTCTAAAATGCTGTTGATTTTATTTTTTAAACCCAACGATCGCCAATTTCAACTAGAATGATGTTTTTTAGGCAAGAACAAATCAGAGAAATTATCGCCCATTTTGTACAACTTTTTAAGTAGGTTATAAGCTGAAAAAAAAATCGAAAAAACTTTTGTCGGCAATCACTAAATTTATTTAAATGAACTTAAGCTGAATTGGGTTTATCAAGCTTCTTATTCTAGCATGGGTGGGCGGCGACCCTCGAGATCGGAGCACCTTAGAGCGGGGTGTTTGTCCTGCAAAAACTCACAAGAGCTTGGTTTTTAAATCTCGCTTCAAGAACATTACAGAAAAAGTTCGGAAAATCCTCGATCTTAAACTGTGGTACCCAGGCAACCCATTGGCATTTCAGAATTGAATTTGTGTAAGTAAAAAATATATATTTAACTGAAAAATAAATATAATTTAATTTTAAAATTTCTTTACTCTAAAATAATAGCAAACGATTTGAATCTGTTTCTACCCTCGAGTATTTCGTCCTAGTTACTAAGGCTCACATTTTGTTTTAATTAAAAATCACGTCGAATTGATTGGAATATATTCTTGAACTGATTTAATTTAAAATTTAGCATAACAGGTTATTGCATAGGTTTTGATATCTAGAGGCAGCTGCTGATGGGGTTAAGGAACGTCCTATTGCTGCTGCGTGGAGTTGCCGTTGTATGTGGCCTTGTCCTTCTCGTTGTCGTCCTTCTTTGTGTCCCGCAGCCGGCGAATGTTTGAGTCACCATACTTCGGCGGTTGATACCCACCTGGTCGCTGTTGAAACTGCTGGGAGGAGGAGGGCTGGGAGGCAGCCTGGCTGCTAGTGGGATGAGGCTGCGGAGTACTGCCCGTACCCGGCTGCGGCTGTGGAGTGGATGTGGATGCCTGTGGCACCGAATCCACATTCTCTGGCTCCTCGTAGTTGTAGCCTGGCGCTGGTGTGGGTCGCAGTGAGAACATGTCCATATTGCGACGGGCGGCACTGCAGGATAAGCAGACAATGTTACAAATATCAGACTGGAAGTCCCCATTCGTAATACTTACGCGTCACCCTGCGCAATTCCGACATCAACAGGTCGGCCTGCCGTTCCCCTGATATTGGCTACCAGTGCGGTTAACTTCTGGGTGAGTGGTCGTAAGCCCATCTTGTTAATGTATTCAAAGGCCTTGGCTGCCGGCGTGATCATTGCCCAAATGACCGTAACCAGCATGGTCATCAGGGAGCCACCGCTGCGCACCACGCGACTCACATGCTCCTTGGTCAGCACCAGGACCACTGCATTGGGCACCAGCTTCAGTTCGCTCAGTGTCTTTACCTCGTCCTCCGTCTGGAACTCCCGGCGAGGATAGCTGGCCGCCAAGGTGAAGTCGCGCACGTCACTGGCCGCCAACAGTTCATTGCGCACATAGATGCGCACGGTGCCCAGCACCTCGCCAACTGGGAAGGATTTGGTGCGATTGATGCCACCGGGCAGCCGGATCTGCAGACGCGTTTCGTCCACAGAACTCACCGAGGACTCGGTTGTGATGGCAACGGAGGCGGCGCCAGCAACCGAAGTGCTTGTGCTGGTCGCATCCGATGCGATTTGGACGCGATGCGCCTGCTCTGCTCGGTCGGCGGCGATCTGTGCTCGGATGCGTTCCCTGGCCTCCTGCTCCTCCTGACGCTCGCGCCGAATGCGTTCCTATTTATAAAGAACATACACGTCATTAGCAACGCGGAAAGGATTATTTAATGGTGTTAATTACCTGCATATTCTTTAGCTCCTGCTCCTTGGCCAGAGCCTGCTGGCTTTGAGCCTGCCTTCCCTCCCTCCTTCGCCTGATCTCGTTCTCCTTCTCGCGTTGCTTCTCCTCCTCCAGTCGCTCTCGTCGCTTCTGCTCCAACAGATTCTGTACCTCCGCCATTCGCGCCTCTGAGCTCGTCAGTGGTACTTGTTCCTGTCCCTGGCCTGTTGCAACTGGTACGGCTGGTGTGAGCAAGGGCACAGCGGGCAGGATCGTAGAGGCGGCTAAATCCCGGGCTGCGCTTCCAGATGTGGTGGCCGTCTCCACTTTTCTAGCTGCCGCTGCTGCAGCAGCAGCCCTCTTTTCAGCCGCCAAAGCGGTGGGAGACACCGGGGATTTTTCCGCCTGCCCCACGCTGGACGTTGATGATTCACCGGATATCGAGGCAAAACTGGCTACAGCTGGAGCAGATGGAGGGTTGACCTTCGACTCCTCTACGTGTAAAGAGGCAGTTTCAGAAACTGGGGCGAAATCAGCTTCGACGGGATTACCTCTGCCGGACAGGGGTGTCTCTGAAACTGAAAACCTTTGTTAGTCATAGAATTAAGTCAGTTTTGGTCTTGCGGCTACCTGTTTGATTTGGTTCCGTCTCGCCGGGTGCCTCGTCGTGGCTGTTCAAACTGGTCGAGTCATCGGCTCCGGCAAAGCTCCTAACCGCCGTGGGATTCAGTTGCTCCGCAAAGGCGGTAGATGAACTGGCAGCTGACGGCGTTTCCGGTCGTTTTCCTGCCAGAACCAACACTTTGTCGATCTTGGCCGTTAGCTCTTCCACACTATCCGTGATCCCGGTGGCTATGTCCAAGGGAGTGCCCGTTTTGCCGATGAAGAAGAGCGAGGGAATGGGCACAACTTTGTCTGGAAGAAGAGTAAACAATAGCCCCTATAGCAATTGGCGAGTGACTCGGCAGTAATCGATACTCACATAGCGACATGAACTGTCCGTAGGCGGAGCTGTTGCCCTGGACTTTAATGGCCACAAAGTCGGCGGTCTCCAGGCGGGATCGGACCCGCACGTCGTCCACGAATCGCTCCAGCTTGCTGGACAACTCATCCTTGCCTGAGGTTTTGCGGGGGGCGAAGATTTCACAACAATGACGTGGTGAAAATTTGATATTTATGCATTAGTCTCACCCTCGATGAAGACCACGAAAACGGCGTCCTTGGCCTTTGATTCTGCCACGGCCTCTGCTATGTTGCCCTTGTGCCAGTTCATGGTTTCGTATCGTTGCTCCACTTTTTTCCGGGTACGGATATGGGATACGGTTAATTTTGCTGTTTTGTTATTCCAGAAATATTTTCTGTGCTGACAGCTGACTCTCGACTAGCGGTGGTATTAATCTATATTCGTATATCGATATTTGTTTATATATATTTGTTTTACTTTAAAAACCCATGACGGCTAAATGCATGAATTGGTATATTTTCGAATTTAAAAATTTATATTTTTGAAACTTTTAAATAATTTGCTATATTTGATAACATGTGTTATCGATTTAAGCCGGCATTTGAAGCGATTATTCGATAACAAAGGAAATTCCAGCTAATTTCAAATTTAAGTGTTTTTAAAAAGGTAAAGAAAGATAAAAGCCTTTCTAGTTTACTACCTTTCAACTAGTCCACCAAAATTCTTAAGAAAAAAATAAGAATGCATTTTTCTTGGTCTGTCAAGAGAACAGCTGCTTTTTGTTTTGGTTTTATTTCGCGGGCAATCAAATAATGGAAACGAATCTGAAAAATGAGGGACTCAGTCGGCAGACGCTCTACTGGAGCACATATAGGTGCTTCCAGTACCGCAGGAGCCACTGTAGTCCACAAAACCCACAGGAATCCGGATCCACAACGTGTGGTACGTTATCTTCCCAAGCAAGATTACACTAATCCCAAAGCCCCCTGCAATCCACAATTCTTGTACCGGGCTGAACAATGAACGACCCACTTGATATTACTATTTGCTGTAAAGTAATCTACTGCATCTACAACTTTTTGTCACCGCTCGGTTCCTGTACCTTTTACCGTTACTTCGTTAAAGACTATTGTTTGTACTCGCGTGCGCTCAACCGTTCACACAGCACATGCGAGCAGATTCCCTAAAGAATTAAAATCTCTACACATCAATTATACATATCGACATATACAGAACTAACGAATATTTAGGAAAATCCTAATTTACGATTAATACATTAAATAATTATAAATAGAGAAACATTATCAGTCAGCTTTTCATTGATATAAGATAAAGAAGTTCTTAAATGATATTGGCCATAAATGGCCAAACAAACAGTGAAAACTATTAACTTATTTCATAATACGCATACTACAAAGAAGGACAACTTTGAACTATGAAAATAGCAGGAGTGTAATATAAAGTTGAGGTTTATTTGATAATGTTTATGTGTATGAAGCCCACAAGTGGCGTAGGTTTACAAAAATGGTAATGCCGTTATAGAATGCATGTCTATCCGTGCAGGCGAAGTACATATATGAATCTCGGTGATTAATTCCAGTCATTTGGGTTTGTTATTAGTGATTCCAGTTTTCTCCTACTCGCTAACACTGCCTGTAATTAAATCATTAGTTAGAGCTAGTTAATTATTTTCCCCAAGGCCGTCGGCTCTTACTCTTACCCTCGTCAAAGTCCGAGTTAATGATGGAGCTGGCCGGGGTGACAGAAATCTCGCTGCGCTCCACATCCGGCAGTCTAGCCACCCGTACAATGCATCTTTTGGGCTTCGGTTTCAGTGGAAAGGGATGAGCCGTATTTCCCGTATTATTCGACTTTATCCGTTCCAAATTAACGCGACACTTTCGCACCTGGTACTCCACCTCGCGCTCCTGGCTGCGCTCGCTGTGCACGTTGAAGTAGGGGTGGCGCGGTATCTTGATAACCATCTTCTTTGTCTTGCATTTCGGCGACATGTTTAGTCTCGTGAAACAAAAACTCTGATGAAGGCGAAAAAAAGAAATGCAACTAATTTCTTGGCTGCAGCGACGCCAAATTCGTCGGGGATGGCAGTGCTGGAAAACGATACAGGCGAAATCGAATTATCGATAGTCAAAAACAGCTGACTGTTCTAGCTATATATGTATATTTTTTGGCTTGTCAACTTTTTTACAATTTTATTAATGTTTATTTTAAAAAACGATGAAAGTTATCTTATTAGCAATTTCTTTGGAATTTGTTATACGGCTATGATACAGGGCACAAGTTTTCATTAATTAGCTACTTCATTAGAACCTTGAAAGAGACAACTATATGTCTTTTTTGGTTCGGATTTTTTTCGTAATGCGACTACGGTCAGACTGACTTAAAAGGTAAACAATAACAATGGCCGGAATTCGCAGTGCACAATTTATTCATTTCTGGAATCCTCATGCCAATACTTCTGCAGAAATTAATATGAAAACCATTAAACTGATTTTTGCAGCTTTTCTTGTACATAGATTTAGTTAATTCATAATAATTGCAAGATTTCACGGCAAAAACCATGCCACCGAAAACTTATTTATTTTGTTTATTTATTTTGCTTTTGTGCAGAATAGTTGCTAAAAATTATGCTAAGCCTTCAGCAAAACCAATATATTTTGTAAGACCGTTTTGTCTAATGAGCAATCAATATAGTTTTTAGATACAATTTTCTGTATTAGAGTCGGTATATTCTATCGAACTCATTTTTTGTCTGGTATTTTTTTTCGATAAACCGATAAGTTTTTCAATTAATGAGAAATTAATGTATTAATATCTCATTGAAAGTGCTGTATAGTCGTCTTGCTCGCACTTAGGCAAAACCCTATGGTTGCTGTCAAGCCTCTAATTAATGAGCCAATTAATGAAGTTTTTAATACAGTGTCATAATGCTATTAACATTTAATCTTAACCTATATTAAAAAATATATTTATTTATTTATTTTAAACACAAAGACTTTTATATTAACTAAAGTCTTAATATGAAAACCAATAAGATTTTATCAGACTAAATTTAATTGAACAAATATTTAATTAATTTTAGTTTTATTTTATTTAGTCTCTTAAATACAATTTAGTATTTCTTAACTATTTTAAAGCCGCGATTAGTTATCGATAGTTCGCAACACAGATGCGACTATTTTCTATCTGCTGCCTTTCGCATTTTTCAACACAGCGCCTATTGCTTTGTTTTTGTGTGTCATTGTAAATTTGTGTGTAAATACACGAAAACTATAACCGAATAAATTGTTTGGAAATCACAACACAATCGCCATGAGTGACGTCCAGACCCTGATGGATATGGGTTTCCCGCGGGAGCGCGTGTGAGTTTGCGGGACTTCCCCGATTTCCGTACTCCTCTGCCGGCAAGTGGCGAAAACTGACTTTCGGGGGTTTTTTCTTTCAATTTTCTGCAGAGAATACGCTTTGCAGGTGACCAATAACAAGGGAGTGGAGCCAGCCATGGAGTGGCTGCTAGCTCACGGCGACGAGGAGATACCGCCGCCTCGTCAAAATGCCGGCGGTCCGACGGGTTCTGAGGGGGTTCCTCCAACTTCTAACGAGGACTCGGCGGCCCCGTCTGCCTCCAGCAGCGGCGCTGCGGAAGCTACTTCCGGTTCCCCCGTGGCCAAATCTCTGAAATGTGACGATTGCGGCAAGGTGCTGAAGGATCACACAGAAGTGGAGTACCACGCCGCAAAGACCGGTCACAGCAACTTCTCCGAGTCCACGGAAGAGAAAAAGGCCCTCACCGAGGAGGAGAAGAAGGCCCAGCTCGCTCTCATTGAGGAGAAGCTCAAGCAGAAGCGCATCGAACGCGAGGAGCGCGAAAAAACCGATGCTTTGGAACGGGAGAAGAATCGCATCAAGTCTGGCAAGGATATGACGGAGGCCAAGCGGCGCATGGAGGAGCTGGAAATGAAGAAAATCATTGAGCAGCGCAAGCGTGAAAAGGACGAGGAGAAGGCGGCCCGCGACCGGGTGAGGGCTCAAATCGAGGCGGATAAGGCAGCACGCAAGGCTAGGTGAGGACTATTCGATAGTTTCATTGGGAAAATCATTAAATTTTGCTTGTTTAAACCCACAGGGAACAAAAGGAAGCAGGCATTTCGGAGCCAGCACCCTCGGTTAGCTCCACCACGGTCAGTTCGCCGGCTCCGGCTGTGACATCTCCGCAGCGCGTCTACACCGAAACCCGTATTCAGGTGCGCCTGCAGGATGGCTCCACGCTCCAGGAGACCTTCAATATCAAGGAACAACTATCGGCCGTGCGTGTGTTTATTCAGGTCAAGACAGGCATTGAAACACCATTCTCTCTGATGACCACCTTTCCGCGCCAACTGTTCGCCGAGGAGGATTACGAGAAGCCGCTGGAGGTGCTCGGCTTGGTCCCATCCGCCGTCATTACCATGACCAAGACGGCCGCATAGGACGTTGGCAAAAGCAAAAGAAGGGAATCTCTTCCCAAGACTAAAACGAAAATTTCTAGAAACTAAAACATCACGAAACGCGGCGCGATATTTCCCAAAAAAAAAACATTAAATGTACGGTTTTATATGTATTAAAATGGAAAAAACAACAATGCTTTGGCCAGAAAACTGAGGATTCCAAAAAACAGAGGAAATCAAAACTACAATTTCCTTCTTGATTTGTACTATTTTATAATTTCTTAAGCTAATGCTATCCCTAATCTAGCTACATGAATGGCTCCACAAAGTTCTTGATTTTCTTAACACTACGCTCCGCGGGACGGATATTCAGATGCTGTCCAAAGATGGTGAACTCCATGTTGCCCAGTTTCAGGCCGAAAACGCACTCGCTCTTTGGGATGGTACGCAGTCGATGATCCTTGCCCAGGAGCTTCAGCACGTTCTTGGTGTCCATCACACAGATTCCCGACAGGTTCTCCAGCGTGCGGCACTTGGACTGAGTGACCCTCAACTTGGCGCCGTGCAAATCCAACTTTACCAATTGCTTGCTGAACTCATCGTAGCGGGGATCGTAGACTTGGGGCACCTCGGCGCCTTCTCGTAGCGCCAGGTGCTCTCGGACGTAGCCCTTCCACAGGTTATGGAGGGGCAAGACTTCTTCGTACTTCATCTGCTTGGTGGGCAGTGTGTTCAGTCCGAGTTTTGCGTACTCCTTCCGGCTCAGCGTCGCCGATTTGTGGGCACGGCGCTTGCGGGAGTGCTGCTTCTTGATCTTACTGCCCTCCAGCATGGTGATGTGGTCCGGATTGATGCTCACATTGCGGCGCTGGTGCGGAATAACCAAGTCTGTGATAAATTCCTTTAAATCGCTCGTCGCCTGGTCCATTTCTAAGGCGGTACTGCCAATTGACAAATGCGGGATAAATTGGAAAACTTGGAAATAATTCAAAACTAATTAAGTCGACGGAAAAGTGCAGTGTGCTCGCAGATCATAATACGAAATTTGCCAGATAGAGTGAGCGGATTTTCTCTCCCACTGCAAGTGGTCACACTTAAAAAACAGCTTTAAAATAGCTTTTTAGCCTATTTATAGCTAGACCAAAACTGCTAGCGGTGCAAAACTTTGCTAAGCGCCAAAAATAATTAAATTTGTTTAGTTTTGAACATCTGATAAAATGTTTTATTATGTGGCCCATGCAAGGGCAATTACCAAATATCTCTTGCTTTTATCCACTGCTAATACAACCAAGGCGTTTGGAATCCTCAAAGTATAAATTTCTATTTGTAAGCTGCCAGTTAAAATGTATCCAAAAACATCCTTTAAATACTTTACATTTATTCGAATATCATTTTAAGCGCTCTCCCTCTTTTATTATAATCAAATTTTAATAAAAAATTTGAAATTGCAAGGAATAAAAAAAAGTTCCTGTTCAGGTTAAATAAGGTAATTCATATATCATAATTCATAGTTCTTACATTTCCGGATCGATTTGTCACTTCTATGAATCACCTGGTTGCCTTCCATTTTCCTCTCCGCAGTATGCACCTCCGAGTCCTAACAACAATAACAACAACAATATCAATACCATGATTTTTTAACTTACCATTTTATATACAGCTGCGCAAAAAATAATATAAACTTTCCCAAAAATTATAAAAATTGACGAAAAAATAATAGCACCAATTAGTGAAAATTGATTTAAAAATTAAAAAAATGACGAAACCGTAAAAACATTATGAGTTAATCATATTGAGCTATTAAAATCTTGTTTATCTTTATTTAATAATTAATTAAGTATAATTTATAGCCAATAACAAATGTCTAGCCCCTTGGCATAGAGTCAAAAAGGTCCTGGCATGGCTTTTGGCAAATTTTACTCCAGGACTCATTAATTGGTTTCCTTTGCTTTTATCCTTGTTTTTAACGCTAATGTCCTGTTGAAAGACCCTTACAAGTGGGATTTCATATTCTGCAAAGGTTAGTATTATTATCTTCAAAATATTCGCGTACACTTGCTGATCTAGGATGGGTTTGTACCTACTCATTAGTAGAAAAAGTAGGCCTTTATCAGTTGCCCCTACATGCTTAATGGCTATTGTGGCATAGTGATGTTGGCTTTTTGTGCTTTTTTGATGTCTGACATACGATCAAGATCCATTTCTAGCAAAAAACCCCACTTTGCTTTTATCTGACATCAAAAAAGTCCTTAATTTTTTGTACGTTGAATTTTCATGTTGCTAGCCTAATGTCCTGTGTAAAGCAATATGTCTCTCATTTAAAGGTGGTTTCTTTTTTAGGCCGCAGACTTTTGGGTTATGTTGTTTGAGATATGTGTGAACTGTTTGCTCTATTGCATTCGTTTGAGCCTACTTCCAAACTCAGTAGAAGACTTGAAGGGATCCATCTTGCTCTCAGAAGACAACCAATTGGCATGAAAAGGGGTCAGGAATCGATTTGTTCACGTTTTTCAGTCGAAGCCTTCTATTTTATAACATTTTCTATTATTTTATTAATATATGTATTATACCAATTGACCGTTTCTGTTTGATTTTTATTCAAATATAATTATCTTTGTTAATAAGACGCTTGTCCTCAGTGCACTCCGTTTCACGTCTTATTAAAATGTTTTTTACTTTTTTTTAGGATCAAAACAATTTAATCATAATCAAATCTAATAAACAAGTGCTTTTTTTCAAGGCAGTTCAGCGAAACTTAAAAGATTTTGTAAAACATGTTGTAGTGGTGCTATTATTTTTGTTCGGTATTTCTATGGTCTTTTCCAACAAAGTTCTAAAATAAAATTAGACAGGAATTTCCAGTGGTGCTATAATTTCGCATCTGTATATTTTTTTTTTTTAGCAAAGTTTTATATTTTAAAGTGTGATATGGCGGCAAAAGTTGCATTTATTGTAGAGGCGGAGAAACATTGAAAAACATCGATGTCCGCGAACATCGCACAATTTCCGCACAATCGATACTATCGATGATTTGCCTCTCCAGCTGTTTGCAGTTCTCTTTCAATATTCGCTCTCACACTCTCGGAATCCTCTCCTTTTAGCAGACTGTTGTTATTAACAGCGTTAATTTCATCCCAACTACACAGTGCTGCCAGGTTAGCCATTTAGTAGCTATTTCTGACCACTTTTAAAAATATTTGCCACTTTTTTTAATTTTGCTATAAGCCAAATTTATGGCCATTTCTTTTTTTTTCTTATCCATTTTTAGCAATTTTTAAAATATTCTGTTATATACTTTTCTTTTTTTACACATTTAAAAATGGTTCACAAAAACAGCGGAAATGGTATTTAACTGAGTGGTTCGCGTATGTGAGCTATTTGAGATCGTTTGGTGTGTAACTAAATTGTATGATACACGACTTGTTGTCCTAAACTATATAATTAAATAATAAATTTAAAGGTTTTCATAAATTTATGCTACTACTTGGGCAAAAATGTAGCGTGTTTATATTTTTATTTCCAAGTCAAACACCTGGTATCTGGACAAATCGGCTGTTGCATCGTTATCTTACCAGATATTTATAAAAAATCAAAACCTAAATACAGTATTTAAATAACAAATAATATGTAGTACCGTTCCTATGTATAAGTTTCACGAAAAATATGTAATTAAGCTCCAAAAACAAACATGTTGGTCGTTTCATTATTTTTTCCATGGCTGTATGTTAAGTAACTTTAAATATAAGTTTTATTAGATTGTTTTTCTTAAATACATGGAAATATCTGTTATTAACGACATTTTATTGATTTATCCATTTTTTGCCATTTTTCTGGCTTTCTTTCGCTTGGGAAAACCTGGCAGCACTGCACTTACGTCGTAAATCGTTACGTTTTTGTTCTAAGCTGCTCTCTTCCTCTCTTGCTCTCCCAATTTTTAGCTCTCCCCAGGGCTGCCATTTTGTCTTTTTTCCCGTCAAAACTGGCTTATATTAAGGCCAACTGCGGAAAAAATTAGTGAATTGCGGGAAGCGGGAATTCTGGCTTTTTAGAAATTCACTTGGCTTTTTCCCGATTTTTTTTATGTTGTTAGCACTTCAGTACAAAATTTAAAAAAGTGGCAGCTTTACGATAGTTACAAACAAACCAGAAAATGTGGTGCGTATCGATTGTTTTTCTTGATATACGCTTTTGTCTTTGAACGGCAATACAACAACATCAATTTAGTCAAGTGGGACAACATCAGCGACACAAATTTTGGTTTGAGGTGCTTAACTTTAAAGATTCTAGTGGTAACCGCAGACCACCAAATGGTGTGTTTTCCCTGGTCAAACGCGGAAATAGAAACGGCTTTTAGCAAGGTTAACTTAATTAAATCCAAATTAAGGAATTCGATGGACCTCAGCACGACTAAACGCATTCTATGCATAAGGTAAAGGTTAATTTTAAACAAATGATATAGTACTGTTTTCATTATTATTTTAATATACAGATACGGTTTGCGAAGGATCGGAAAATGCTGCGTCGACTATGAAGTGCCTACAAAATATCTGCGTATGATAGGCACAAATATGGCATACGAAAATGAAGATCCAGAAAATATTTTAAGATAATGGTAAATAAAAAAAAAAGAAAATAAACAAAGTAAACTGTTATTTTTTTTTTTTAGATTTTAAAAAATTTTTTTTTGATATTTTGATCATTATTTTTGGCTTTTTTTCTCATTCTTCCAGTCAAAAACAGCTGGTCAAAAGTTGGCAGCACTGCTTCACGTTTTTGTTCGCTTACGTCGTAAATCGTTACGTTTTTGTTCACTTACGTTGTGGATCGTTACGTTTTTGTTCAGAGTTGCTCTCTGCTCTCTTGCTCTCCCAATTTTTAAGAACTGCCGACACACTCCCAAAAAAATCTCAGAGAGATTCGCTCTCGGCTCTCTCCTCTCCTTTTAGCAGACTGTTGTTCTCATGGCACAATTACTGAAGGTAGTCCCGTCGGCAAAATCTCGTCTCTACAATGAGTGCGAGTGAGAGGGGCTCGCCCAGTAAGTGCGAGCGAATCGACAATTGAGTGTGTGGATTAACCCTTAGATGGTGCGTAGGGCTTTAAGTTGCGTGTTGTAATAAAAGGAGTTAAAGGCTTTTTTTATAGTTTAATTTTTAATAATTTTGAGTTTGACAACAGGCGTTGTTTTTGTTTTTGGCTTGCAAGCCGTTTGTTTAGGTTCTTAATTCTAAAATATATTCTAATCTTATAAACTTTACACCCTCCACATGTTTACGACACACATTGCAAAATGTCATTTCAGCATAAGGGTTAAAATTGGCAAAAAATTCGTCCGCAGACGTGCTCTCGCGTCAAGCAACGAACATGCACTGAAGCCGAACACGAGCGCTTCGCGAGCCGACTGGACTACCTTCAGTAATTGTGCCATGGTTGTTCTTAACAGCTTCAATTCGACCCCATGTACATGTTAACCCGAAATTCTACGTCCAAATACATGTTAACTCGAAATTTGACTCTGTTAACCCGAATTTTGACAAAGCGCCGCTAAATCTAAAATGTAGATGGCGTTTAGAAAATCGAAGCGACCGCAAGGGTAATTTTATTTGCTTCCTTATTTTCATATTATTGATATTTTTATAATTGATTTTAAAATAAATGGTAAATATTAACAATTTTTGAATCCGCCGCGCTTGAATTTTATGTTATACTTCTTATGTTATGTTATGTTATTCTCTCCCACGCGAAAGACGAAAGAGACGTAACGAGTTGGCAGCTTTTTAAACAGAGGTGGTATTTCTTTTATCGTTTTTCGCTTTGCAACATTCCCACGTCATAATAAGATATTTCTTCTCTTAATTATTTGAAATTAATAGTTTTTTTAAATTTAGGGGGAAGACTTGTATTTTTAGGGGGAAACAGCGACTTTCTGAGATTTTTTAGGGGGAAAACAAAATATTCATCTGGCAACACTGGTTCAGAGTTGCTCTCTGCTCTCTTGCTCTCCCAATTTTTACGCTCTCCCACGCGTCGCCGTCGCGTCGCTGTCGCCGTCGCTTGAGTGTGTTTCTTAGTAAACAGTTAATTTCGAAATTTTCAACTCGGCGGACAACGGGACTGCGAAGCGCACGAAAGCAAACTGGTGGAGAATACGCCGCGTGTGATCGAAAATCGAGGCAAAAGAACGCAGAGCCGGAGTAATTGCAGCTTCTGTGCACGCCCCCAGCCACGCCCCGCGGCCGTGTGATAACAAAGATAATGCAATAAAAGCTGCGAGAGAGCCAGAAACGTGACCCAGGCAATTGTTTGTTTGTCTGCTGCATGTATTGTACGAGTGTTTAGTGTTTTATTATGTGTGTGTGTGTGAGCAGCCGCCGTGGTCGTGTAGTAGTAGTAGCACAGCAGCAACAACAAACAACAACAAAGTCGTCTCGTCTCGCGTTTTTTACAATAATAATTAAGAAAATTACAAAATTCGTTTCGAGTGTTTTACCTTGTTATCTCTCTCACTGTCTCTCTCATTCACACACACGCACAAAGTCCCCCCGCACTTTCCCGGCGCGTTTGTTCGTCCGTCTCGCTCCCACCAATGCGGAAGAGTCGGAAATAGTAAAAATGATACAATAAAATAAAATAAATTAACAAAAAGAAAAACTGCTGCCACCACCGTCGCTGCTCAGATAATGTGTGCATTTTTTAAGGTAAATCAAAGGTGGAAACGCCAGTTTAATTGGCCCAGGAAAAGCTAGGAAAAACGAAGCCCTGGGAATTATTATTTATCCCCGGGCAAAAATTTCTTTTGTCCCGTTTTTTATTGCATTTCGTTTGAGTTAAGTTTGGCTTGCGTTGTTGTCATCTGAGAGAGTTTGGCTGCGGGTTGCTCTTCTCAGCATTGTGTTTTGTTTGGCTCGCAAATGCTTTCCTTAAATTTGTGTAAAAACTGTGTGGTTTTACTTTTTGTTTGTCGTTACACTTCGCTCAAATGGCGCTTTTGAGCGGCTTTTTGCAGCCACGCGCAGGCAGCGCAGCTGAAAAATCTCACTCAGATTTGGGAATCGGCAGAATCTCACTCACATGCGCGCTGGCAACGCACACACTTACAGCATACTCTTACAATTGTAATACACGGACGCGCCCCGGTCGCGACAGCCAGCTCATGGCACAATTACTGAAGGTAGTCCAGTCGGCTCGCGAAGCGCTCGTGTTCGGCTTCAGTGCATGTTCGTTGCTTGACGCGAGAGCACGTCTGCGGACGAATTTTTTGCCAATTTTAACCCTTATGCTGAAATGACATTTTGCAATGTGTGTCGTAAACATGTGGAGGGTGTAAAGTTTATAAGATTAGAATATATTTTAGAATTAAGAACCTAAACAAACGGCTTGCAAGCCAAAAACAAAAACAACGCCTGTTGTCAAACTCAAAATTATTAAAAATTAAACTATAAAAAAAGCCTTTAACTCCTTTTATTACAACACGCAACTTAAAGCCCTACGCACCATCTAAGGGTTAATCCACACACTCAATTGTCGATTCGCTCGCACTTACTGGGCGAGCCCCTCTCACTCGCACTCATTGTAGAGACGAGATTTTGCCGACGGGACTACCTTCAGTAATTGTGCCATGAGCCAGCTAACGGCACTTTTCATATCCTACTCTCTCTGGCGCTCTCTCTTGATCCCTCTCTCCTGTTTTTCTGTTTTCGGTTTTTTGTGTGTTGTTGTTGTTCTTGTGCAGCTTCATTTGCCACCAAAAATTTGAAAAGCAAACATAAGTAATTGCAATTAAAGTACAGTGAACAAACGCAACGGGCTATTTCCGGTTTCAAAAAATTGAGCCGAAAATGTTTGATCAAGTGTTAAATGTTATTAAATCTAATTGCTTTTTAAAACTACACGAAGCGCTTAAAGTATGGGATTGATACTCTCATTCCTTATATTTTTTATATACAAAAAACTATAAAAAGAAAATAGCCAAAAGATATGAATATATTTCTGACGAAGTATTATTAAGTCATAAAACCAAGCCATAATCATAATTGAAAGTCATAATATTTTTATTAGTAGTTTAAGGGCATTTCAATTGGGTTTAATTAAAATGTCAGAGCCTTTTAAATTTGCAATAAAATTAGTTTTAATTTCTATAAACTTTTACGAATAGTTTTTGTTTTATTTTATATATTTTTTATATTCAATGTTTATCGAACTTTTCGATATTTTTATATAAAAACATTGATGTTACATCGGTCTACAATCTCCATATGTTTTCAAACTAAATAACGTTAGTTTGTTTTGAGAAATTTCAATATTTAAGACAAAACCTTGATTATGTTTTAATTTATTCCCCCAAATCTTGTAAAGACTTTTCCATTTACCTAATCACTCGTAAAAAAAAGTAACCCAACAATTAATGTTTGCTTATCTTTTCCTTCTTTCCAGTTCTCCAAAATGTCCTCAAATCTCATTTAAATAAGTAAAAAGTGTCCAGTAAGCGACGTTAAAAACACGACAAGCTACAGAAAAGAATAGAATAGAATAGAGTAGGAGCCAACCAAACAGCAACAAATGGCCAACAATTGAATGGCGGCCATCAGTAGCCCCCAGCGGCATCCATTGAGCAATCAACACAATTTCTCCCACATCAAGCCAAGCACCACCACCACCGCCACCGCCACCTCAGTCACCACCAGTTCTGGAAGCAGCAGAACCAGAACCACATCCACGTCCACTGTCGAAACCACCACCATCCCGGAACTGAGCTCCATCGGAACACGAGACAGTCTGAGCAACAGAAACACCGATAGCAACAACCAGAAGCGGGTGCAGCTGCTCGAATTATTTGGAAAGCCCGTCGCGTAGTCCATCAATGAGCGTTTCGATGTCACTGGTACAGGGTGGTGCTGCCGGTGGTGCGCCACAGGGCGCCAGCGCAATCTTGGCCGCAGCGGCTCCCTATTATCAGCCGCCGGCCGTTCCGCAGGATGTCCAGCCGGATCGTCCCATCGGCTATGGAGCATTCGGCGTTGTATGGTGAGTTACGAGATCATCCTTTGCCTAATTCTGATTATATGCAGGGTACCTTTTGAGTGGTTGTTCAGGGACGTTCTCTTGGTAATTAAGTCTACAGTTTAAGAAAAGGGAAATAAAATCAGACTGCAATAAAACTTTTTGATTGAAGTTGTATAACTACTGAAATTGTTCAAACCTTTAAATGTTATATGTAAGAGAAATGTGAGTTCTCTAGGTAAAGGTATTCGGTGCCTTGAGACCATGTATACATTGAGCTCAAATAGCTAGTTATGCTTTCAGAATACCACACTAGCTTTTAAATAAACAAAGATGTAAGCAAATATCTGCAAGGGTATTTGCAACTTCGGTCCACTTTCAGGCAGGCGCACCCCTTGCCTTGCCGCTTTCCAGGCTATGTTCTTTTTGTCACGGTCTCGCCGTGGGTTCAGCAACCTTCTGTTTAGGCCTTTGATTCTGTAACCCTTTTGGATTGTGTGTTGTGTTGCTCTTGCTGTTGTGTTTTGTGCAGCAGGCAACGTCAACATCCTCATACCTCGTACTCATTTCAATTCTGAGCCCTGTCTCAGTCGCAGTCCCAGGCCCAGGCCCAGTCCTGAGCCCCGAGCTGTCCTTCATGATTTTGCGCCTTTGTGCAGTTTCCAACGTTTTGGCCTGGCCCCCCGAGGGTGGATTTTTCCTATAATATATTTCTTACCCTAAGCGCGGGCTCTCTCCCCTCGCTTTTGCCTCTTTTATGTTACCATCTCCCCCGTGTTCGTCTTTCCTCTTGACTCTCCTTTGATTTGCATTTTTGTGCGAAAAATTTTTACATTAATTGTTGCTTAAACGGGTTTAACTTCATATCTAACGGCTACATCTGTTTAGTTTTGTAACTCACTGAAAGAACTAGAATGTGATTAGTATTTTTCAGTGTTTAAGCGTATCGATTTTTGATTTAGAGCAAAACAAGATGAGAAATAGCTTGAAATATGTTGATATTAAGGTGTATAATTTTATAGACAGTACTAGAGATCATTCTTAACGAGATTCCACTCAATATCAACTTAATAAAATGTGCTAAAAGCTGTTCTTAAAAGCCCTTTGTGTTTAGCCCAAGAGTTGTGATAAAATTAAGAGACTACCTTTTAGTGAATGGCAAAATAAACAAGTGAATACCCAGAAACGGGTGCAAATTGATCTCGACTTGCCTCTTCCTATTAATTTATTTTTAGTGTAGACTCTGAAGTTCGGCAACGTTGCTTTTACAAATTTCATTCACGTGTAAAACGGCATTTCCGGCTATAATCAAAACGCAAAGTGAGGCCAGTTTATCGGGGGCCGTTCGGTCCGCGGAGTTGGGGCAGGTATTGGTCCGCCGGGAAGCCAGTGAAAAACTGGCACACGGCGGGTAGGGGATGGGGATGAAGTGCGGAGGTTGTGGGCCTGGGCCAGGGTCTGGGCATGGGCATGGGCACAAGGAAGTCTGAAGACGAGCCACAAGTGGGGGAGCTGAGCTAAAAGAAAACACAAAGCGTAGAAAGGCAAACTATGAGGAGAGGCGCAAGAAGAAGCTCGGGTACGAGTATATCCCCTTAAGCCTCCGATTCCCTTTGGCCAACTGAAAGTGGAACCCGCAGAATGAAGTCGTTGACGTTTGGATTGGCTTTTCAAAGCAATCATCTCAACCGTGTGGGTCTGGCAGTCTCGTAAGGAATATTTTAATATAGAGGCAGAGGTGCACACTACTACTATTTTTTTTAAATTTAGGATATAGGACTTATAATTACCGATTTAGCTAGACATATTTCGAGCTAGAAATAAAGTTTAGTTAAAAAATCAATGGAATTCCATTCACTCTTTGAAAATATGTAGAATTAAGACTTTGACTTGTAAAGCATTTTTGGATAACCGCCAATTATCGTTTCCTATTCATAAACAAGATTTAAGTGTGAGTACTTTTCAGTTCGAGTTGTGTTGGAAGTTTCTTAGTTGCAGGCTTTTGCTACTCAATTTTGTTTTAATAACAGAAACTTGGACTTGTGCAAGTTGAAGTTATGGCAGCTGCGCTGCATATATATATAGTATATAAGGATCCTGTCCGGTGATGTGTAGGGAAGGCGACTTGGGGGACAGAAACTTGGGCTTGGAATGCAATCAAGCGTTAAATTCAAGTGCCAAATGTCGAACTTGTTAGATGCAGCCGGCCCCAGCCTAGGCTAGGCCATGTCTTTTTTACTTATTTATTTTTGTTTACGGTTTCTTGGTTGAAGGTGGTGCTGTTCCAAAGGGGAGAGGTTGGGTTTGAGCGCGGGGAGTTTGTGTGGAAAGAGCAGGTGAAGCGTGGCTTGCAGGTGCGGAAGGAAGTAGCGCTAGTCGTTAAGTAGTTCTTGTTTTTGGCTGAAGTTGGCCAGCGTGGTCGAGTAAAAATAGGAACTTTACCGGAATCCGCTTATAAAAGTTTACTTTTTCTTTGCCAACATTATGTTGGTCATGTTTCTTAGAGAAGTGTTCGATTACTCAATGTATTACAGAATTGGCCTCCAGTATCTTAGTTTAAAATAGCTTAAAATGAATGAAATACATCAAAAATTGTGCTGTTAATTTTTCTAATAAATAATTACCATTAAATCTTGAACAAATCCAGCAATTACCTAAACCTCTTTGATTTTAAATGCCTCCTCCCCCCACCCAGAAGTGTACACACTTGAAATGATTCTAATAAAAAACCGAAATCGATGCTTACTGCTAGATTACTCAATTTATAATTTGTTTCCCAGAAATGGCACTCTAGAAACAAAACACAAAAAAAAAAGATCGAGGCAAACGAAACAAGAACAACAAACATTCAACCAATTAATCCTAGGCAAAGTTCTACGAATTTTTCCCAATGCAACCGACCGACTCGAAAAGAGTCAAGAAACGACAGAGAATTATATATAAGTATATATATTTTGTATCCGAACCGTAGGTATATCTGTGTGTATGTGCGGGTCGTTGGGACGGGACTCGGACTCGGGTTGCGCAGCAGTCGCATAAGAAATATGCTATAAGGTATCCCAAAAGACGAGCGAATGAGCGAAGATCTTTGGGCTTTACTTTAAACTACCTGCAACTGGTTTTGGGAGGTGCGCAGGCAGACGACGGACCGATGGTCCGATGGACCGATGGACAAGTGGACGGGCGGCTGGAAAAAGACAGTGTAATCCTTTTGCCTGCATCGACGAAACCCGCTTCCTGCACGAATTGCGGTGCGATGGTGCCTGTGGACTCTCGGATGTTGGACCTGGACCTGGCCTGGTCAGCGCGGCGGCCTCTTGGCAAGGTGTCTCTGGTCTAGGCTCACTCACCTACCGTCTGTCTCACCAACTGACTCGGCTTAGCCCGTTCCTGTTATTTTTAGGCTCTCTGAGCCTGGACTCTGGCTTTGTTTTGGCCCATTCCAGTTCCCTGGCAACAGGCTCGCTTAGGAGGAAGAGCAATTTAGAGCCTTTAAATGGCCTTTATTTTATATGGTCGTGAACTTAATGGTTTATTTTGGCCCTAAAACTAATAAAAAGTATCAAAGTGTCTAGCGTTTTGTATAGCTATTAATGTAGTATCTGCTACATTGTAGGATAATTTTAATTAGTTAAATTGTTTGTTACCTTTTTTATTAAATGCATTTATTTTCTAATATTATAATAGGCATTCTGTAGCTTCAATAACCAATTACTTCCCGCCAGGCCCATTCTTTCTCACTTCACAATCCCCATCTGATTTTGATCGGGTCGCAAATCCTGTGCTAATCTCAGATGGGGGGTTCAGTTCCCGCAACCTCGTACTTTTGAATTTGGGCCGCGTCCAACCACCAAAAAAGAGAGAAGAGGCCAAAATCAAAAGCAGTGCACATGCATAGTTTTATTTACGATTCTCCTCAATCCCCGTCACAATACCGCCGCCGCGCCGATAGCGATCCCATGCCATTCCATCCCATGCCATCCACTGTTTGGAACAGCTGCTCTGCGCTGATGGTGAGGCTGGGCTGTGCTGTGCTGTGCTCTGCCGTCCCCCCTCCGCATCCCGTCCTGTTTTTGGTCTTTTCCTGCGGTGGTTGGTTGGTTGAACAACCTTCGCCTGCTTTTCAGTTATATTTCGTCTGGCAAACGCACACTCACATGTGTTTGTGTGTACACACAGACCGCTTACAGGATATGGTACGGTCGTGAGGTCCCGCATATGTTTTTTTTTCAGTCTCGTCTCGTCTCGTTTCGATTCGCTTCCCCGGGAGTGCATCATCCTGAATAGAACTGAACAAACCCAAATCCAAACCCAAACCAAAACCATCCCCTTTAGTTTTGTCGGTCTCTTGCAACGACAAAGTTTTTCCAAAAACACATTTTCAATTCAGCGTTTCCCGTTCGAGGGAAACACTGTCTGTATCTGACTTCGAAAGTGTTTGAATAATTATCCTGTTTTTCCTAGTTCTCCCTGCGATTTCTTTGGCATTTATCCCCGACTGGGTTGCCTTTGCAGTTTTGGTCAAAAGGGCGCTCGATTGGTTTATGAGTTTTTCATCAAGTTTTCCTCTTTTCAAGCTTCACACACACGTGAATTGGGTTAGGGTATTGATTTTATACTGGGGTTTTGAGAAACTAGTCTTTGTCTGATTAAATTGGTGAAAAAGGGGTTCAAGCAAGGGAATGGGTGTAATTATAATTTATTCTTCAATTTGTCAACAGTCTCGGGGTTAGATGAAATTGATTGATAAATATGCTGTAGAGACCATTACTTTATTTCTTTTGAGACTCATCATGTTTCTTTGTTGAAGTCTGTGTGGTTTTCTCGGATATCTTTGGATAATTGAGAGCGTGGTCCTTGCTTTCCCTTTGTGGCCTCATCTTCCCTATTACCACGTCTTATTTAATTCTTAAAATATGGTTATAAATATTACTTGATTATTTTATTGGTATTACATTTGTAATCTAACTGAAACTTATTGAAACCTTATATATTGACATAGAAATGAGTAACATTGCTTACAGAATCGCATAATGTAAGCTAATATTTCTCTGTTGCTGATAAATATTGATTTTACAAACGATTCATTGATTTTCTTATTGAAATCCTATACCATTTGCGCATTATCTTCCATCGTAGGTTGAAAGTAGTTAAGTAAAGTCCGGCAACACGGCCCTATGACACGCACAGGTCCTGCAATTCAGGTAGAGCCCGGGGAAAATCCTCTGCGCCGACTGCCCTTCACTTATATCTTTCTCCTTTATTTTTCGGGTGAAACATTTGGTCCTTATCCCTACATGTATTCGTAGGAGGAGTAGGAGACATAAGGGAATTACGCACGCAATTTTGTACACAGCTTCATTCTGGCCAACGAGATACAGAGACACTCGGACTCGCAGACAACGCACATGTGTATGTGCAGCTTAGTTCTACGCTCTACGGTTCAAGTGAAGCGCAAATGTATCTTTGAAGTTTATTCTGTACTAGACCCGGCCACTTCCCTACCCTTCCCTCCTTCTCTAACTCCATCCATTGAGCCTCGGGTTAGGTATCGTGTAACAAAGTGTGGCAGAAGGGAGCGCAAGAAATAATGTTGCAGCTCTTTTCCACACATGTGCGTGTTTCTGTATCTGTATCTGCGGCTCCGCCTGTATCTGTATCCGCAAATGTATCTGTATCTGTATATCTGTATCGGTGCGTGTGCCCCTGCCTGTGCGTTTGCCAAGCAGTATCTTGAAATAATTTTCACTTGGACCGCCTGCGAGCTGAGCGCCCCAAATGAAAAATAATAGTCAACCAAGTGCCACCAAAACGTAAAAAGCTTCCATGGGTTCTAGGTTGGGATTGGTGCACGGAAAAAAATATGCCTTTCTAATTTACACTCCAAACTTATAAAATATAATTTGTAATATTAAAAAAACATTCATTTTGATCTAGTTTTGACCCTATGAAACTGAAATTATATTCTACTGGTTGTATAATATTATTAATCAACATTTTATGGTATTTTCTTACTAATAGGCTTACAAAGAGGATTGTTTTCCTCAAGTGTAGACTCCACCTCGAGCAGGTAGCTCCTCGGCAACGTCCCCCCTCTTTTGCTGCGTGTATGCCAAATAAATCATCGTGTGTTGGACAACAGAACGAACGTTGAACGCTCCTCTTGCCCATTTTCGCCCCCCTTTCTCCCCGTGCTGCCGTGCCCATTGAGTGGAGTTCAACTGTTCTGGTGCTCCTACCTTGGAGCTGCTCGTAAAGTGCATTGGAAAACTGAAATAGACAAGTCGAGACAGTTGGACACAGCGAACACTGAACCAGGCGGGGGTCCGAGGGGCCTCAGCCCCGGGGCGGTCAACTCTACTTGAACCCGAACCTAATGAAGCCACTACGGGTGAATAGTTGTTGGAGGAAAGAGAGAAAGACTGAGCTGACGGGCTGGGGGAGCAGTAAATAAAGCAGGAGAACCCATCCAGGTGGGATGGCAGGGAAACTAATTAAGTTTTGCGTCAAACTATTTGCCTCGAGGGGCCAAAATGGAAAAACTATTCCGAGAAGTGTTGGAGAATTTATGCATTCAAGTGATTTAGGTTTTGGGGAAAATGAAGCTAAAATAAGCCAAGGAAAAATGTAAAGAAAGTTGGAAAAATAGAAATATAAAGGTGAAGAATTCTTTAAAGCAACAATGATCGATTTCTTTCCAGAAACTCCATCTTTGCCAATTAAAAAAGGCAAACAAATTAAAAAATAGATCCCTCGATTCGTGCTAATTAAGCGCGATCTGACACCGACTTGGCGATCGCGCCGACAGGATCGCCTTTGGTTTCCACTTGCCTCTTCCTCCCCATCATCTATTTCCCACCTCGGCCCATTGTTGCGGTGGCTGTTTTGGAAAATCTCGCATATTTAGCACAATGGAAAACTCTTTTTGCTGGTGGCACGACGGCACAAGTCACTCAGCCGCAACGAGAAAATCGTGCGAGCGTTTAATGTGGCTGGCGAGCTTGCTTGCAACGCTCGCAGCTGCAACTGCAACTGCAACAACAGAAATTGCAACTGCAGCAGCGGCAGCAGCAACTTCTGCAACTGCAGCTCAAGCAACAGCCGTAAACTAACTGCTATTGTGTGTGGATCCAGTCTGCTTCATCAGCCTCAGCCTCAGCCTCAGCCTCTTCAGCTTTAGCCGCTGTTTATGCTAAATGAGGGTTAACACAAAACAGAAAGAGCAGAGGCGAAAAACTATATACGAAACGTTCTTCTTCTTTAGTGCACGGAAAATAATTGTTTCAAGGCGATATCTTGGATATATTTTACTTAAAAATTAGGTCTTTGGATATAGTAAGAATAGAGAGATCATTCAGATGATATTTAGCATGAAGTAACGATTACAAAGGGCGACAATTTCCCTCAAAACTTAATATTTGGTGTAAATCCTTTAGCAAACATATTAACATGACTTTGCGTGCCTTACCTTAGATATAAATTATTTCATAAAAATA
>JABJVT010000126.1:0-25000 GCA_014170255.2 Drosophila triauraria
GCCGATCTCTTGCGTCGCACTGAGTGGAGCCCTCGGCGCGACTACGTTCCCGTTATTAGCGTCTAAATGGCGAAGAGAGAGAGGAGAAGCAGTGTGTGAGCAGAGAGTAGTAGGGTGCTTATCGCCTGGTGGCGAGGTCTTATCGCACGTTCCGGGGCCAGCAGGCTCGACACTCGATTTCCAGGAGATACCCGGAGAACTCCGGCTGGAGAATTCCGGCTAAATAGAGATTGTGAGACACAGAGAGAGAGAGAGAGAGAGACGTGCGATCACGCGCCGTCCCTCGCCTAAGCTGCGGTCGCCTTGCGTCGTAATTAAACACATTTTCTGTCTAATTGTAATAAAATTTTCACTTGAAACTGGTCAAACCGCAACCTAAATCACATATTAAAGTGAATACCTGCAAGTGTTATGTACAATGTCTGTTCAGTGCATTAAGGTCTAACAGTACAGTGTGGCTTGGAAGTATTGAACCTATAAACAATTGCAAATATTTACAAAAATTAAAGTTTAAAACTGGCTCTACTTGATCCCTTTCTGATCACCATTTAAAATATCTAATAAAATGTTATTAAACATTTTGTAAGGTCCCAGAAAGTGGGAGTACGGGAAAGGTTTTAAACTTAAAGGATAGCCAACTACGTTTACTTTTATCGATATTTTCTTACACACATTCATAGCATTTTTGAGAGCATTTTATCCACTTCGACTGTACCTCACATATAATATAAAATTAATTGCTTAAAATCCACTTACTAACATGTAGTATTTTCGGGGTTGTTTTACAGTTCCACACACCTGTCCTTAGGGCTGCGTTTAAATATATATTGGATTGTTTCATTCGCTTTGCGTCAAGCGTCCACCAGAGCATGAATTATTAGTTATTAATCTACAGAATATAATTGCAGACTAGGCTATTTTCTAAATATAGTATGTACAAACGAACGCTGATTAGCCACGCTTAGTCACAAAGTTCTAGTTGCGTTTGCTCGGGGAAATGCTAAGCCCTGCATGACCCTGTTACCGCGAACCGTATTTTGAGCTATTTTCGACAGAACTAGATCTTGATGGTGAGGTAAAGCATTAGCCTCAAAGCTAGACATTTCAAATAAAGTTCAAGGCAGTTAATGACTATGTTTAATGATTTTTAAAAGGTACCATGATAGAAATTTGTGCCCAAAATAAAGGAAATGAAAACTTCAAACAATTTAATAAAGCGTTTACCCCAAGCACTTCCTAGGAATTTATCCATAAAACTTATTTCTGCACTTTCAGCAGTTTTTGGTAACTAAACTCCCACACCACTGTTCTGAATACCGAGAAAAAAAAGGGGAAAAAAGAGAAAAAAGAGGAACTCCCACCATTTCGTGTGCTGACTCCTGACTCCGAAACTTCAATATTATCGATGTTTTCAAAGCGAGCTTGGAAAGTCGGTGATTCACTGTGTCACATTCCTTAGCTTGCTTTATTTTTATTATAACGACTATTATTGTTTTGATTCGAGGGACTGGGTCTGAGTTGGAAACACGTTCACCTTTCCATGGCCTGGCACAACCATAAATGCGTAATGCGCAGGGCGTGGGTTGAGCTATACTGTAATTGTGGTTGTAGTGGAGACTGTTTACACTTCTTCGAGCAGCTTGGCAACCGCTGGCTGAGTGGCATTTTGGCCTTAGTTACGGCCATTATTATTATTGTTATTATAGGCGATAATTTTGCTAATTCGAATGCACCAACACACACGTACATACACACACACTGGCGCCGACCGATGATTTATTTTGTTATTAATGCACACGTAGCGAGGTTGAGAGAAAAACCCGTTTTTGTCGCCTCTTGCTCCCAGTTTTTGTGGTGCTTTTTTTAGTGTGTGCGTTGTCTTATCTCCACGCCACACCCTCCCCCAACCGCCGCCCGCTCGTGCGCTCTGATTACTCCGCTCATCAGATTATGAACTTCACATAGCGCCAAATCATTTGTTCAAACATTAATCACGCAAATTTCGGGCTCTGCGTTCTCTATTGAACGCCAAATAATAGTCACTGCAAATATCCTTGAACCTCGCCACTTCCGCAACCTGTTGACAGTGTTTTTTGTATGGGGCTGCTCTATTTGCTCTTTTGGCCTAAAAATAAACCCGCCGCCGCACAGTGCAATGTGCCAACAAAAATATACACACACACATAATTCATGCGGGAGTAATTTACGTACATACATATGTACATACTTATGTATGCGTGATGAACGGGATGTATGTATGTATGTACGTTCTGCACTTTCATCGCCATGCGTCACTGTTCTGGAATGCTTGTCATTAAGCAAACTCTACAAAATAATGAAGTAAGAACCATTATGTGCGGTGGCTGTGGCTATTTGTTTAAAAAATTATCTTACAAGGAAGCAGAGAGCAGTAAAAAATAAAGAAAAGACAAAAACGCGGCACGTTTAACTCTCTCGAGTTTGCGCTCTCTTCTTGCAGCACTCTCTCTCTCTCTCTTGGAATTTTGTTGTTTTTTCATAGTTTTCTTACATTTTCCTGCGGTTGATGAATCTAGTTTGCTTTTCTAACACCATCACTCGTTCACTCGCAGTCGCGTGTGTCTCGATTCGCTTTCCTCCGGCGACCGCGCGTTTCTAATTTCCTTCGAAATACCTTTCAATTGATATCAATTTTAATTGCAGCGGCGGTGTAAATATTGAGCGAAAACGACGCCAATGTCTAAAAACGTTTCGTTTTTGCGTCGCCGTTGTTGTTGTTACAGCCGCGCGTTCGCTTGCTTGCTATTCGGTGTCTCGCTCCCACTCGCGCGGTTTCATGGGGAGGCGACAACGCACCGTTAATCGGCTCTTGATCTTGAAATAGCGCGCCCGAACGAGAACGAACGTGTCTGTGCGGCGCTGCGCCTGCTCTGCGACTAAGTTAAGTACTGTTGAAAAGTCGCCCGCCAGCGTCAATTATTTATTCTTCATCAGGAGCCGATACGCAGACGGCAGTGGTGACGGCCGGATACCCTTCTGCGCTACTGCGGACAGTGTTACCAAATGGTGTCAGTCGAAAGTGCTAATACAGTGTGCCCGTAATGGCGAAATGGAACACCACAGGTCGCGCTTGGGGAAATAAAAAAGGAAATATTTTAAGTTTGGAATTTAGGTAAATAATAAAGTAAAACACAACTTCGTTCTATGCCTCTAAATGTTTAAATTATCGAATTAAATTACATAGTTAACCATATTAATAAATATTTTTTAATTACTTAATAGTTCAAATTGCTCATTATAATCAAACTCAAATTATTTTCTTAATTTCCTCTATCACTAATAACGTGTTTAATTAAACGGGTAGTACACATTTTTCTTCGCCTTAATGAACTGATTACACAAACTAATGTACCACGTAGATTGCAGGGTATACTGAGCATAATTGCTCTCTCGCGGTCTCTCACGCTCTCTGGCTCTCTTTTCGCTCCAAACCGGTTGCCTCCTGTAGTGTAAACATTTTCTTGAATCGGGTCTGAAACGGCTTAACCGAGGCGATTGCAGTTCAATGCTAATACGATGCGATTCGTATTATTATTTCAACACAATTATTTATCAGTTATGGGCGTGTGATTTTTCTCCCTTGGGCTTTTATTTAACTGAGTGATTCAGTGGGCTCATCAGAGGAATATGCGACATTACTAGTGAAACCAGTAAAATTATTTAATTTATAAATTTGATACTTCCCAGGCACCGAGTTAATGAACTCCCTTTACCGTTTATTGCAATAGGGCCAGTTTCTCAATATGCAGTTAACATTTAATGGACAGATACACTGTCAGATTAGGCTATTGGTTTTTAGGGCCAATTTCTCAATGTTCAGTTAATAGTTCTGATTATATTATTATTATTTTACAAAGTTTTCAGAAATTCTGTGAGAAACAAACGTTTTAATGATAATTTGCATTGCTTATTTCTGAAAATAAACCATTATTTACACAAGAAAGATAAGGCACACACACGTTTAACGCTTTACAGCCCCTGTTATCATTTGACTTTCGGTTAATAAACCGACGATAGTTACTGTCAGTTTGACTGGCTGTTAATTTAGGCTAATTTAGTTAGAGATGGACATTGAGAAGCCGACCCTTAGACTGTACAGACTAGGCAAGAAAGAACCCTGCGAACTTAAACCTACGACGTGACTTAGTAACCTTAATCCCCCTCCTTGGCTCCCGCGTACTGCAGTCCATTCAGCAGCGGATCCTCCACTCCGTTGCTCTTCGCCTGATCAGCAGAGATCCCGTTCGCTTCCAAAGCATTGATCTCGATCTTGTGCATCCAACGTTTCTGCCAGATCTGCTGCTGCGGATACCAGAACACCATCAGGACGCCCAGTGCAACTCCCAAGATGCAGCAGATCTTTCCCAGCATCTCAAGGATCGGTATTAGCTTCAAGTAGCCCAGGAGCTCGTCCGTGATGTGCACATTGTAGTCCGCCCAAATCAGCGGGAAGAAGGTCTTGCGCGCGTTTCGGTAGACCCTGGAAATATGCAAATTTAAGATTATTGAGGATAGTCAGGACTTGACGTCAACTTACGATATAGGCTTGGGTTCCACTAGCAGGCTCGCCATAATGCGAGCCTTGATATCCAGCACCATGCCAGTCTTGGGCTCCAGCATAATGACCATCTCGTGACGGTCCTTATCGGGCTTCATGCCCTCCACCTGCTCCGCGTAGTAGGGATCGGCTTTGAAGAAATGCGGATAAGAGGAAAAGACGGGTGCCCCGTACCAGCAGGACGATATGTTCAGGAGACCGGATCTAACCTCTTGGCAGTTTTCCTGGCAGTAGCAACTATTATCCGGATTATCTGTACCTGAAAAGGGAGAATAATTTGAGGATTAGTTTAACAAATTTAACTATAATTGAATGCCTTCTCTCACCATTCCCAAAATTGCGTGCACTGCCCCTGTAGACGTATGCCTCCACGCCCTCGAAGATTGTGGTGCCGGAGTAGTCCACCTGCAGCTCGCGGCACAGGTCGGGCAGGAAGTAGGAGATGGGCTTGCCCTTCACCAGCGGAATTGGATGAAATTCGCCGGCACTGCCCCTCAATGGGCACCGGGGACTGGCTTCCGTCACGTTGTTGTACCGCCAACGGGCTATTTGACCCAACTTCTGGAAGTCATCTCTTCCGGTATAGACATTATGATGGCCATAGATCTCCATGCTGCCATTGCGCTGCGATTAGTTATCATTTAGTTTAATTAGGCATTAGAGTTATTAAATTAAAGGGCAATTATCTTAATTTGAATTGACAATCTCCCTGAGTCTCGGTCGAATTAATTATTCAAATTAAAGTTAACTATCTAAATTTGCATTACGAATCTGTCTTAGTCTTGTTTGAATTCAATGAACCTTTAATCTGAGAATCTGTCTCAGTCTTGTTTGCATTCAATGAACCTTTAATCACTTTAATATTAATAGCTAATAACTTAAGCTAAGCTTGGGAATTATATAAACAGAAATATTAGTATACATTACAAGATAAGCACAGATTTAACCCTTGTACTCACTGGATAACCGTAACCGATCTTTTCGTAGGGAAAGTCCGCCTCCGGAACTAGACTATGCGGCACCAACTTGCTCATCTTGATCAGCGGAGTGTCGAATCCGTCGAACAACCAATCGCCGGCGCGCCGCACCATCGTGTGCTCCTTGCCGTAAAAGTTGAGGGCCATTAGCATAAGGGATTGCAGCATCGGACTCCACTGGAGCATCTTCTGGTAGATACCCACGATGAGCAGGTTGGGCGCCACAATGGGATCCGAGGGGCGTCCGGCGCTGTGCTCTGGATCGAAATCGAAGCGACTGCGACGCATGTAGGACACCGTGGAGTTGTGATCATGCCACTGCACATTGACCTTCTGCATCCGCTCCGTGAAGCGATAGGGGCCAAGCTCCTCGAATCTCGGCTTCACGGCGGGATCGCTTACGCTCTCCGAATTCGTCCAGTTGAAGATGTACAGGTCCACGGTTATATCCATCGTGGGGGATTGCCACAGGTCGGTGATAAGGGCTCCCGGCTTAAGGACCATGAACCACTCGAGCACCCAGCGCTCGATCATAAAACCATTGCGAACAGGCTACAGGTGGCCAAGAGTAGTCCCAGGGCACTTGTCCGCAGAATGCGCTTTTTCCCAATCATTGCCCCGATCGATAAAGGGCCACCTTTGAAGAATGAAATGAGCTAAGAAGTTAGTTTAATTAATTAAAATCTAATATAAGTCCAGCTAGTTTGTTTCTTGGCCTCCCAAAACATATCTCATAATCTCCGATATCCAATTAATCAAATCAAGATTTTTTTCAAGAATTCAATGCGTTAACGCGTTTAGTATGTAAATTTGTATTGCAAATTTATTCACCTGACCTACTTCTTTTGTCTACCTTAGTAAGACTCTGTGACCCCAAATTATATTGGCTTGTTCAACACATACTAGGTTTGGGGTCTTTGCTCGATGATTCTCAGCTATTCTGTCGAGGAATACAGTCTGACGTGTGATTACTCACTCCCACTTCCTTATGTTGGCTGATCTGATCTGATCCGAGTCCAAGTCCAAGCCTCAGGTTGGAGGTTATCGGGCAACTCTGATAATGATAATGCAGAGACAGTTGCAAATCTCTTCTTAAGCTTCTCGAGTATCTGTGCAACTATTTTTATTCAATTCCCTTTCGATCCTGGCGACGGTACCGAGTGCTCGTGGAGTATTCGTAGTTCTTGGTCTAGTAGTTGCAATCGAACCGCTTCGAATGCCGACTTGATAACGACTGAACTGGCGGTAGGAAAATATATTTTTCGATGCGAGAAGACGGCTATATAGCACAGCAAGAAAAATAAACATAAAAGTCGGAATAAAATGATACTGGGCCTGAGAAAAAGCCTTAACTTATATGCACAGAGAAAAGATATAAGAGTTTGAATTCTTAAAATTTCCAAAAACTTCATTAAACATTTTTTTGTGCAAATATTTTGTTTCTTACTGTAATGTAAATTTTATTTTTTGCAGAATTTCGAACGCATGATGACATGTTGTTGAATTTCATGATAAAGTTGACAAAATAAAGCAATTAAGTGATCCATTAACGAATTAAAAACTAAATAATTAAATAAATTTACCCGATCGTCTATGAGAAAAACGGGTTTAATTACAAGGCTCTTAGGAGAGTGAGCTACGGGTTTCGATAAGTTCGTTTTAGTAAGAATATTGTGTTGAGACTGAGCTCAGTATTGTCTCGCTAACAATTTCTTTCAGTGAACCCCAAGACTTCAGTTTATAGTGTGTAAATGCAACTCCCCGGTTCAATAGCTCCATATTCCGGGGTTATCATGTTTAAGACTCCGTGCGTGCCTATAAATCTGACAATTCCCCAAATCGAGTGCTCTACAAGTACTAAAAAGTCACCTTTAACCTGCGAGTTACAGTTTCCTCGATGTTCAGTTTACTGTTCATGTTTACTGAAAGGTCTTGGTTTCGGCCTGATAAGCTGTGATAATGTCCGGACCCCAATTCCTAATCGTCTGCTCCCAATGGGCGATGGCTCAGGGCGATAAGGAGGCGGGACCCAAGGCGGCCTTATAAGCAATGCACTTTGCCGCCCTGGCCAACTAACGTCGAAGTGGAAAGACGATATATGAGATTTCATTAATTTCATTCCAACCGATCGATAGAATATACCGACTCTAATGAAAATTGTATCTAAAACTATATTGATTGCTCATTAGACAAAACGGTCTCACAAAAGGTTTTGGATTAGCAGAGAAGCACAAAAGCTTATTACCGATTTTCACGATCACACCGAGGACCGAGTCTTATATTTTTCAAGTGCATTAGAAATGATAAATCCTAATCGGTCAGTTATTGTTTACCTTTAAGTCAGTGTATTACGAAATCCGAACCAAAATATATTGTCTCTTTCAGGTTCTAATGAAGTAGCTAATTAATGAAAACTTTGCCTCAAAAGTTGAGATTGATTAGTGAGAATCAGTGAAATTATGACAGCTGAATGTTGTTATGATCGATTTACGATCACACTGTGCCTTATATGACCTATCTCCACTTTACATTGTAAATAATTGACAATGCCACTCGCATTGTGAATATAATACAAAAGATATGAATAAATCAAAATACTTTATTATTACTTTATTGTATATAAATTAATGCATTGTTTATAAAATCTACGGCTGACATTATTTATATACTTAAAATGGATAAATGCTAATGAGGGGAAGTACTATTGCCCTATTTGAATTTACTGGATTCTAAAACACCGTTGAGCGGAGTTGCCATATCGTATGTGGTTTTGACTACTGCTAGCAGTTTAGCAAAGTTACCCACCCGCAAGGTACTGTAAAATTATTTATAAAACATGTACCTTTAAACTACAATTCGGGTTTAGTTACCCTAGAAAGAAATGGTGAGATCTTGAATTTGAATCGCATTTCATTTAGTAGCATTTGTTATATGCTGTGCAACCGTCAGTTCTTGCTTTTTCAATATTGTGCGGCGTTGTTAAATTCCTAAGTCACATATGCTTTCAGTTAGTGATAACTTTTTATATAAGAAAAATAATTTCAGATAATCTAAATGGTTAATCAGTCCGAGAAATGTTAACTGGAGATTAAAAAAACGGTTGTACCTAGCAGTTTTCTAGTCAGCTGTTTTGCTGCGTGAAAGTACCAAATAACACCGTAAACGCAGCTTCTCTGGTCACACTGCTCGCTCGACGGGGGCGGAAAAAAATAAATAAAGAAACTAAACGGCGGCGCATGGCTATAAAAGCGAAACGCAGCCTCAGATTTCAATTCAGACGCGCACATCCAAGCGAGTGATAGTAACTCTCGAGCTGCAGTGAAGCAAAGCCAGTGATCAAACGCTTATAACAAGTTAAAACTTAGAAGACCAGCCGGCATCTTGCATAATAACCGAATACTCACAACAAATCCAAACAAAATGCAATCCATGGCCAGGCAATCGGCGCGAGCCCTACCCCAGATGGGCAAGCAAGGTGTGTGTAGTTGTTGCTGTGAGTGAGTGCGCGGTGCTAACGATCTATTTTCGCCTTTCCGAGCAGTGAGCTACCTGTCGACGAGCAGCGCCTGGCGGGCATCCGGTGGCGGCAACGACATGGTGGTGGAGATCAAGGAGCCCAAGACGTCGAAGCTGATGGCCCTCCAGAAGAAGCTGCGCGCCAAGACGCCGCTGGGCAAGCTGGACGAATTCTCGCGCCATCCCTACCAGGAGAAGGAGCCCCTCAAGCCATGGCCCAACCAGACGAATCCGTACACGGGCGAGATCGGCGGACCATCCGGACCCGAGCCGACGCGCTACGGCGACTGGGAGCGCAAGGGTCGCGTCTCAGACTTCTAGTCCCCCAAAGAGTTCCTTAGCTAGTACTTAGGCTGTTATTTAAATGCTACCCACTAAGACTTGAAAACAAAAAAACAAAAAAGCAACAGAAATTGTATACCTATAGTGTAAAAAAAAGAAATGCAGAATATTTTTAGAGTTAACCAGAGACAATTGTTTTACATTAACCCTAGGATGAACCCGTTCTAGAAGCAAGCTCTGGGTGATTTGCATACTTGGGCTTCCCTATAGTCTGGATTGCTTAGGAGGAGCGAATACGTTTTACAATTCAACAAATCGATCTAGTTTTTGTTTGACTTGATTTTTATGGATTCCTGTTTATACCAGATATTTGCTTCCCAAATCAATTATTATAATTACAAGGAATATAGCCTTTATTGCCTCATGTATAAATATAAGTAAAAGCTGAGCTAACCTTACGACTTGTGTTACTGCTGCTCGTGCTCCAGAAGCTCGGTGAGCAGGTTCTCGCTGACTTGCCACAGCTGCTGCTGCAGTGAAGCGCTCCTGGATAGCTTGCTGGGCTCACAGAAGAAGCAATTGTTCAAGTACAGTCCGGAGAGTCCCGTCAGCTCGTTGGCTGTGGCGCAGTAAATGCTCGTGGCGGCCGCTTGTTGCTAATGGAGCACAGAAAAAGGCAAAGAGTTAGTGGAAAGGGAGGAACCTCTTCGGAGCACCCACCAGGGACTTGGTAAAGGGACGCACTATGGCGAATAGCAGGCGGTAGACCCAGTAGTTGCGAGAGATATCGGTGGATACCATATTGCCGGGATGTACGCTGAACACAGAGATACCTCGCTGCTTCCAGCGCTGGGAAAGGGAAGTTTCATGTAAATCAAACCATTTTGAGTCCAGATTTTGGCCTGCCTCTCACCTGAGCGAGCTCCTGGGCAAACAGGACATTGCACAGCTTGGCATTGTTGTAGGCCATCATGCTCCAGTACTTCTCCGGCGGCGGGGACAGATGATGCACCGCCAGATTCTCCACGGGCAGATTGGCGAATCTGTGGGGAAATGGAGGTTGTGGAGTTCTGTGATTATTGAACGTCGCATTTCTTTTCTCTTCGCCATATACACACATCATCCAAGCCGGCTGAACCCACTGGACTTTGCCCCCGCCTCGGACGGCAATCGCAAAACGAGTCTTGATTGGCATTGGCGCTGGCATAGCCGGCGTTTAATGCTCTTTCCCTTAATGGGGCTCCAACTCAAGAGGAACAAAAACAGAGCATCGTTGCAGGGCTGTGACTAAGACGTCGCGCACAATGGGCTCAACAAGTGGTGACTGTGGCTGGTTGTGGAGACAAAAGCCAGACAATAAACAAGGACACTCAGAAATGAACTCTCCTGCACTCGCATCCCACTAGAAAGACGAGCCAGGGGAAGCCCCTCATAGACTCGTGTCACGTGTAGCGCATGCGCTGGTCGCATACTTCCCGAGGATTCGGAGGAGCCGCAAGCAACATCGCGCACATTTTGGACTTTGGATTTGTTTTCATTTCGAGTAGATTGAGTCTATCTGCGCTCGGCTTGGGGGCGATGTAAAAATAACGTCGCAAAATGTATGCAAATTCAGTTTTATTTATAAGTATGGGTCGTACTCGGCATCCATGATAAATAGAACCAGTATCCCATTGGCGTGGCTCTTATGTTGTGGTAGGCATTACTGGCTACACCTTATCGGGTCTGGCTGAATGTGGATTTTAGTTAATAATATAAATAATAAAGGCTGCACAACCGGGTCTAATCGGGTTGTCAGTCCTGGGACTGCGCAGTTATGGGAATTATGCAGAAAGTTGTTATCTTAATTGAGGTGGTTTTTATATAAAATAAAGAGTTAATAGTTAGGGAATCCATTTAAAAAAGTAAATAGTGGCATTCTAATGTAAATTGTTACTTAAATAAAGTATTTAATAATTATTTAAGCTTCTTAATAAAGAGAACAATATTTAAATCAAAGAGGAATCCCTTCCGACATCCCTCTATAATAACTTATACAACTCATAACTGCCTTTACTTGAAGAACGGCTAAAATATATATACCTAAATTTGAATAATAGCTCAAATTAATAATAGTTTTAATATAAAACCTTAGAGCTAATCATGGAATAATTCTAATGAATATTAATGCATTAACTTTTAAGTATTCATATCTTAATGCCTTGATAATCGCCCAATTTGTCTAGAAACTTGTTCTGCTGTGCATCTCACAGAATAAATTTGAGTAAATTACCAATTTCTGCAGTCTGGTGAGAATATAAAAATCATTTGAATTGCACAAAACAGCAAATCAGCAAATCAGCGTTTTATTTACCCTTCGAAAGTGATTATCAGTTAGCACCTAAGGCCGATTGCTCCGCTTCTGACCCCAATAGGAACCGAACGCAATTCATCATCATAGATATTTTTTTTCTCGAACTGGAACTGCGTTTGGTGGCATACATGACTATCTGCGAGTACTCCGCCGAGTGGAGCACGCGACACTCTGTGGCACGTTCGCCAGGCTGAGCAAGATATCTGTGTATGTACTCGCTCTGTGAAGCCGAAAAAGTTGTACGTGCTGGAAAAAACGAACGCAGCAGCAGTAGCAGCAGATACAAAAACCACCTCAAAAAGCAACTACATAAAATCCACTTTGGTTCAATTTCGTTTCATGCTTCTTCCGCCGCTTCACGCGACCAGTTCGCCCGATGATTTATCAGTGACAGCTCGCACAGTGGGTCAGTGGTCAGGCCGTTCCCCCAAATTAATCAATCTAATTAAGCGAGTTAGCGGAGATTACTGGAATTTAAAGGGGGCTATTTTTACCAGCATCAGGAAGCTGGTGTTTTTGTCTCGTAAATTTGCAAAGCATTATGGGTTATGAGTCTTATTTCATTCTTGTTTTGTTGTAGGAATTAAAAATACTCCTTTTTATAATCCTAATATTTTTCCTTATTGGTTGTTTGGTTTTAAGAGTGATTTTTTTTTAGAGATGCATTTATAGAAATTTTAAAAAATGTTTAAAAACTAAATAAATAATGCACTTTAACATTACACTTTCGATATTCATAAATAACAATAAATTAAACGATAAAAATAATATTTTCAAAGCAAAAAGGAACTATTTTAATTTTAAATCAATTAAAATTGTGGCTAAAAGTATGCAATAAACTATTTCAAGTTCAAAACTTATTGCAAATTCCATGTCTAGAAGGGGTATTATTTTATAACTTCATTTTGGGAAACGTTTTAATGGAATTAAAGTTCGCAGTAATTTCTAGGGGAACCCTCTGAGATAGAACTTTTCAATAAATATAACAAATGATAAATAATTACACCAAAAAAATATTATTATACATTAATATGTACTATAAGGTTGATATTTTTTAAGCGGTTTTCGGTTCACTGTGCTTACATCTGCACGTGAGGCTGATAATATTGTTTTTATGTAGAAATCATTGAGGAAGGCATGGATCGAGAAGGGAAGGGGTTTCGCTTTTGATAATACAATCACAGCTGTGTCAGCGTCATAATTGTTATTTTTGTAGGCCTTTGTTTGCTTACGAGTGCGCAGCACTAAATGTAAACTAAGCCGTTGTGGGCTGGGAATAAAAAGTAATGTTTTCCAAGCTGAGTTCAACTACGCTTTGCCTTGAACAAAAAAAAAAACATGAATTGTAAACAAAACCGCATGAGAGTCAAAGCAAAAGAAAATAAAACTTTGGAAGACGAAGCTACCCTAGCCGGCATGACTGGGACGGAATATGCAGAGCTATTTCTGGCCACGCCATGAATAGTTTGGCCCCAAAGCGCGAATAGAAACCGGTCGGTCCAAAGTCCACTATGTGGAGGCAGAAAAGTGCAATCAACTTGCAAAAATAAAAAGTCAGACAACTTGGAATGCCAGACATGAATTTCTAATTGCGGATAGCGACTAGGATATATCCACTATTTCTTATATTATAATAATCTGATTAGTTTAAAGATGTCTTGGTCTTAAGAAAATGTAGCTTTGCACAAACACATTAGTTGTGGTCAAGTGATTTGACCCAAATCCTGAATGAAATGCACTTTGGACCATTGATAGCATTCAGTGCTTGTTCCAAGTAGCTTATCGCGCTTATTTATATATTCGTACTAAGTTTAAGTATAGAATGCAAGATATGTTTATCTCAAATTAAATAATGCGTATTAGCAAGACTCGAATCATCACTTGATACAAATACCGGTTGCATAAATGGCAATTGCTTGCCGGCAAAAAATAAAAGTTTGGAACTTGAAACAAGATCTACAGTGGCGGCATAAAAAAATGCACTGTTGATATTGTTGACAAATTATGTCATTAATTTAAAAATAAGAACTGCATTAACTTAAGCAGGAAGTATTTTAATTAAAAATATTAGGTGTACCCAAAGAAATTGCTTTAGAGATGAAAACAATTCATGAAATGCAGAAAGTATGCAGTAAAAAGTATTAGGTCCTAGGAATCACAGAAAACTGATTTATTTCCTAGAGTATACTTTTTTTTAGCACCTTCCTCAGCGATTTCTGTAGTAATATTTCTCCTTTACCAATGAGTTCTTTGCTGGGAATTTTAATTTCTCCCTATTCTCAATAAACCGCATGACTAGCATTCCCAATCCCCAATTCCCTGATTCTCCCCATTTATTTACGTGCTTAAATACTGAAATTCCACTTTACCGGTGCGATTCGGATGACAGAACCACAATCCGTGTTCTATAATCAAACAGCGTCTCCAGTTGCAATGTGAGGTAGAAGTGCGACAAGTGCGAGACCTGGAATGTGGTTTCCAGACCATCAACGGTCTTGGTGTAGGGCAGTGCAAAGACGCCGGCATTCAGTATTAGATAATCAATGTGGCTATAGACAAGAGGTTTCATGGTTATTTACGATATTCTGATTAAGATAGTAAATGACTTACTTTACGCTCTGTTTGATTTCCCTCACGAATTGCTGAACGGAACGCAAGGAGCTCAGGTCTAGGGCCGCGAAGCGACAGCGGGCACGGGCTGCCGGTCGCTCCTGGGCAATCCGTTCGATGGCTGCTTCGGCAGAGTTTCTGTTCCGGCAGGCGAAGATGATCTCACAACCGTGCTGGGCCAGCGAGCGAGCCGTTTCGAAGCCAATGCCACAGTTGGCACCCGTAATGAGAGCCGTACGGCCGTGCAGATCCTTGCCGTGAAGCACCTGCAGGGCGGTGGAGCACGAATCGAAGCGCTGCCGCACCTGCGCCACATTCTGCGTCGGCTCCTCGACGGCAAAGGCCAAGCGGGGATCCACATTCGTCCGCTGCTGCGTCTCCTTGTTGAGGAACATGAACCGCTTGCTCTGCTCATCGTAGTACTTTTCCCAGCCCAAGGGCAGCTCGCCTGTGATGCGCTTGGAGCGACCAGTGCGCGGGTGCGTCCACTGCGACGTCTTACTTTGTTGGCTAATCGGAAAATAAAGTGTTAATGGGTTTATTTTATTACTCCACTTGACCTTTGCTCACTTCACATAGCAAACGGTTCCGTCATCGGTGGCCCTTTCTTCCCAGCCGGGTGGCAGCTCATCCTCACTATCAGTGTCGGGTAGGGACATCATTTTACAGCGGAGTTGGTACTAATTACAGCCGAGTTTTATGAAAAAACTAACTTTAAGTTTTGTAAACAAACAATACAGTGTTGTCAGATGAAAATTAGCTTCCCCCTAAAAAATCTCAAAGACCCGATATTTCCTCCTAAAAAATCCAGTCTTCCCCCTAAACTTAAAAAAACTATTAATTTTCGAATAATTAAGAGAAGAAATATCTAATTATGACGTGGGAATGTTGGACAGCGAAAAAATGTCGGTGGAATAACAGATCCACGTATTTTAAATATTATAGTATTTTATATATCATATATAAAGTTTACATTAAATAAATATAATATAATAAGTATTAATAAAAATTAATTAACTCACTCAGTCAAATTCATGGTTGTTTTTTCTCAGACTTCCAAAGGCCACTGATTTAATCACTTTATAAGTTAATTTAAATTTTAAATTAACGTTTGTTCGCGCCAAGTGGAATTTCAGCCAAAAAGAGAACAACAACTACAGTCACCATAAAGGGTGGTAGAGCATAAAAATTGGGAGAGCAATAGAGCAGAGAGCAGCTCTAAACAAAAACGTAACGATCTACAACGTAAGTGAACAAAAACGTGAAGATTTACGACGTCAGTGAACAAAAACGTGAAGATTTACGACGTAAGATACTATCGATGGATACTATCGAGTGATGGCACTATTGATTTTTTCACTTCATCAATCGGTTCCTAAAAAAATCCTAAACTCTTCCCCCATAAATTCTTCACCCCTAATACTCCACCTAGGACGTCAAAAACCCCCTAAATCTAGGGGGAAAACCCCTGAAAACAATAGAGCCGCAAAAACATATCGGCTATATTTTGGATTTTTGAACTATCGATGAGTGTGGGACTGCCATACTTTTCAGGGAAAACTGCAATTTTCTTCTATTTTCCACGCCTGCAGCCGTATTTAGCGGTTGCAAAGGCACTCGGGAAAATGCGGTTTCCCGGGAAACCCTCCAAAAAGGATCATAACTCATGACGTTGCCAGAATTTGCTAGGGTTAGTGTCGTCAGTATTGGTAAATACGTAAGCTTAATTTTAAAGAATCCATTATACATTTTAAATTGTCATTATTTCAATTCCAACTAAAGCCGCCATAAAGAAAGCGGGAGAATATAAAGCTGATAACCCATTTAAGTGAGATTACATAATTCCAGGTGGTTGTACTGTATTATAATTATTATTTAATTTATTTGCATCACTTAAAGTAATTTATTGGCTTCCTAACTAAAAGGTCAACGAACTTAGGAACTAGCGCTTAACTAATTAGGATTAAGCTTAGGATTAATTAGACGCCGGTGGCTCATTGATGAGGCCGTAGAAGAGCACCAGTTTGGTGGGATCGTGGCGGACCAGGACCATGAACGGAGTGTCTACCCGGAAGATAACATCCGGGCCGGATTTCTTTAGATACGTGACCGTGGCTGCCGCCGCCTCCGTTCCCTGCTCGTTGACATTGAAGTCCACCTTGTGGACAATGTCGTCCACGACCAGATCGGAGCGTGCTCCTCCCGTCGCCGCCCTCCGCTGGGCCTCCAGATTCTGCAAACTGTTGCCGCCCAGGGAATTCGTGGTGGCGGGACGACGACCCCCAGTCGGAGCCTCGTGTGCGGCAATCAGGGAGAGATCGTTCTGCACGGTGCTGAAGATACCGCCCAGACCCATATTCTGCAACATGGTCTTTAGATTGATGGACTCGGTAAGGTGCATCTTGGGCATGGCCACAATGGTCGAGCGCCTGTACATCCTGCTGATGAGATCCTCGATCCTCTCCGGCGACAAACGCTTTTGCAGCGCCATCAATTCCACTGTGGAGGACTTCATCGGCTGGATGATGTACATGGTGCTCAGGTTGCCCCTGTAGGGCAGTCCAATGATCCGGCAGCCCAGCTGCTCATCCTCGTGGTACGGGAAAGTGCCACCGGTGGCCATCAGCTGCACCCTCACCGCCGGCTGCGTTCCCTCGCCGTTCGGATAGAAGTTGTCCGGCCGCGTGGCCGACTCGATGAAGTCCGTCTCCCAGAAGCCCTTGAAGTACAGGGCGTTGGCCAGGACCATCCGCGTGCTCTGCGGCAACTCGCTGGAAATGATGTTTTCGATGTGACGATTCGTGTGCTGCGACACCCAGGAGTTGATGTTGTACCTGGACTGCGCCGGACTGCCCTCGAAGTCCTGCACGTCCAGCTCGGCTCCGTACAGATCGGCGATCACCTGCCTGTAATTGCATCAAAGTAGAACGCATGAGTAAGCCTCGAGAATCACCTGCTTGGCATGCAAACATCGTTAGATATGCAAAGTGGAGCAGGTCTATTGGGAACCTATTTGTAGCTAGCAATGATACTGAATACCTAATGGACCTGGCTTATGGAAAGCCATGACTGAGAAGGAGTTTCTCAGAAAGTGTTTTGGATTTGAAATCAATTGAAAAGATGTATAAAAGTATGCTCCGGTTTTTTTTGCATACTTTTTTAAACCTTTTCATTTCAATGGAGATTTCTTCGATTAATAATTCAAGAGATTAAGTATTCAGCGTTTCTTTACATACAATTAACAAAACCTTCTCGGAAGTTGAAGTTATTAGAAAAGTCTTAAACAAAAATAATATTCCGTGACTATTAATAATATATATAAATATTTGTATTTATTATTAATAGGCACGGAATATTATTTTTGTTTAGAACTTTTCTAATAACTTCAACTACAACTTCCGTTGCTTGTTTATTTTATATCAAAACAAGTTTAACGATCGTTTTAGGTTTTTCTGAATTCAAGCTCGCAAAACTGATAAGAAAGCTTTATAAAATTCCAATTTCAGGGCTAATATGTGTTATGATTGTATAATAATTTAATTACCCGAGCTTATCTTAAGTAAAATCACACCTATTTCCGGTTCCGGTTAGTTTACCTCACCAATATAATTAAGGTATTGTATTCGTAATGAGGTATCGTATAAAAGTATTGTATTGTATTCATTAAAAAACAATAGCTTTCAACAGGGTAATTTTATTAAGCCTTTAGAAACCATTCCTAATTGGGAAATTCTTATAGATTAAGCTTGCGGTTATCATTAAATAGTAAATACTGTGCGTAAAAAATGCTCAATGAAAGCCGCAATAAAATTTTGCAAAATAAGAGTGTATTTCTCATCTGAAACTGTTGTCAGACCCATCCCTACACTGCAATAATACATAATATCAGTGTGATCTTAAGGAAATCATTATTTCCTTTACAGTGTGATTTAGTGATTCGAATTTAATTTTTGTTAGCAAAGGAAATGCTTTACAGCAAACCTTAGTGTTACCGCCTTTTCTGAAATATTTACCGACCGATAACGTATCGAACAATCGATAAGCCGATGAGTAACTGCGATTAAACAATTTAAATGAGAGCTTTTCCTAACCTTCGGTTAATATGCCGGTGATTACGAAACCTGAACTTTGACTAGTAGTTAACGTGTTGAAATATTAAAATAAAAAAAAAGAATAGCTCCACGTTTTGTTCTGTGTAGCCCCTCAAGGCGACCGCTAATCGTCTGGCATTTCCCAGCGCCCATCCCCAACCTGATCTCTCTCGCTTTAGATCCAGTTTGCAGTCAATTACCCGCATCTCGGAGCGGAGCAGAAGCTTACCTGTAGTCGGGGTTGAGTGTAAAGCTGGTGGCGGTGAATACTCCGTTGGCTAGGTGCACCTCATGGGCTCCCGGTCGCTGGGACTTGCGATTCACACGCATCGGGCTGGTGGCCCGCCAGTTGGTCAGGGGGCGACCGGCGGACACCTGATCCAGGGTAGGCTGCTGCAGGTCCCGCAGCATCAGTCCAAACTGTTGGTGCAACATGTTGGTGTCCTTGCTGCCAAAGACGGAGGCCAGCTCCTCGTAGCTGCGTCCCTTGGCGCCTAGATAAAGCATAGCCAGCGAATTGACAATGCTCAGTGGCGAGAAGATCTCGGTTTTCTGTTGGCCCATGTGTTGTCCCAGGGTGTAGGCGAAATATAGGACATCCCGAGCAATCTGCTCCGAGGTGGCCAGGTCGAGGCGCGTGGCTCCCAGCCCAGAGGAGACGGGGTAAGGTTGCTTAATGGCGCCCGCTCCGAAGCGCGGATTGACGGGATCGCTGTGGCCAGCAAAGCCGCTTACAAGGCCGGGTGCTAGCAGGGGCGCCAGCGTGGGCAGGGGCACGGACGGTACATGATGAAGCTGCTGCTCCGGCTGAGGCTCCGACTGCTGCACTTGAACCAGAGGTTGCACCTGCTGCTGCTCTTGGCGCTGCCTCTTCTCCTCGATCAGGCTATCCCAGTAGGCCATGGTCTCCGGCTTTCTGATCTCCCGAAACAGTTCCGACTGACAGCACACCGCGCTCAGCGACAGGAAGGCCAGAATCAAGCCCCACATTTTGTAACAATCGGCTTTTAATCTTGAACGCACACGGAACCACCTATATATAGCTTTGCGAATATATATACACTATGTACTATTTATATTCCTCTTTGGTCGGGTTGAGCGCGATGTGTCCGTTCGAGTGGCTAAAGTCTGACTGAGCTGGAGCTGGCCTGAGCGCGAATCTTTATAAAACTGGAATCGGAAACTCGTTATCAAGCCGCGCTCTCGCAGCAGATCTTGGAGAGCTTTTCGCCGACTCACCGGGTTTACCCGACTTTGTTTACATTGTCGCAATGCCCGCCGAAGTCTGCACTTGTTATTGATCTTCCACGATCGGTACTTTCTGTAGTGCCTTTTCTGCCTCCGCCTGCACTTCTGCGAACTCTGTGTGCCGGAAATTCATTCAGGGGATCTCTCGCTCTCTGACCCGTGACGTCCATGGGCTTCAAAGCTCGCGCTCTGGTGAGTAAATATTTTAAATATTCATCAGCTAGAGGCTATATACGGTATAGGTTATACTATATGATTTATGTTAGGTGCGTATTCTCGGCTTTGTCATTGGAAAGTTACTTTGTTACTGTGATAAAGCTGGGGATCTCCCGGTCCTAGGATAAGATGTGATCAGAGATGATGATGCTGTTGGTCCCACAAGAACTGCTGACGATTGTTACCCAACCTGCATCTATAATAAGCTTGGGAAATGTGAATAGTACAACCTTTGCAGCGATGTCTAAGAACGCTTGAAAATTCCGCCAATAAAAATCTATTGTAAGGCTATTTAGAAACACGTGTAGGAGCAGTCTAATCATAAAAGAAACTAATAATTAGAATCCGTTTAAATTATGGCTTTTAGTCTATAAATAAAGCTAGGCTTGGCGTTATCTTTAATCGTTTAGCAAAAGTCAAAAACATTTAAAGCGCCTTCCGGAATTTTCAAGGTTTTTATAAACAAATTAAAAAAAAAATATGGGAGATTATGGATCACACGTTTCGGCAAGTAAATAAAAAATCCAGAACGTGACTATAATTTTAAAATACAAAGGAAAGGTTTTAAAATTCAATCCTTTCTTTCTTTTAATTCCCCAAAATGTATTCAAATTTATATCCTAACTGCTGCGCGTGAGTTTCTTTTAATTCCACAAAATGTATTCAAATGTTTACTTTGAAATCCGAACTTAGCTCCAACTAAATAGAATTCAATTCTCTCCATAGAATTTCTCTCGAAAGATTATGGATCACACGTTTCGGCAAGTAAATAAAAAATCCAGAACGTGACTATAATTTTAAAAAACAAAGGAAAACTTTTAAAATGCAATCCTTTCTTTCTTTACTACTGCGCGTGAGTTTCTTTTAATTCCACAAAATGTATTCAAATGTTTACTTTGAAATCCGAACCTAACTCCAACTAAATAGAATTCAATTCTCTCCATAGATTTTCTCTCGAAAGAACTGATTAACTAATCAGACTTCAATTAAAATTGTCACGCTATTCTGATTATCACTCTCTTTTTTTTCGAGTGAGATGCCAGCTCATAAATCTAGAACTTGATTAGCCTTTTGGTGCTTGGTGACTCAACAAATAATATAAATAACTTTTAAATTTGTTATAAATAGGATCTTTAAATTGTCTGTTAAAAATTAAGAGCGCTTGTCAAGGCAATCTGATAAAATTTAATTTAAATAAAACGAACCATTAAAATAGAGATATTAATTATATTTATTATGTATAGCTGAAATTTTTGCTCAATACTCTCTTTTATTATTTATTTTTGTTAAATATTCTGTGTTTTTTATTAGGTTTCTTATTCAGCCCAGTAAACTGTGTCTATAATCTGAAACCCGATTTTCTCAAACATGTTCCTCGAAGCTGTGTTCTTAGTCACCACGGGAGCGAGAACCTGATCTCCCAGGGCCGAAATCTTCTTGGACAGGGACTTCACCATCAAGCTGCCCAGACCCAGGCGTTTGTGGGAGTCCAAGACCTGCAGCAGCCCCAAAGAGCCAATTGGCAGCCTGAAGGGATATAATATAAATAATATTTAATTTCAAAAATACAAGTAGCTTACCTCAAGCACCAGGCAACCAACTTGCCACTCTCATCGTAGGCCCCAGTATTAACATTAAATTGTATTAAATTTTTCACAAAGTTGACAGAGCCGGGGGCACGATGCGGCCAGATTTCATTGATAGTTTCGGCATCTTCAACAGACAGATTGCCCAGAGTAATGCCAGCTGGAATCCTGTAATAATAATAATAATTCAGAGAGAGTAAAGTAAATATGCTAGAAATTCCACTCACTCTAGGGTGAAAGTATCGACAAGCTCCTTGCTGGCTTTGATCCAAACAGTCTCCGCCACAATGAATTCTTTGGTGTAAAACTTTCTGCCAATGTGCTCGACAACGGGCTTAAGACGAGAGCCATAGCCAAAAAATAAATACTCATTCTCAAGAGGCTTTAGGATCTCAAGAGCCTTTGTTACATTGTCCAAATTGTCACTCAGAGTGTTGAAGTAAAGATGATTGAGTCCAGGTTCCCTATGCCACTAATTATATAAAGAATATAAATTAGAGTTCATAATTTATGGCACTACTTACAGTCAAAACAAAGGTTCCATCCTTTGCCAGTCACCATTCAGCGATAAGAACTTGGCCTTCAAACTCGGCTCTTTTTCCACCCAGTTTAATGTAATTATTAATGACTGGATAGCCCAGGGGATCGGTATCCCTCTGGACATACAATTCTCGCAGCTTGGCCCAATCGCTGCGGGGAATCTCGACCAGTGAATCCTCCACCGACATCACGACAACCTCTCCACACGAACGTCAGGCAAGTACTGATCTCGAAGCCAAAGAGAACTATATTTTTCCGTGTTTGTTTAAAGAGAAAAAATTCTAGATAGAGAAAACTTCAACTTGCTTGTTTGCTGATTTTTATTAGGTATGAGGAAGCTCTCTTTTGTTGTCTTTTCACTGATATTTTAATGATATTTATACAAAGGTGTGTTATTAGATTAATCTAAGCTATTACAGCCCAATAAAGCTTATTGATGGGCTTAAAACCCAATTTCTCAAACATTCTACGGGAGCTCTCGTTTTCGAAGACAACTGTGGCCAGAGCCTCAGATCCCTTGGCCACAATTTCATTAGCCATAAAGCGTACTGCCAAGGATCCAAGTCCTTGTCGGCGATGTGAGGTTAATACATGCAAGTTGCTCAGGCTGCCGTGTGGAGATCTTAGAAAAATATAAGAAACAATATAAAAATTCCAAAGCTCCATATTTCTCTCTCTACCTTAGACACCAGGCCAAGGGCTCTCCATGGCTATCGAAAACTCCAGCACTGACATTGGTCTCCATAAAACCCCTTATCAAGGGCAGGGAATCTGCTGAGCGATAAGCCCAATGCCGATCCACCAAGCTGGCATGCTTGGCACTGAGATAACCCACATTAACAGAAGAACTCAAACTGAAATTAACAGATTATGAACCACTACAAATTAAGTTAATATTAAATATGTATCTTACCTAGGCTCCCATTTCTGCACTTCAGAGATTGGCAGGTGGTAGACTATAGTGCCCTGATGCTCCAGTTCACTCAAATCACGACCTAAACTTTGCCAGTATTGCTCCACAAGGGTCTTATAACTCTCTGGGTAGCCACAAATCAAGTGGAAATTTTTCAGTTTAATAGAACCCAATAAAGACTTGAGGTCTTCCCGAGTTCCCTTGACTGTGTCAAAGTAAACATAGCTTTTGCTGAGCAATGTGTGCTGAAATCGAAATCATTTAGTTACTGAGCTGAATGAGATCCAATCTACTCCCACAATAAGCATATAGTTGCCATGTGCAATCCAATCCTTATCAGTTGTATATATCTCAATTGACTCGTCGCTGGATACTGGCTGGTAGTTTATAAAGTACTCTATTAGGTCGAAACCCGTGAGATTCAGTCGATTCGCAGCAAACAGATCTCTCAGCGCAGGCCACTGATTGCGAGCGATTTCCATTAATTCAGAATTCATTAAAACTTTAGCTGAGAAAGCAAAAAACTATACTGAAACAAGCAGATGTTGTCACACACAAACAGCAACCCCTAAAGAGATAGAGATAAGGTTCTCTTAAGTCTAAAGTTTTGAGTTCTCAGGGTGAACGTCGCTGAGCAACCGATCTTCGATCGATAACAACTTTACTCATTTTGGCGTCTGCTTTTAGAACTAATCGACTTATCGATAAACTGAAAATTATTGCGCGCCTAATTTGAATCTATAATTATGAATGTAAGCAGTAAAACAATATTAAAAGAGAAATAATAAGTATATGCAACAAGCTTCGACAAAATATTTAAGAAGCTTGCTTGAAGGAACCAAAAATATCGATGAATTTCTGTTAGTTCCAAGAAACTACTGATCATTACGCAAAACCCTTTTTGTCAGTATTATTCGCGTTGACAGGTAGCCAGAAGATTTAATGCCAGCCACACCTCTCCAGCAGCCAGGAAAATCTGCCACAAGTGGCAATCAAAGTCAATAATGATTCACTTTGACTATTCCATTAAAGCCGATCAATTTCCACACGCATGGTTTTTGGACACCCGAGGCCAGCAACAAGCTGACACTGGGGTCAGCTGTGGCATCTGCTAGCATGGGTATGTAAAGTGTGATCACACGGCCCAAGATTCCGCTCTCGCCGCGCCTAATCAATCGCAGTATCATTTCAGCATCGAAGCGTTCTAGTTCGCTTCGGTTCACCTCCGCCGCCGTCGTCGTCGTCGATGACGTGATCCCGTCGCCGTCGCAGCTGTTACAGTTTAAGCCTCCGCCAATTTCGCATTCCCCGGAGCTGTTTAACCAAAAATAAGACGCCAGTAATTGCGCGGGGTTCTAGTGAAGCAGCCGCAGCAATCCGAAGTTCAAATACCACTCCTACAGAGTCTACAAACTGCGGCTTATCATTAGCCTGAGAACCGGTTTTGCGTAAATAGATAAAGGCCAGTCTAACGCCCTCTCAGCTGGTTAATAATACCAATAATACCCGGGTGCAGTGCATCTTGAGACATGGGCCAGAAGCTCTCGTGCTTTAGGCAATGGAACTGCGCGGAGTCGGATTGCTGCGACGAGCCCAAGCTGCGTATGCGCAATTTCAATGCCAACTATTTGGCTGGCGCTCCAAATCCCGACGAGACTGGTAAGCCAGCTGGCTGGTTGGATGTCATCCAAATTGGGGATTTACGCGAAAATTAAGATTCAGTGCATGTGGTTTTTTTTCGAGTATTTTGAGCTTTAGTGGAGATCTACTGAAAGATGATTCAGTTTCTCATTTGAAATATTAAAAAAAAAAACATTTTTGTTGCCTTTAAGTATAGACAATAGTTTGTGCAAAATATAGGTCACCAAAACTCGAACTTGTTGGGAAAACATAGCTAAGCCTAATGCTTTTTATTTGCTTTTGGTATTGACCTAATTTAAACTCTACACAGAGAGAATTATGGGGTTCGGAAATTGAGAATCCGCGTACTCAAATTCGTACTATTCTTATTTTGAGTACGGATTTTTTAAAAATTCCTAGATTAAGTTTTTTTCCTTACTTTGAGACCAAA
>JABJVT010000128.1:0-52593 GCA_014170255.2 Drosophila triauraria
GATGCTCGGTCGGGTCTGCGATTTCGGCCATGCAGCCAGCAGGCACCTCATCTGAATTTATTTGCTGCTTTGCATTAGGCCTACAAACCCAGATGCCTAGAAAACAAACAAAGTTGCGGGTAGAGAGGTAAAAGGGGAAGAAGATCCAGTTGAAACGGGAAGTAAGCTATTTGATTTCACATCTGCAGATCGAAAAAGTTTAAGATTTTGGTATTATTCTGGTAGAATACAGATATTGATTGAATTTTCATATTTAGATAATATGATTGCAAAGACATTTTTAAAGGAAATCGTTCGGGTTTTACTTTATTTTAAAATAAAACATTTTAAAGATACAATTTTAACTCGCAAATTTTTATATTATTAATATAGCTTTTTCTTTTCAGCTAAAAACCAAGAAATAGATCCATATAAAAATTTTCAATGTAATCTTTTCCGTGTAACCGAATATTGGCTTGCATTTAACTTCCACTTTGCTTTTCGGTTTATCAATCGCCGGGAGTCTGGCACTCAATTAGCGTTGGACCCAAAGTAAACCCAAGACCAAAGTAAATGAACGTCGGAAAATCATGAAACGAGAGTGCTGTGGGTCACGTGGAGTAATCGGAGTAGTATAATCACTGTCCGGCCAGCGACTTCGGAGTAATCACCTCGCGGAATAGGGCACCAAGACGGGACCACGGGACCACGGGACCACAAGTCAACAATGGAGGCAGTAGTGGTGGCGACGGTAAAAGTGAGAAAGTCATTAAGTAATCCCACGACTTTCAACTACTGGAAAAGTCGCTGGCTAGAGCCCGAGACAGTAAAGCGATTTGCGAGTAATGAGCAGGCAGAGAAAGAGGAAAAACACTTCCCATCGCGTGGAAATCGAGGGGAAATGTCAAACAGTTGCAGCAGCCTACCCAGTAATCGGAATAATGCCGGGTCTCGTATTGAATAACACGCGCTTACGAGGAAATCCAAACAAAAGGGAGAAATGCAATTAATTTTAATTGATTTGCTACTCATAGTAATCAACAATTCGAAAAGCATATTTGCATATTTTCATTATGCAATGCAATGCAATGAGTAAGCCACATATTAATCTATATATCGTACAGGAAGAGCAAAACTAATGGTAAATAGCTGCCAATGAATTCAAATGACGAATGTCCTATAGTATACCTGCTCGAACATATTTGTTTTTTTGCTACCGATTGCCAGGGAATTTATAGATTTCGATAATGGCAATGAATCCATGACTTTACCCAATAGCTATGCGTACTTATAAATAAACAATTTTGTTGTTCACGTTTATTTCTCAAAGATAATTAGCAGGTTTAATGCATATACATATAAGTATATACGTATACATTTCATGTTGCGATATTCGAGATCGAAATATTGATCGTTAGCGAAAGTTATTTCGGGTTTTTATATAATATATATAAATTTATTTGCCTTGCTAGTCTCCATTGTGTAGTTAAAGGTGCAACCACGAAGTTATTGTTAAGTTTAGCATGATAATAAACCGGCTCTTAAGACAGGCGACTAAAAAATATAACGTGTAAAAACTGCATAAGTTATAGTCTTTTCATAAGGCTATGAAGCATTTTTACTCCATAATAAAAGCGATAGAGAAGCGTTTGTTATGCCATTCAAGAATAATTCCTTTACTTGCTTTACAAACACCTTTTTATGATTATGATTTTACAATTAAATGGAACATTTTACAATGGCTTATCTAGCGATTAATTGATCGATTAAAGACGAAAACATTTTCGGTTTTCCCCGTACCCTAACACCTGCTTATCTTGCACTGTAACCCGGATATTGTAAGCCCAGTTGGTCAGTGACAATAAATGTAACTCTCGGGGGAGCACTGCGCTTTTGCTGGATTAGATAATGCTGTCTGCTGTGCCGCAGAGAGAACCATAGAGGGTTATGTACATATAATCACGTGTTTATCGCTGGAATTCTCATGCGCGTGCCTTCGCCGTGGGAGTTCTGCTGGTTATATCGTACCATCCGCCATCTACATAATGCCACCCACTCATGCCTAATACCAAAGGCCCTCTTGCAAAACAACATTATATACGCTGTATACTTTATGTAATTTTATGTACGAAAAAATGCCAGAGTTCAAGGTTCACCACAGGTACACAGACAGGACAACGAAATAGGAATTTACGAATTTTCTGAGAATGTTCATTGGGCTAGAAGTAACTTTTTGGAACATATTTTTGTTTGGCTCTGTTCCAATAGGTAATTGTACATTCTTAAACAAATTATTCACTTTACGTTCAATCCTTAAAAAATTAAACGCTATTTCTTAATTTGTATACCAATTTCGTTGAGTCAAAAATCCTTTGTTTTGACTGGTATTTTAAATTTTTAGTAATTCATACTTTTTTGTCTGCCAAAACTATCAGCTGGCGCCACCTAGGCAGCTATCTTTGGCACTAAGCCACATTTTGCGCTCAACTTTATTGCATACTTTTCGGCATTCCTTACAATTTTCCGTTGCAGGCTTCAGGGCAAACTATTTCGGTTGCTAAAACCTGAAACTTTTTTAAATAAATTCTCCTGCCATGGGTTTTGTTTTAAAATATATTCACAGAATAATTATGAACATTGCAGCGATGCATAACAAATACTTTTCATATAAAATGCATAGAGATATTGTCTGAAAGTTGGCAGCATAGTTCGGTAAATTAACAAACTCGTTGGCAACTTTTTTTGGGACGCGAGAGACTTCGTGAGAAGCAGAGAAAGAGGGGGAGAGAGAGAGAGAGCGAGACGCCCACGGATGTGGAAAACTTGGCTATGATGCGGGGGCGTTTACAGTGGGCGTTTCGACCTTTTGTGGCTATCAAAAGCCATGGATATTGTGTTGGGGATATGGGATTTTTCCAAGCATCGACGTCGTGTGTGGGCATTGTGTAGCGCGTCAAAATTGCACTATTGATGGGCCCGAAAATAAAAGGAGGCTGCGGCGGTGTGGACGGGGGCGTGGCCGGTGAAGCTGCCAAGCGGAGAGAGAGCGAAATACAGAGAGACAGAAACAGAGAGCAATTGCGTCACAATTGTCCTCGAGCTTAACTAATCGAACCTTGAACTCTGTCACTTTAGTTGCGAAAAAAGCGGGGGCGGCATGGACAGACAGAGCTCTTACAAGTGCAAAAAAGGATAATACACTCGCCAAAAAAAAGGGTTCATCACATTCCAGGGTGATTAGAATAGTTCTAAATGCATTTTTTTCATTGCTTAAAATTCTGTGAAGTATAATAGAGATCTGACAATTGGTTCAGGATTAATACTTGCTAAAAAGAACAATAGATCTTTAATATATTATTATATATTATATTCCAGCCCACCAAAATCGTTTATATATCACCCAGCCACCTATAATTAAAATAATAGCTGGAAAATTCCTTTTCGTATAATATGCCATGAAAAGTATAGTCGAAATGATATATTATTTGGCCTAAAAATAGCCCTAAAGGCTTTGCATAAATATATATGATTTGTATTCTATTTTAAAACAAGAATGTTAATGAAAAGAAATCATTGCCACAAGTATTTATAAAAGAGCATTGAGTAAACTTGAAGGCATTCTTAGCACCAAAGCATTTCCTTTGATTTGTCCTGAAACTCGGGAAATCAAAATCAACACATTTCTTCCGAAAATTCTTATCGAATTACGCCAATTTCAACTTTTAAGTTGGCCCCGCTAGAAATGTCCTTAAACTTTGTGAAACAACACTCAATGCCGAGAGGCAAGAGCAAGGCAACAACTTACCAGTAAATCTCATTGGAGGTAATCATATTGGTGGTCTTGTAATATTGGGCGGCAGTGTAGCTGCTCATTCTGCTGATATTTTCAGTTTTTCCTTGTTAGTTTGTGGTGGTTGAATGGGGGGACGGGGACACTTAGTCCCTTTTAACTAGTGTGTGTTCCGTCGCTTTGGCCGCTCCTCTTCAATTATGTATTAGGTAAATATAGTTAAGGCAGAGTGTTCAGTGAAACGGAATCGTTTTTGTGTTCTAGGGAACTAGGTTCTTGCTCTTTTTTGTTTTTTTGTATGGACGGTATATTGAAAACACTTTGGCACCGATAAAATGACGAAAAAATCAATACAGTCGCGGCGTTTGGGAGTGGGATTTCACTTTGAAGTCTGTCTGCTTTATTCTTTCGCGATATATTTTTAATTTGCCGATATATGTATGTATAAGGATATATAAAATATATGCTGTGAGTGTGTGAGGTTGTGTGTTTCGAAAGGATAATGGACTGAGGCAGACAGGCGAATACATACACACGGGGTTACTTTTGCGAAATATTCGGCCCGAAATACCGCGGCACTTCAATGTAAAACTCTCTATATAGCTCCATAGGTGCTTCTATGGCTACATTTATTACTAATTTGGGATTTTGGTTAATGTCTGCTAATTAGAGAGCATTTTTTTTGGTTTTTTTTTTTTTTGGGTGGGCTAGAAAAATACTGCTAGGCGGAAAAGCGTCTGCGAAAAACTAACGTCGGCTAACTGACTGAAATGGAGTACTGACTGAGCTCTGGCTGAAATATTTCCATTACTGAAGGCGTCGACGGCAGCCACAGCGGCTCCTGGCGCTCTCTGCGAGAGAGAAAAGAGCGAGCAGGGAGAGAAAATACACTGACAGAGAGAAGGAGAGAGTGAAACGCAGACAGATGTCTCAATGTGCGGGTTGTTTTTCTTTTTGTTTTTCTTCGCCGACGACGACGGGGTTGCAAAATTCACAAAATGCAGCTGTGTGTGGGGGGCGAAATTGCAGCGGAAAATGTCTGTGCTCCCAAAGATACTCGGCGGGGAAATTTCTCCGTAGAAAGGGAGGTCCTGCTAATTAAACTCGTCCTTAATTTTTGATGAGCCTGGGAAAAGCCTGTTGGAAAATGACCTAAAGCTAAACCCCTAGCAAATAGTTTTACGACGCAGTTTAATCAACATTAAAAATCGTTCTAAACGCGACCATTAAGCGCAATTTCCGAAGAGCGTGTAAGGGAGCTCTCTCGCTCCCTCAATTGGGGGCACTCCGAGAAAGAGAGCCCGAGAGAGGGAGTGAGAGAGCAAGCGAGGGGGTTGCAAGTTATTAGCGGCTTTTGTTTAAATCATAATAAAGGAAGATTAACAGAAAAAAAAACAACAACTTCCCGCAAGGAGTTCGAAGTGATGTTGTTTTTGAAATGCAACCGTCAGGATATCCTTCGAATATTCCCCTTCTCGAATATCCTTGCAGTTTGCAAATAACAACGGAAATTTACCGCCAGTCCACCCTTATTTGCAAATGAGAGACAGAAAGTGAGAGAGGGAACAAGAAATCAGCAGAGAGTGGGGAGAGAGTCGGAGAGAGGCAAAGGCATTGCCATATGGAAACTTCCAGCTCATGCACTGCCAGAAATTTATAGTTTTTTTAGATTAAAAGCAAGCAACAGGAATTTGTACCAGTTATTCTAGAATCTAGATTTTTCAAGGCATAATTATTAAAATAAAAAAATAAAAATGAATAGAATTAAAATAAACCAACACCATGAATACCAACCACTCCAAATTTCGATTTCATGTGTGAATTTAGTATAGGATAATATAATAATTTTAAGGATAATAATATGTTAAATAATAAACCAGCCAAGGTAAGTAATAGCTTCATACTTTACATACTTTTTATGAGCCGCTGTAAATAGTTATTAGCCAAATTTAAATACTCTAATTTTAAGTGCTTTAATGTTTTGTATAATTCTCTAAGAATAACGAACAAAACCTAACCTAAGCTATAAATGTAAATAAACCCCTATTCCACGCTGTGAGAATCTTTTCCCTAACCCAGTTCATCAACTTTTATTGAGTTATTTGGCGGGTAATCGCACTGAGACAATAATAATTGAGGTGATTACCATAGTTACCATAGTTTGGATTGTTTGGGAGCATGTACCACCGCCCCGAGGTCACCAATGAAGTCCCAGGCCCGAGGCACAGTTCCCATACGGTTTTGCCCATTATTGAAGAGGCGCTGTTTGCTGCCGCTGCATGAAAACCCAGAAAAGTGACAGCTTCAACTCCACCGCCACCCTTCGAATTCATTTATATATATCCTATATGTCTGGTGCGTGCTCAAGCCGCCATGGGGGGATCTCCAATGGGTTCGGTTCAGTGTGGTTTGGGGGGCACTTTCTATGGCCCCGTTGCATGCAACCTAATGCAGTCTAACCCAACACAAAGGTCTCTCACCCATCTCTCTTTCACTTCCACAAAAGAGGTCTGCCTCGTCGACTTCAACTTTAATTCTTGGGCGCGCTTTTCAAATACAAGTCGAGCAATAAGTATTTAATAATCAACAACAGCGGCAAGCAAAAGCACCAACAACGGGTAATTGCAAGCGGCAGTTGCGAGCTGCACTCGAAAAAATGTGTATATGTTTGTCTATTTATTTGTTTATTAGAACTATTTAGTTGAGGTAAGATTGAAAAGTATACTTAAATATTAACTAGAGTACCTATAATACTATATTGTATAACAATTGTAGAATTAATAAGTGATAAATAAATGGTACAGGCTGAGGAACTGTTTGTATAATTACAGTCTTCCTTTAACTTGCCATAAATAGAAAATCCTCTTATGCTTGTCAATTTTTCCTGCAGTGCAGCCACCCAGCCAGCACGCCCACTTCGTGCATTTTATTGTGTGAACAGAAATCAACTTGGAAAGAAGTTCAAAACTCTGAATGGCTTCTCAAGACATGAATATTTCAGCAGGCCGCAGTGCGGGAAAAGCGGGGATTTCCAAGGGAGTCGGGATTGGGAGTGAAGAGGCGGGGTGTGGTGTTAGTGTGGGAGCTACTTGCTCCGAGGTCCACGCCCATCAAATTGGGTCAACTGACAATGAAGCGCATCAAAAATGCAACTGCAACGCGAGGATAACGAAAGACACACAAACAAAGGGAAAAAAAAAGTGAAGAGACAATATTCAGGCAGATAAGAGTAGAAAAAGTTTTAATCTCAGTCAACCCAAAAACTAATGAAAACAAACAAAAGCTGAATATTTGAGAGTGAAGAAGCAGGGACGGGTGGGTCTTAGAAATTCTTTTTTAAAGGGAGATTTATACGCACAAAATTATACTTTGGAGTTAATGGTAAATCAAAGATTTTATCTAGAGGCTTTATTGGTGAATATTTCTTTGGAAAACTTAACCATTTTCTTATATTTTATGTAGAAATCAGTAGTATGTTAATTCATTTATATTTATGAGTATTTTTAGATCAATCAATTAATATGCCTTCTTAGTTTTTAATTTTTGAAAGTATTTAATTTTTTTAAACATATTTGGGAGTGTTTCGTATCTATTCTATCTCCCCAATCCGCCACTGAAAACGGGATCCACAACTTGTAAAGAATAAACACACAAAGAGAGCAGCCACAATATTTTCACATTCTTTTTTATCATTCTCGAAATGGAAATGAAACGCGGAAAAGACCAAGACGCCACGATGAAGACGATGATGAGGATGATGAAGAAGCTGAAGAGGGACAGCGTCAGCGCGAAAGGAAAGACCAACTTCGAGATGCTCGAGATGAATTAAGCGCAGAGGCAACAAAAGATTTTCCCTCTTGGCTGTCATAATATTGAGAGAACGCCCAAGGCTGTGGGTGGGGCGGTAGGTGGATGTACATATATAGGGACAGTTGGAGAGTTGGGGAGCGAAGAAACTGGAGGAACTAGTCGGGATGAAGTTCCAGAAAGATGACAAGTTATTAGCGGGGCGTGTGTTTACTCCTCGAAGACGGGCAGTGCATATCACGGCCCCCGGGCTTATTGGCTTCCTGTCAGATACATCAGCTTATTAATGGGCCAGTAAATTAGTGATCAAATCGGAAGAGGAACTAGGTATAAGATCGATGTAACTCAAGACAAATTAAGTGATACAAAGTCATGGATAATATTTATTAGAGATATGATTTATTTAGCAATAATTTAAATAACTTCAAAGGAAGAAAATCTTCAAATTATCATATTTCCTCTAATAAGATCAATTCTAAAGTCTAAAACCATAATAATTATAAATAGCAGTTCCGAAATGCACCGGTAAATACAAGTTCACATTCCACAGAGCCAACGGCGCACGGGCTAAAAACAAATTATGAAAATGCATCCGAAATTTTAAGGCGAAGTGGAGCAGTGACCGCCTCATCTGAATATTCATATATACACACGACATGGGCGCCTTCTACACGATTCTATATATTTCCCCCTCATTTCGTTGTTTCATTTCTGTTGCAAAAAGAAAAAAAAAAAAAAAGAAAGGAGAGAAAATGTCAGCAAACGCTAAAGAGCACTTCATGTACCCACGACACATCATGCAGATGAACTGGAGGCGGCCAGAGAACAGAGCAGGGAAACGAGATGATATGGGGCAGCAAAGGGAAGCCGGGAGAACTTGATGGCGAACACGATGCAGAACATTGGGGTGGCGCATGGCAACACATAAAGTCAGTGAGCAAAAATTAATGAACATCATGTTAATGAATTGGGGAATACCCTAACCGAAAAGAGGGGATTTTTGGGTGAGTACAACAATTGGAAATGTTAAACGGAGAACACTCTAAGAATTACAGGGGCAGCTTAAAATTGTATACATTAGAAGATATTACGTACATATTTAAAAAGAATTCTTAAACAAAAGTGCAACAGCCAAAAAGAAGAAGTGCATTTCATACAGTCTTTGGTAACCTCATATCGGTGTCAAATATCACAAAGGAAACGACTTCGTGAGAAATATAATAAGACTTTTCACACGAATGATTTCATGCTATAGAAAAAGGAAAGTGAAATGATTTGACTTATTCGAGCAGGAAGTAAGTGTCAGATTACATTCTTAATGAAAAAACATTTACAATATATTTTTCAATAAGATTAATTACAAGACTCTAATGAGTCTGGAAACGTTAATCTGAAATACGTTAATTAATAGACAAGAGAAATAACACATATAATAGAAATATAATGAATATATACTTGAAGCCTGATTTATATATTTGCATCGTATACATACCTAGTTAGTTTCCTAATCAACGTACCCCGCCACAGATCTTGACACGGTGAAAAAGAGAACGCGGGTGCTCAGCCTTAGAAGATGCACAAAAACAAACAGAAATGCTGTTACACAAGTGCCCAAGTGGCAGGCGCTGGCATCCTCCATGGAGCATGCAACATTCAACATTCCACCCTGCCACCCCCTCGGCGGACACCCACTCCGCACCGTTCAGCTCCCCACACTTTGTCCCTTCTTAAGGACAAAGAATGCATGCCAGCGAACTCAGCTCGTCAGTTAGTCAGTCAGTCGGGGAAACTCCTCTCGCTCCCTAAGGGGTTGATCTCAACAGTGGCGTATGCAGACTTTCAGAGGGGGTAAGGGCAAGAGGTTGTGTTAATTAATTAAGAAATTCTTACATTAGATTCAAAGTTTCGTTAGCAAAAACATTTTTACGAAAAAGGCAAATGAAAAAACAAATAATATTTATTTAAGGGTCTTGTGTAAATTATTTATTATTAATATAAGGTCACACTTTTGAAAACATTAATTCTGTTTTAGGGATTTAAAAGAGTGATGGTGTATATTTTCAATATTTAATAATACAAGAATTAATAAACCTTATGGTTCAATTTAAAGTCTAAGGCATTTAAATAAACCAATGATTCTTCATGAATAACCAGTGTGACCATATTATTACCAATGATAGATAGATTCATATCAAAATTTATAAATAAAATATGATAGTAGATACACTTAGATTTATATATTTGGAAAATCTTATAATTTCTTATTAATATTTATTAAAATAATTGCTTATAACCCAATAAAAAAGCAACCCCCTAAGCCTACACCCCAGATTCGTGATGTTGAAGAATTGCGACAAGTCACAGGACAAAGGAGAAGGGACAAGGTATGAGGATGTTGACTGCCACAGGACGATGACGTAGGGAACAGACGCTAAAAAAAACTGTGTTGAGATTTGCTCCCTCGGAATAACCTCACATCCATCCCGTGGATTGCGGATTTCTAGGCGAGGATGGATGCATCTCAATGCGAGCTGGGGCAAAATGAGAGGCGGCGAGGTGAGGTGCGTTATGTGTGTAAATTTGAAATGTGAAAATGGGAGCAGAGAATTTCCCAGCATCCCCTCCGAACTCGTGATTCTCATTCGGTTTCGCTGTGTGCGTGTCTTTGTATGTGGTGGAATACTTTTTCAGTTTGTTAAACTCTATTTTTAGAGCTCTCGGCGCGGCGGCCCTGAGAAGGAAAATTCAGCCGCAGAGAGCGTGTGTGGGGGCGCTTGCTTGCTGGCTTAGTTTTCCTGCAGTTTCCACTCGTTTTGTTTCCAATTTTGTTTTGTCTGCATGTAAATGCGACAAACACGAATTGGTCTTCTTGATACTTCCCAAACACGGAGATTACTCAAAATGTTCGAAATCGATTCGACAAGTTGCCCTGCAATTCGCCATGGACGGGGCGGAGGCCTGTGTTAATTGAGTGTGGCAATTAAGGGGTGGCAGTGGCGGTGACGGTGGATCCTATATATTTCAGGCTGGCAATTAACGATAACTCAATTTTCACCTGCCGAGATCCCCTCACTTTCTTGTACGTATATAAATATGTATATACCGCTTCAGGTGTAGGAGAAACCTGGCATTTGTTTGCCTTCCCACGGCAAAAGTGGAGGATAATAATGACCATCGATATATAGTATATTTGCCGCGATGATGACGATGAAGTCGATGATGATTGCCAGTTGCCGGTCCAAGCGGGTAATGCAATCCGCTAATGCAACTCTATAAGCAGTTAGCACTAAGCAGAAATCGAATACGAGAGCGACTTATTAAAAACCGTAACAGACGCCAAACTGCAAATCAGTAATCAATACATACGAGAGAAGTGGTTACAATGAACTTTTTATACACTATCTTTATGTAGATATTATTGATCAATTATAAGCATTAATTTACGGACAGCAAGGGGACAGCTTAGCTACTTAAGCTCATCCGCACAGAATGCTGCACCATTGTGGATCTTTTTAGGAATTTTGATTAGATTTTGATTTATTTTGTTATTATTTAAGATAACATCAAATCACAGACACATAACTTTTCATTCCAGCAAGATTTTTAAAGTGAGTTCAACACAGTACACTTAAGATTTTAAGTCAACCTCATTTTTAAACACAATTCAAAAACAAAACAATTTGAACAAAAAGGTAATGCGAAATATTTTTAAATCTCACACCAGCTTTAATTATATTCCCCGAGTAATGCGATCTTGGCCGCCAGCCTTCTCGAGAAGCCACAAAGCTTCTTGGCCATGTCAGGGTATCTGGCAACAGGCAACAGGTAACTGGTTGTCAGTCAACACCCTCTCCGTGTCCCAATCACTCCACACTCTCCGCCATGGCGATCGCGGGCCATGACGAGGCTGCTGACAATCGATTAATGGCACATATAAATGGCTATCTTCTGGTTGGCTAGTTGCTAGCTCGGCTCAGATTCAACGGCTGCTTATGACATGCACAGAGAGTAAATTTGGCATTCAAATTGGAGCCATTATTCGGTTTAAAAGAAATATTAGAAAGATTGAGTAAATTAGGATTGGCCATCGCTTTAGTAATTTCCAAAATTTTTATTAAATATCGTGATTTCTTAGTTCTAACAAAAACAGTCAGAAAATCGTTTTTTATTCATTAATTACTTTAATTAATTTTCTCGAACAATATTAAAACTACAAAAATATCTTTCAATATTCTGATTTAAGGCCTTAAAGAAGTAATGAAATAATTAAATCTTAAATATTTGTGTATATTAAGTATTTATCAAACTTATGTAAATCCTTTTCCAGTTAAAAGTGTTGTGGTTTTCTTTCGATGTTGTTTTTTTTATTTTTTACTCAGCTCCGTTTAAACTTTAAATCAATTAAACATATTTTTTTTTAAGTGCACTGCCAGTGACCAGCAGTAGCAGCACCAGCACCAGCTCCAACTCTCTTGTGGTCAGCTTACCTCAAAATATATATTCAATTCGCTTTCAATTTGCATGTGGCTCTCGTTTTGGACTCGTTTTCATTTTCGTTTTACGTTTTTGGCTCACTACTACGCTTTTTTTGTGGTTTCTTTGTCGATGAATGAAATCAACATAAACAGCATTTAAAAACACGAAATTATTATATATTGTGGGCGTTTGGCCGAGTGCGTTCAACGGCGCCGATGCGACGCTCCATTGGGTCACCAATAAAAATACGAGAAAAAAATACGATCGGACAAAATGGAAAAAAAGAAGAGAAATAAGCTAAAAAGCTGGCGTCTGCGCATGCGTCGCTGCTGCTGCGTCCATTGACGTTGGCGAGTTGGTTGCGAGAGACAGAAGTCTTAAGGTCAAGATATGGCGGCCATATCACTTCGGGGAATTCGGTGCCGGGGGCATCGGTTTTCATATGAATGATGAGCAATACAAAAGTGAACTTCGGAAAAGAAAAAACAATAAACAAAATGCAAACGAAAAACCCACAAAAATTCATATATAAATCGCAATATATTGGTCGATGGCTTTTGTTGGTACTGCAGCGCCTACACAAACAAATGCAGCACAACAGTGCTGACAGTTTGACTGCAAAAGCTATTTAAAATTTAATAAAATATAAACAAGTAAGAAAGAAACAGTCTAGAGTGCTCGACATTGAAATACTCAGTAGAGAAAGCTTTGGGGATTATTAAGAGGCAGTTGGACATGACTTTGTCTAATTATGCATTGCACAGTTGCACTTTATTGTCTAATTAATGCCATGTTTCTTAAGAAAATATTAACAAGTGGGAAAGCTACAGTGGAGTGTGACCGACTGTGAGATACTGTGAGGTACCCAAAGCATTGTGGGTGACATTGAATAGGACATTGCTAGGAACGTGCGCTCTCTCTCTCTCTCATGAAGAAGAAGTATACACAGATACATTATTGTTTAACTTCTATGTTTATCATCAGATTTTACTCAAATTTTCAGAACACGTCCACGATTGCCTACTTATTAAGTCTATCTATTTATTTTAAGCCGAAAATCACGCCTATAACTAATATAACGATGTTTATAATTTTTGGGGGCGAAAGTGGGCGTGCCCAAATTAAAAAAAAAAAATTTCAACTCCTATAGTCCCTGAGATCTGTTGATTCACACGGACGGACAGACGGACAGACAGACAGACGGACAGACGGACATGGCTAAATCGACTCGGCTAGTGATGCTGATCAAGAATATATGTATTTACTTTATGGAGATAACTCCTTCTGCCTGTTACATACATTCTCGGTTGGCACTAACTTATAATACCCTTGTCCGGGTATAAAAATGTATTAGATTTTAATTCAAATATAAGCCGTTATTATTAATTATCCATCATTGTAGCCAAGAATATTGACTATGTCTAAGTAATGAATAGATGTTGTTTCTATTCTACTGAGAATCAATATCATTATTTTGAACTATTTGTGTTAAGTTGTATCTTGTAGCTCTTAAAACTCCGACAACACTGCCCAAAAACACTCACCAAACACATGCAACAACAGCTGTTGAATATTTTCGAGCTTTTAATTTTAAAAAGATAAAATTTGAATATTAAATCCGGAGGAAGAGGGCGCTGCACTCTGGCAGAAAAGAGAGTGGGGCGAAAAGCGAGATGGAAATTGAGCAACAACGCATTTTCTTGGCACTCGCAATTGGGGCGTGCCAGAGGAGGGTTCCCAAGAGGGAAGGGGCCCAAGTACACCACTCAACCATGGCGGTGAAAAGAGAGGGATTCCCTCCCGCCGAAACCAAAAAAAAAAAAATTTGGGTCAATGTAGACAAACAAACTATAGAGCGGAGAATAATTTTTCACGTTTTTCTTTATGGGTTTTTAATTTTACAACATTAATATGTCAAAGAGGGAGGGTCATTGCATTTTGTTCTGCCGGATTTTCCACGAAAATATCCCCATTTGTCTTTCCCTCATTTTGCTGATTTCTTTATGACTCTTGGCAGCGTTAATTGATTGATTGATCCCACGTTTTGCGACCTCAAAAGTGGGTGGTACTTGTACACGTACTTGTACTTGGGTGATCCAACTCCAACCCTCTGCCGGAAGTTGTCTGTCTGGCTAAATCTTATTTAAGTAAGTCGAAGCACTAAACCAGATCACAGATAATAAGTGGAGTGGAGTGAGAATAAACAGATGAAAGATGTCGACGGCCCAGACGTTTTGAAAGACTTTGTCATAGGGCGAGCCAGCACCCATCCTCCGAAAGATAAGACAAAGACTCAAGGGCTCAGATGATGGTGATGAAAGCTTTATTGGGGTGGAAGCAATAAAATGATAAGATATAGTACAAGGTTCTAAGTGCTTTATTACAGGCCTTAATTTGAGCAATCAGAATGCAGCTTTTTTTTATATTTTAGTAGTTCTCAAAGCTAACCTAAATACGATTATTAAATCCCATAATTATTCATAGTTTTTTGATCATATTACCATCATAAATATGAATGAGTGTCTTATTAAGACTTCCTAATAAAAATTTGATATATACTTCTATATATGGTTATTTCTAATAACCTGTTAAGGAAATCGGTTTCTATTTCGATTTCTTAATGCCCTTCATTTAATGTTCATTTCCTTGTTAATAGGATTTTTGCACTTTTCTAGCTTTGATAGAAACCACATTTGCCAAGTAATTTGTAAGAAACCAATTAAATATAGCCCTCGAATGAGTATTAGTCAGAGGCTATAGAATTCACAGAAACAGCTGTAAGCATCAATCACTATGAGTGTAAAAAGCGTTAGTTAAATTTTAATTGTTTACCGATAGCGTGAAAAAATTAAGTTGGAATTTGGGTGCAATAAAGATCTTACCTAATATATTGGCACGTTATTATTTACTATTTGTTCAGCGTGGAAGCTGCAAGCATGACTTATTTTTATTTCAGTTATTTTTCTTAGAAGAAATGAATGTCTGGCAGATTACTACTGCTACTTGTAGTTCACTTAACTAATAATTACTTTGTATTAGGAAAAAACTAGTTGTCGTATGATATTTCATACAAAAGTATAGCTCTTCCTATAAGATCCAAGCTGCTGATCATTACGCGTGTTTCCACAGACCATCCAACAACCTAACTTCCTTAAAACAGAAACAAAGGCGAATTTCTTAATTTTAGGTTCGAAACCAAAGCACACGATCACCATTTTTGGGGCGCATGCGAGAAGCCGTTCAGAATCGAGTAGCAAAATTACCAAAAGATGGCCAAGACCGGGACTTATGGCCATGTAAAGAGCAGCACAGCAAACTGGGGCCGCTGTCAGAGCCAAACACGACTGACAAGCCACTGGAGCAATGAGAGCTCGAGCTGCCATTTGAATTTGGTAGCGAGTTCCGCTGAATGGGGAAAATCGAAGTCGACTCGGAAGTTGTCACTGGGCAGGGACATGAAGGCATATGTCTCATCAATCATCGGGTAAGTGTGTGCGTAACGAGCTGCACGAGCTGGATTAAAAAAAATACATAGACACAAACGCTGTTTTATATAAGATACAACGTATGCAAAATGCTATACCCAAGCGGGACGCCCCCTAATTGATTACATTGTTCAACTCGAAACTAATCCCCCAAAGACTTTAAGCCCCTTTGCCAACTGGAATTTTTCGCAACTGAGCTTTTTCGTATCTTTATTTGTAAAATAATATTTTTACGACTTGACAGTTTAGTCTGAATGTCAGTTGGCAATGAGAGACAGTGTTTATTAAACATTTCACAAATATATAAATAAACGATTTTAATTATTATTCTTCGTCTGCCCAGCGAGCGGCATGATCTCACTTTTCGATCGAAAACTGAAAATTTCATTTTTGTTTATTGGATGCATAATAAATGGTCTAGTCTGGAGCACGGACACATGGTGGGAATGGGGATGAGGGCACAGCACATGTGTGTGCGATCAGTGGAATACCCCAGAAGAGCGATCAACTTAATTGTGTTAATTTGCAATAGAGAACTTTGGGAGGAAAATTATAGTGCCGGAGCACTTCCTCAATCGAAACGATATAGACAGAAATTACTGGCAATGGATAACTGCTTTGTCATAATTGAAGCAACCAAGGGCATTATGTCAATATGGTAATTCATAAGAGGAGGTACGAATTATAGATCTTAAGAGACCACAAAGTTTTGTGATAAATACATTAGTAACAAGTGGGTGTGACCGAGTGTGACCGACTGTGAGATACCCGGTACCCAAAGCATTGTGGGTGAAATTAAACAGCACATGAAAAAAGAAAATGTTGACAAATGAAGACAAATGTTGCTAGAAACATGTTGAGCAACACTCAAAAGAGACAAATGTTGCTAGGAACATGTTGAGCAACACGCACGTGCGCTCTCCCTCTTTCTCTCTCTCAAGAAATTTACACAGAAACTTTATTGTTTAATAACTTCTATGTTTATCACCCGATTTTACTCAAATTTTCAGAACACGTCCGCGATTGTCTACTTGTTAAGTCTATCTATTTACTTTAAACCGAAAATCGCGCCTATAGCGTAAATACCGTTTTTTATGATTTTCGGGGGCGGAAGTGGGCGTGACCTAATTTAAAAATAATCTTGATCTGCGTGCAACAGATTCCAATGTTGTCACCAAATTTGGTAACTCTAGCTATTATAGTCTCTGAGACCTGTTTTTTCACAGGGACGGACGGACGGACAGACGGACAGACGCACATAGCTAGATCGACTCGGCTAGTGACGCTGATCAAGAATATACTACGATACGACTTTATAGGGTCGGAGATTTCTCCTTCTGCCTGTTACATACATTCTCGTTTGGCACTAACTTATAATACCCTTGTACCCTATGGATACCGGGTATAAAAAGCCTGTGATCACACAGCATGACCTTAATTTTTAAGGTTCACAAAAGGGCTTAAAGAAGTAAAATTGGCATAAAAAAGATTCGAGTACTAAAAGCCACAACAAACCCATGAAAAAAGTAAATGTTTGTAAGAAAAACAACTCAGGAAGCAGAAAACCACAGGACTATCACTTTTTATAGTTTACTTCCTAGGAACATAAAATTATAAGTGCTATTTAAGAAAAACGCTTTATAATACCATCTGGAACGTAAATAAAGCAACCGCAATATGGGATTTTGTAGCCAAGAATCAATTGCAATTACTATCTAATCTTAGCTACGCCTCCTGAAAATATTCTGCCCATCTGCTGATGCATTTAGATCATCCTAACCTCTTCTTTCCCATCTTTAGCCCTCAACATGCATGTCCATTTGGCATATCTTTTAATTAAAACGAAAAAACCTCCAAGATATTTGCAGCACGCATGACCACCAAACTCCTGAGCTCCCGAACTCCACCCCCTCTTATGAAACCCCCATTATAATGGGGCAACCGCAATCTTCAGTCCAAATGTTGCATGCAAATTAAAAGAAAAAAAAAACAAAGAGAGAAGTACGAAGGGCAGAGAACTATGATAGTTCACCTACTGAAGTCACTGTATACAGTACACGCTCATTAAGTAGTCGGAAAACGTTATACCATCCTCCCCCCTCGTGACCATTTTAAAGAGGGGCGTATGAAATTAATAGACTCTCCTCTCCACTCGCTTAATTATCACAAAGAGACCTAAAACAACTACAAAAACACTGTTGAAATGGGCAAGTGTTTTCCCTCTTTCCACGTTCCCCATTCCCCGTTTTCCCGGTGCGTGTGTCTGCTTTATTAGATGATGATAACTGGCTAATGAGCTGAACTCTGCGGTAGGCCGAACTACGACATTGTGTCTCCCTGCACGGAACGAAAGAATTACAAATTTTAGCAGTGATTACATATTTTAGACTTTAGTATTTAGACTCTTGTTGGTTTGCCACAATCAAAGATTTTTCCAAGCTTAGATTATACAAATGTTTCGGAAAGTAGTCAGCCCTCATCTTCAGCATATTTCATCTTAACATTAAAAATATTATTTTAATTCTTAGTTGAATTTTAAGACAGGATGTACAAATAGTCTGGAGCCTGTATCTTAATCTTAGTGGATTCCTAGACTTTAAATATTTGATAAGAAGAATATGAAATATATTCTTCAATTTACTCAAGTCATGATTTACTTCTTATTTTTAATGTTTTATCAGTAAACAACATTAAATGTTCAGTGTTTTCAGTGTAAGAGAGCATGTTTCGGTGTGAGTGACGACGAGTGACCAAATGCAGAAGTTACCAAGAGGAAAACAACGACCATAACCAGGGGAACCTTACACAGAAAGCTGCCCGCACATTTTCAACAACATCTATGATCTTGAGTTTCGAGTCTGTCTCTCCGCTTGTCATATGTACATACATATACTCTTTCCCATAATGGAAGATGCACAATCTCGAATAAGACTCGTTCGGTGCGTGTGGCTAATCTTGTAAAGGTTATCACAGAATGGATCTAAACCACGGAAAGCATTTGCGCATTACATTTAGTTATGCTAATTGAAAGGTATAAAGTTGTGGGTGCTGTATGGAATGGTGTAATGGGGAAAATTAACTACTGGCGGACACATTTTCCTCATTCGTTGAAACATAAGCAAGACTTAAGGGGGTTGAAGTATATTTAACTGTGATTAAATGAGCTCGTTTGCTATTTAATTTCTATTAGTTATGTTATGTTTCTGGTTGCAATTTATGTTAGATTTTAGAAAACGTAAAGTTTTAAGAGTTAATTTAACATTTCCTTGTATTTAAAAGACTGCTTAGATTATAAGAATTTTAAATAATATATTATATGTTGAGAGATTTATTTCGGTGTTTAAATTTAAATTCATATTTTTCACACTTTTCTGCTTGCTTGTTCTATGTTTATTTACTGACTTATTGGGTGAATAAATTTAAATAAACACAAACCGAATTTAATGTTCCTATTGGCGTTTCTCTTGATTTTATTTGTACAAAAAATATTAATATAGATAAACAGAACTTATGTTGGGTACTTAAAACTAATTTGTTTAATGTTAATATCGTTACATTTTGTAAGAAATAAATCATGTAAGAAATACATATTAAAACCTGTGAAAGAGTATTCCCTATCTCCCCAATTTCAAGTCAAAAGCTTCTTGTTATTTTTGGTGTTTTGTATTTGAATGTTTTGGCGAAGGTGAGCAGCGTGCAAAAAAAAATAAACAGAAAACGCAAAGCGAATAATGGAAGAGCCCACGAATCTTCTAGCAGACCTTAGAGGCCAAGAAGACCCGAAATGAAGAAAACGGTTAAAGATAACTGCGCTTTATTTGCGCCCACTTTGGGTATATCTGTATATATGTAAATAAAACGTCGTATTTTTCAGATTGTCTACAGTTGGGGCATGACCGCATGCAAAACAAAGTCAGGTACGAAAAATATTGAGATATTTCCACCTTTATTCGGCTGTCAATGGCAAATGCCAGGCGTATCGTTATAAATACATCGCCGCTTATTATTTACCCATGCATTTGTGGGTTAATCTCCCCGTCGAGACCCGAATAAGTGATCGAAACTTGCACTTAACATTGAATTCTCGAGCTGTGGGAAATATTTGGGACCTGCCTTATCGCCCCGAGTGGCACTATTACTTATCAGCAAGGGAAAACAGCGCGATAAAGAGGAAAACAAACAGAGAATAATACAATACACTGCGGTATCGATAAGCGGAGAGCAACGGTAGTTTTAACAGAGCTGACTCATAGAATTTGGCTCAACAAAAAAAGTATATCATTATCTAATGCTCACTTTTTATGTACGGAAATTCCTATCAATATGGCACACCCAAAAGACATATCTTTAGCTAATTTGGCAGAACTGATTGCGGTTTTGTGATATCTTGTTGAAAGGAAGGGAAGACGAATTGAAAGAACCTCATAAACAAGTGTCTCGACCGATATTTATTTCGGAAAAGAAGTATTGCCTACTCTTATTTAGGAGATTAGCTAAAATTATGATTTTTATCGCAATACTTGTCTTATTGATATTAAATTTTGTATCAGGATAAAAAATATAGAGACATACAAGATGAATAATGAACACCTAAAAAAAAAATCCTAGCATCAATCTTTTAATGAACGAAGAATATTAATTCAAGCGCCGTTTTTAGATTATCTCTCACGATAATTTATATTAAGAGTCTGACTCACCAAATGAGTACAAGAAAAAAGTACTTATCTTTATTCTGCAAGTAAAGTAGGCCAACTTTTTGTAGACAGAAATTCCTATCGGAATTGCACACCAGCAAGAAACTACTACCAAAAGATGCAATTTTATGACCGCGACTGTGTCGATTAGCCCACAGGTAGTAGGGATTGCAAAAAGGGGTTGCAAAAACCAGTAAGACGGACTTGCCAGCCTGCAGCTGCCAAGGTGGCAAGGACAAGGGGACGAAAATGTGACTCAACCAGAAGTTGAGTCAACAACAAAACTCCACTCCAGGCGTTATGATATAGTGTGTGGTTGGGGGCCAAGGGAAACATCGGAAGTGCAGCCGAAAATGGCGATCTCAACCGAAATGACAAAAAAGGAATCTTTAGTTTTTATAAAATATTTTTGTACACGCAAAAAAGTTACTGTTGAAGTGAATTTTCAATTCAAAATTAATGTGTATCTAGATCTCCAATAAGTATTTCTCTTATTGGCTAAGAACTCTACGAAGTTTTCTTTTAATACTAAATATTACTATTAACTTCTTCAAGCTAGCAATTGAAATAACTTTATCAATTTGCAAAAAGCACGATTGGAATGATAAAGAGTGAAACATCACTGCTAAGTTAATTTAATCCGACCCTCTGATAAGGAACTTAAAGGCCTTGATAAGAAGAACTGAAGAAAGCAGCCCATACATAAAAAAGAAATACATCTACATATATGTACATTGTATTGTAATATTTTCCCTGTGTAACATTATTTTATTAAAAAATAAAATTCAACGATTCGTGGAACATTTTGTTCATAACAACATTCAGATATTGTTATTATTTGCATTTATAATAAACCCAAAAACTTAAAAAACACTTTCTAATAAAAGAAGCTTTTAGATTTTATATTTGATATTAAATTCATGTTTATCAATCTAATTCATATTAAAGTTGATAAATTACAAATGTTTATACGTTATACAATTCCTAAATAGAATTATTCTTATAAAGAGACCTCTCCAACTATACTAAATCAAAAGAATTGACTCCAGCACTTACCTCTCATCCAGATCGACGGGCAGCCTCTTTAGCTCGGACATATCCAGCTCCAGGCGCAGATTGGATACCTCGCAGAGCAGGCGATCCCGTTCGATGCTCAGCTCCTTGATCTTCGAGTGCAGGGCGTTGTTCTCCCGCAGCAGCTCGTCGACGCTGTAGGGGATCGGGTGATGGTGGTGGTGGTGTGCGGCCAGGCTCATGGGCAGGGAGTTCAAGGAACCCATGGAGACTGGGCCATGGCCCAGACCCTGAGGATGTCCACCACCACCGCCGCCTTGGCCGGGCGCCTCCACGAACATCATGGAGCTGGCCATTAGCAGGGATTGCGTGGTCTGGTGGAGGAGCAGCTCCTGATCGGACTCCGAGCGCTTGGCCGGACTCTGGTTCGGATTCTCAGCCTCCGACATTCTTGGGCTGTTTTTTTTTTCTCGTAACTGGCAGCTTTTAGCGGTAACTTGCGTTGCACTTCTTTTTGGCTCTCGTTATGGCCTAAACATCGTCGCCAGCCACGCACACGCACTCGCGCGGATGAGAATGGGAGGAGGAATGGTGGACGAACACTGGAGTTGAAGCGGCGACGGGAGGCAACGGTGTACAACTGGCAAGGGCAAGCAGCTTGCCTCGAGATAAACTTCACTTGGACTTCACAGTGGTTCTCCCGCTGGCACAATGGGTCGCGACTCGCGAGCAACAATTGGATTCGGATCGGATCGGATTTACGGATTTTCAATTCACGCGCGACGAAAACGCGACGCACGCTCCAACTCGAAGTTTTGATAACAGTATGACCGTGCGCGGCGCGCCGCAATATACCTGCAGTGGGGCCATAGTAGGGTCCCACCACAAAATACCAGTGGGATCTGAAAAATACTAAATAATTAGGATCAACGGATTTCTTAAATTCCTTTATTTTAATTTACATTTTACCCGTTAATCCTTTATTAATGTCTTATTAAAATTACTGACTATACTTTATGCGATTTTCTATGAATGCACCTCTGATGTCCACTAATTTTTATTCTCTAATTTATTTATAAATACATACATATTTCATTTTATTTTTTAAATACAATTTAATTCAAAACTCTGCGGACTTGAACTAAAGCTTTATTTAGCTTTTAATATATTTGTATGCAAAATTTTGTTTAATTATACAACACTAATTATTATAACAAGGTTTGGTTTTTCTTAACGATTTTACTTAAAAAAAAAATGGTTTTGAAATCCTGTTTTAGTAAAATTTCCATTAAAAATTAAAAATTTAACAAGAAGTTTTTTCATATATGTATATGTACATTTATTTTTTATGCAAAAAGTTCTACAATTTATAAAAATCATTAAAAATAAGCTAAATTTCTTCGTTGAACCCTTAACGGACGAATTTGTTTAATGTTCGGTTAAGGTTAAATCTTTTTATAAATTTAACAAACTCCTATAATAAAGCAGAGTCTAAACTTCCTACTAAATACTTGTTTAAAGTGTGTATTTTTCTAAATAACTTTTAAATTTCCAGCAAAAACTAGATGCATATTTTTGGAACTACTTGTAATCCATTCCTGGTTGATCTAGTTCTCCTTCGAATTCCCAAACCAAAACAAAACATGGAAAGTGAGATATTACGGGCTATTCTGATTACAGGACCTTCAGGTAGCACTTTAAATTAAATTTAACATTGCCCACTTCATCTGATATGAGTGCCTAGGGGTGGGTAAAACCACGCTGGTCCAGAAGATCTGCTCAAAGCTACGAGAAAAAGGTCACCTCCTGCAGGGATTCTATACGGAGGAAGTGAGAGATGTGGGCAATTGCCAACGAATTGGATTTGATGTGGTTACTCTAACGGGAAACGTGGCATCCTAGCTCGAAACACTGGCCCAGATGGGGCTAATGAGCGATGCCCCAAAGTGGGCAAGTACTCGGTGTTTGTCCAGGACTTTGAGAACGTGGCACTGCCCCTGCTGGACATCAAGGGCGGTGGAGCAAAGCCGGAGCTCCTGATCATCGATGAAGTGGGCAAAATGGAGCTGTTTAGCAAGCGGTTTGAGTCGACCATCGATGATCTTTTCAAGAAGAAACAACTTCCTTTGGTGGTCACAATACCCGAGAAGAGCTCCCTAAAGCTGGTGGATCAGCTAAGGAAGTCGCCCCGATCGATGCTCTGCCAAGTGACCAAATCCAATAGGGATTCGCTAGTGGAAAAGATCACGGATCTCATCACAAAGTCAATGCTGGTAACAAAATAAACTTGCTTGTCTGGTTTTATTAGTTCCTAAGTGTCTAAGACTCCCTCGCCATTCGGAGTTCATCGGATGCTACGCTTCCGCAGCCGCTTGAGGATTCAGGGCGGGCGGTGGCGGTTGCATGGACGTTGACTGGGATTCGCTCTTGCGCGTAGAACGCTTGCGCACGCGCTTTGTCTCCCGCGCCCATTCCATCTCGTTGTAGTGCTGCTCGGAGGCAAGCCAGTGGTACTCCTGACGCTGCACCAGCTCCGGATGCTTCTGTTCGAACTCCTTGTCCGGTGGCAGTAGCAGCTCCCAACGTTTCGCATTGTTCACACGGGCCACGGTTCGCAGGACGTCCAGCGTTTCCGCCGGCGGCAGCTGGGTGGCGGCCATCACCTGGGTGCGGAACAGGCCAACGGTGCGGGAGAACCGGAAGAGCTGCGAAAAATAAAAGAAGCTTGATATATCCACAAAATCCAAATCCTGATTCGCACACTCACTATGTAGTCCCTGGCGCGGATCATCTGCTCGGCGGGCACTCCGTTGGCGTGGGAGAGCATCCGTTCGGGGAAGACCACCTCGGATCGCGGCACCCAGTTGCCGTGCAGCAGGATGCCCACTTGAGGCAGCAGGGCCAGCACCTTGTCCGCTGCCACATGCGGATCCACGTGTTCGCTGAGTATCTCAAGGACATCGGCAAAGGAGAGCATTCTGGCATCACGCAGGAGGACCCTTAGCTGCTCCAGCAGAGGCATCGTGCGCAACATGGCCTTGTTGTAGACTGGCAGAACTTGAGCCGCGGCAGTTGCTGCTCCGGCAGCGGGTGCTGTGTCCACCGGCTGCACGTGCTCATCATAGGGCAGCAGGCGACGCAGATAGTCCGATGGACCGAGGGATAGCGCCTGATTCCCCTGATGACTAGTGGCGAACAGCTTCTGGCGCTCCAACTCGGCGGTTGGCGTGCCCCTCGCGTGCCAATAGGCCTCGCACCACGGTTCGTCCGCTATCCGCTGTACGAATCCATCGTAGGTACCGGCGCGCTGCTCCTTGCCGCTCGAATTTTTCGCATTGCCGCGGGCAAACTTCACCGTGACCTGCTGTAGCACCTCCTCGTCGTCGGCGTCCTCTGCCTGGGCCTTCTGTTCCGCCTTCTTTCGCTTGTCCTCCTTGTCGAAGTGGCTGAGAGCCGGCCGGAGCTGAACGATGGAAGTGAGCGGCGAGAGATGGACCTCCCGATCGGTGTAGATGCCCACAATGTACTTGGCAACATCGGTGATGGATCGGCTGCTGACGAAGGCCTGCTTGTCCATGATGCCACGCTTATAGGTGGGTCGCTCCTGACCCTTTGGCGGCGCGGCGCCGTACGTGTTCTTGCCGTCGGCGGCCACCGCGAATTGCTCGCCCTTGAAGCGATCGAAGTGCGTGGACTCAATGTCCAAGCCGAAGTCCACCTTCACCTCCTGGGCGAAGGGTTTCACGCAGCAGTTCACCACCACGGAGTCGTCGTGGTTTGGCAGCTCCGTTTTCGTAGGGTATTGGAAGAGATACAAGCTGTCCTGCAGGTTCTTCGACAAGAACACAGGTATCTGCGGGGGATTCAGTGAAAAGTCAGTGCGGGCGATTGAATGATTTGGCCAGACTCACCTCCTCCACCACGGGGTCCTCTTCGTCGTCCATAATTCGTTTAAATTCGGTTGGTTCCTACCTTTCTATGAATGTGCACGCTAAACAGCGTGACCGCAGCGATAATCATATAAAATACTATGCGAGCTTACAATAAATATACCGTAAATATACCGTTTTAATACAATTGATTATAAAATTATTATAAATGTATTCTTTTTAATAGAACGATCTTTAAAATGTTATTTTCTAAATTGGCATTTTCTTAAGTTAATAAAAAGTTTAAAAAATAACGAAGATATACCCATTTTGCCAACCCCTTTTATTAAGAGCCTTGTGGTGGAAAATGTGTATTTTGGGAGATCGGGTAAACATAAAATACAAATTTGAAGGTAACCTGTTTAAGTAAGCTACAGTAAGCTACTGCATAATCATATTGCTGAAAGCCAATTAACTCCATTAGGTTTTTTTTTTTTAAGTAAAACCAAACAAATATATATTTTTTTTCATCAGCCTTTTTGCTTTTCACATACATATTAATTATTATTAATTCAAACATAACAATAAAGGAAGCTAACGTCGCCAAGCCGAGCCTTGTAAATATGTAGTATATACTTTATAGGGTCGGAAATTCACCCTTCTGCCTGTTTCATACATTCCGGCTCGAAGTTATAATACCCTTGTACCCTATATGTACCAAGTGACCCCTCGATAGTTTCACTTGGAATTTTTTAGCAGCTGGCTGGCACAGTGGAGCAAATTTACAGGAAATTCGAAATAAATGTAATACAAGGAACAGATGCCGCTTCAATTGGAACAGAGGATATTTTGGAATAACTTAAAATGGAATGAGGACTTTCGTCCCTTGTAGTAAAGACCTCCCGTAAAAGCACATCCGAGACAGATTTAATTTAGACTGTTTTTATTTGCCAATCTGAAGTAGTAATTGCGGCCGAAAAATATTCAAAAATAAAAAAGGTTACACCGGGAGAGGAGAGTGAGCTCGACCTATTTGTTCTTTGCTACCGGCTCTTGGGGTTTTTTCGGTTCCTCGATCTTCATGAATGAAGCGTGCATCGGGCACGCTGGTTTCGGTTTTGGGCACCTCTTTGCCGACCTCGGTTTTGGGCACCTCTTTGCCGACCTCGGTTTGGGGCATCTGGCCCTGGCCTTGGCCTTGGGTTTGGCGCACCTCCTGGCGGCCCTGGGCTTGGGACACCTAGGCTTGGCGGCGGAACGGCGCATTCGTGGCTTTGAGCAGGACTTCCTCTTCGGCTTTGCACAAGTCATTCGCTTCTTCCTCTCACAGCCGCTGTTGCCGAACATGTCACCACTCATCGCTGATGCCGGGTCAACGGCATTCCCATACTGTCCGCCCTCGGTAGCGATTGATGCACCACTGGAACTGTTGTCCAATCCGTCTTTCTATTGAGAGCAGAAGGGATCATATTTTTAAGTCGGAAAATATCTTACGGGGCTTTGGTGTCCACAAGATTAGAAATTGGGTCAGCTTAACTTACATAACCGTACTCTGCACGCTCACGTTTGGACATTGTGTCCCAGAATTGCGCAGCTTCTAACGATGCCTGCATAGTGTACTCCTCCAGGAATAGGTTAAAGGCGCCATCGCCGCACCCATAGCTGACCTCGCTCACTGATGTTGCCGGATCACAGCCTTCCACCAGCTGGTCGGACCTCGTAGCGACAGATTTAAGGCTTGAACCCTGGCTGACAGAAGCACTGGAGCTTTCGAAACCGTCGTTCTATAGACAACAAAAGAGATCCAAATTCAATACAAGGGATTTGGAACAGAAATTGGTAGACAATAGATATCGGCTACCGCAACTTACCTGGGAGTACCGATCCCGCTGCTCCTTCGAGCTGATCAGTCGACCGAACGAATTTGCTTTACTCATGATTTTTACAGTAAAAACTGGATACTGGAAAATTTTAGAAATAAATAAATATAAAAGTTTTATTCTAATATAGAATTTTTCGTATAAATTTTTCTTCACTAATACTTGTTCTCTCTTCGATATAATGTTTTAGACTGAATGTAGAATCAGATGAGCAACAGCACCAAGGGGAATTTCGGTTTGAATTAAGAGTGCCGGATTGCTTGACTAGGTTTTTCGACCTGTAGAATTTTCCAAGGCTATGTTGATCGGAAGATTGTGCTCAGCTACATTTATACTGGCATTTAAGAAGTAATAAGGCAGGTGATATTCGCTTTGAAGCTCCGAACCAGATGAAAAGGCCCAGCTCAAGTTTTCTTTATGAGCAGCTTACTGCCTCCCTTTGGGAAAATTTACCGTTACAAATCAGAAAAAACTTGTAAAATAAATCATTTAATATATATAGTTTAAAAATAAATTCTAGAAATTAAAATTGTACTGTGGCTTATGTTCACGCGTGAACACGTATATATGTATTTATATATATATACATACATATATACAAATGCGCTCTGCAGGCGCAGGCGCACCTATCTTTAAATATAGCGGCCACTTGGGCACTTGACAAATATTGTTAATGTAATCTGAAACCCCTGCGTGGGACCTCAGAAGATAAGACGAGCAGATGTGCGGTCTGCATGGGTCATAGAGTAAAATTAGAATTCAATCTCCTATATAAAGGGGAGATCGTTTTAAATAAAATCAGTTTCTTACAAAAACTCACATGAAACGTCTTATATTTTGGGACCGCTTTACAGCTTAAGAGTTTTCTCTTATAAATTTTAAATTACTCGCCACATTTAGCAGACTTTCGTAAATTTCAAGCTAAAGTTGAACAAGACTCTTATTTTTTGTATCGTTCGCGATGCATTTTCTACAAATAATTACAAAACGACAAGTCCAAAAAGCTTGCCTTTTATAATACAAACAGCACTAGTCAAATGCATTGATCGTGCAAATAAAAAACATTTTAGACAATTTTATTTCTATATATTTTATATATTTTTATATATTTTCACTTTATGCCGTACGAATGTCCCGTTCGCCATCCTGGGAATTCCCATATCATAAATAAAAAGTTTTTTTTTCAAGTTTAATCAAACGCAAGTTTTCCCTGAGTGGTTCCTGGTTTTTCCACTGTGCATTCCAATGCAGAGGCATTGGGCAAAAATAAATCGATAGTCGATTGGCCGTGACAGTGCGACCATATTGCCGCAGAAGAGCCCGGGAATATGTCGCAGCCGCCGACCGCAACATTGAAAACATATATAATATATATGTATATAAACACTTATAGCCGCGATGCATACATAACTCGACCATGTTTACGGTCACGTCGGAGATCTACAGCGAGACCAATTACCAGACCACGCGCGATGGCAGCCGTGCTGTGTCCAAGTTCCGCTTCGTCTATCCGCCGGAGAAGCTGGCGGGGATTACGACGGACAGCGATGGTGACCTTGAGGTGCCAAGGCCACGGCGTGGCGTGATCGAACTCGAGCATTCCGAGGCCACGGAGCTGCGCCTGGTGGGGCTACAAGTATGGCGCGGTGCGCTGCTCCTGGCCGACTACCTCTTCGCCAAGCGGCAGGAGTTTGCTGGGCAAACCATCATGGAGCTGGGCGCAGGCGTGGGTCTTACCAGCATAGCAGCGGGAATCCACAATCCGGGGAAAGTGTACTGCACGGATGTGGATCTGGGCTGCATCCTCAAGTTGATTCGCGGCAACGTGGAGAGGAACTCGCAGCTCCTAACTGGCCAGGTGTCCGTGCTGGAGTTTGACTTCCTCACTCCAAGGGGAGAACAATCAAAGGAGCTCCAAAAGGCCATCGATGATAGCGATATCATCCTGGCTGGCGATGTTATATACTGTGATACCCTCACCGACGCTTTCATCGCTGTGGTGGATCAGTTTCTGGATAGGAGCCGTGAAATCGGACGACCTAAGACCATTTACATGGCCCTGGAGAAGCGCTATGTCTTCACCCTGGAGGATTGCGATTCGGTGGCTCCCATGTACGAGTACTTTCTCCGTCAAACTGCAAACAAGCCCTGGAATCTGGAGCATCTGCCGCTGGATTTCCCTCAGTATTTCGAATACGATCGCTGCAAGCAACTGATCCTGATGAAGATCACCAGGCGCTAGAGGTGCTTCGCCACAAAAAGCCACGTTCAGTGTTCTATATTGATTGCACTTAACTTTAGTTAACTTATTTCCTTTTTCCCATAAAAACTCACATCTTTTTGTTAACAATATAAAAAGGTTTCAAATATATATTGACTAATAGTTACAAATTTATGCAAAGCACATAAACCCCATCTAACATTAGTCAACAATTGTTCGCTTTAATTAAGGAAATGGATGACCCAATGGAATAAATACAACTAAACGTAAGCCCAGAACCCGTGGAGACAACTATTTCGTTGTGGATCAAAGATCCTGCATGGCCAGAATGATGTTCTCCAGCGCCTGGCGAGCATCTGTGGCCGGAAAGTGCTGGAGAACAGCCAGAGCTGCAGCCGTGTGCTTTCGTTGCAGCTCCTTGGTCTTTGTCAACGCCGGACCAGCCAGGATTGCCTTGTGAATTTTCTCGTAGTCAATGTTATCCACCGATTGCTTGCCCGCCTCCAGTTGGGCATAGATAGCGGGATCATGCTCCAGGTGGAATAGAACCGGAGCACTAACCAAACTAAAAGTGGCGTCCAGCGGCAGTGTGGGACACTGGAAGGGCTCCGCGTCGAGACAAGCCTGCCAGGCCAACGCCAAGTGCTTGCCAAAGCGATACGCATGTCGCTGCAGTTCCTCACTTTGGCCGGCCAACTTCAACGACGCCTGACAGGACTTGCCCAGCAAACTCCCAGCATTGAGAATATTGCGGCATTCCCACTCCTGCTCCGGATTGCCAAGAACCTGAGCGATCGGCATCGGTGTCATCACATCGTGCTCGTTAAAGTCCACGCCAACGCTCAGCGAGGGCCGCTGGAAGGTGCCCGGCTTGTAGGGCAGCGGATTATTTTGCTCATCCCTTTCGCCAATGAATTCCGACTCGGAGAAGTCGCGCACTGCCGACGAGATCAGCTCCACCACCTCCTGGTTGCGCAAGTTCGCCAGCTCCGCGCTTGAGTGGCCCAGCAGATAGTCGCCGGTCAGCAGGCCGATCTTGTTGCCAAACGACATGTCGTCGTAGGTGGCCCCATCCTGGCCAGCCTGCGTGCTTGACTGCAGATTAACCACGCTCTTAATAAAGGTACGGGAAGGAGGACAATTAATTAATAACAATTTAATATTTGTTTATCTTTAAAGAACAAGTAAAACTCACATTGTGCACCAGATGAGAGATACGAATCATTTCAGTGACCTCGGCCAGAGCCCGTTGAGAATGGAGCACGCCAGCACTCTTGTCCTGCTCCACATCGGGCACACTGGGTGCATGTCCTGCTGCCTTGGACACCAGGAGCACAATCAATCCCCAAGCCTGCATCGTGTTCTTGCCATTGTAGAGCAAATGCCTGAAATAGGTGATTGCTTGGATTAGAAATAATGAGATAGATAAAAGGATATGCCACAGAGATAGTTCGACTTCAAATCAATTTAAAATGGGCCTAAAAGTATGCCATATTTATGGTAAAACCTGCACATTCTCGCGCTTGGGGACACTCACTTGGCTGTCTTCATCAGGGGATGGGCACTGCCCACCAGTTTGCGCAAATGCAGCGCCACATTGGCGATCTCGTCGCTGAGCAGCCAGCGTAGGCTGAGGAAGGAGGTGGGATAGCCCACGATCCTCTCCGCCTCGCTGACGGCCCGGTTCCAGTCGTGGCGCGGCGGAGGAGTCACCTGGACGTTCGACGATTGCTTGCCAGTCGCGGTCGACGTTGACGTCCAGCGGTGCTGCTGCTGCGAAGTGAAAGTTTTCAGCGCAGGCGCAACGGCGGACGGGTGCAGCTCCCCAGAAATAGGAGTCCTTTGGCACAGCTGTTGCATAATAATCCGTATTCCCCTGGCGCGGTACATTCTCGCTGGTTGCTCTCGAGCTCTCTGTGCTTTCTCAGGTACAAAACCGCAATTATTAGGCACACTTGCTGGTCGGGGTAATCGTCTTTTTTTAGCTCCGCTCCGTTGAGTCGCCAGTCGAAAAGTGAAATCTTTTGAATCCAATCCGCTGCTGCTGCCTCTGCCGGCGTCGCTGCCGTGTTGTTGTTGCTGCCTCTTCTTCTCCGCTGGCGGCCCACTTTTACAGTTGGCCGCTCAGGTGGCAGGCGCGGCCGCCAAGCGTTCTGTTTGTTTTTATTGCCCCACACAGAGTCATGGAATCCGCCAAACAGGTGGGGTGACGGGGGCGGGCGGCTGGCGGCGGGAACGGAACAGGTTTTCGCACAGCGCCATCAGAGCAGACGAGATTTGGACGAAAAAAATATACGGAATGGCCACACTATTTGGTTGGCGGTCACACTTAGTGGTGGGCAAACCAAACGGACAGAGACTGTTGCATTCGCAAGTTGAGACGAAATATATTTTTAGCAATTCTTCATTACGGGCAATTTCAGCGTATTATCTGTATAAAAATGATAGGGACCTAGTTGCGTTAAAATAAAATGCATCAGCATTTATTCGTTTCTCTGAAATAGACTCGAATAGTTTTGCGTATTACCATAGAAATGGATTCTATGTGACTCTAGGATCAAAGTACTCTTGCTGCACAACTAAATATCTTTTATGTAATATTTTACAAGTATTCTGAATCGTTAAATAATAATACATCTTTAAAATAATGCAGAAGTAAAAAATCAGTTGCTAGGGAAGTAAAAATTTACCCATTGGCGACTTTAATAGCTTTGGGTTTCTTGTTTTCGCTGCATTTGGTTTTAGGTAATGTCCAGTTTTTCAGGAAACCACTAACGACAAATAGAAAAAAGTCTCGGCGGAATCGATATCGAATACCCCTCATGTTCATATCGATAGCTGCTACCTTTCAAGTTATTTTCGTTAAAGCAACCACAGGAAATTATTTTAAAGCCTAGTACTAAGATCAACGAAAACCGCTTACGGAATTTCGTGAGCGAAATTGCGATATATTTCGTTCGGGAATTAGTGTAACCGAAGAAAACAAAGAAAATGGTCAGAATCGGTCAAGATCGGTCACACTGACTTGTATTTCCAGCTGTGTTTTGTAAACAAACTTTATAAATAAACTTTAAAAAGAGAAATTAATTTAACGAATTTGATTGGGCGTATTATTAATGTAATGTTCCGTAATAGAGTTGAAGGCAAATAATAGTGGCGCTACCGCCATCGCCGCCAATAAAAAATATGCAATAAAATTGTCAATAAAAACACAGAAAAAGTTAATTTATGTACTAAATTGCATATAATATGGCTTGCCTTTACGACTTTTATCAATTCCACATTGTTCTCACGGCTGTCGAAGCGCTACAACCGAGCAGCGATTGCCTCCTCCCCCTTCCCCCTGCATGCTGCTTACGAAATATATGCAATTGATATAATTCGCTTACGGAATCACAGCTGTTTATTAGTGTCTTTTGCCAACCGTTTTACCCGGTTCGCTCACGGAATTTCGTTCATCTTAGTACCCGACCAAACGAAATACCACAAAATTCTTCTTCTTGCTCTTTTCGTTCTTTTTTTTTTATATGAAGTTTTTCGTTTATGGATTTTTTTCGTTCATCTTAGTACTAGGCTTAAAATGCAATACTGCCTCGAAACCATGCTGTATAAATTTATTACTTTAAATATAAAATTTAAAAACTCTGCCAAGTACCATCGCCAGGGCCGACAGACAATCGATCCCATCGCTAATATCGATAGTGGCATCGATTTATTGAGCCGACAGTATCTTACGTCGTAAATCTTCACGTTTTTTTTGTTACGTTTTTGTTCACTTGCGTCGTAAATCTTTACGTTTTTGTTCACTTGCGTCGTAAATCTTCACGTTTTTGTTCACTTACGTTGTAGATCGTTACGTTTTTGTTCAGGATTTTTTAGGGAGAAATATCGAGACTCTTTGGGATTTTTTAGGGGGAAAGCAGCAAAATTTTCATCTGGCAACATTGGGACGGCAAGTTTTCCCTGATATTTGTTGCGAATTACAATTACAAAAATCGATCGCAGATTTTTCCCGTGTGCGAAATCGAGAGAGAAAGTGGCACAAAATGTAAAAAACCAAGGATTACTAGATCGGCGATAAGATGATTGTGAAATAGTCGCAAATGAAACGCAGGATGCCGAAAAACGAAATGCAAATGCAAAAGTGAGAGGGTGTTCGTGTTCGTGTGTGAGTGTATGAAAGAAGAGCTGCAACAAATTAATATAAATAACAGTGCGAAGTGCCGTTGGATTGCAAATTGTTTTCGCGCAAAGTGGCAAATTGCGTTTGAGCCGTGTTTAAACACTTCCGCTGCAGCTTAATAGTTTTTAATTGTCTTATAGCGGTCGCTGCCCCGGCGCTGTGTGTGTGTGTGTGTGACGGTGGAGTGTGAAAAAGGAACAGGAGGAGGATGAGAATGCAGGAGGGACGAGGCAAGAGGAAGAATATGCAACAACTGTGCGATCTTAGTTATCTGTGGCATATTATTTTTTTCGTGTGTTGTATATTTTAGCTATTTCAAAATCTGATGTGTACACACACATTACTGCCCAGAAACAGAGAAACAGGGCGAAAAGAAAACTACGAAAGTGGTTGCTCTGCCATGTAGGTGTTGCGCGCTGCTTGACTGTGTGTGTGTGTGTGCGAGTCGAGTCGAGACGAGTGTGAGAGGAATGCTGGCCGCCCGTGTATGTGTGCAGTGTTGTATAGTGCATAAATTATGGAATTCGGTTTCGGTTTTTTCCTTTTGATTCAGCCTAACTTTGAGTTCGAGTTTGGGTTTCAGATTTTTCCCTTAATCGATCTGCTCTCTCTATCTCACGTAAAAGGTTGTGCATCCCCAAGAGATGCACAAAGAGAGAGAGAGAGCGAGCGCAAGCGAGTGGGAAAGAAATAAACAGACGCCGCCACGCACACACACTGATGCAGCGGTAAAACTTGTTTTCTCCCTCTCTCTGTGCAAAAAGAGTAAAAGCCGCTATTCGGCCACCGCCGCCGCCGCCGCTACTCGCTCTCTATCCCTCTCTCGCGCTTGCTCGTTACTCGCCGCCAGTACAACTACAAACACTCAGCCATATCTATATGTAGCGACGATATAGCCGTTTCAAAGCTAGGCGAGCAAAATTTCCATTGTGTGTGGCGGCCAGCGTTCGCAGTCGGTTCGAAAATTTCTGACTCGTCATTCGCGCTGTGTGCTGTGCGAAAAAAATAATAAATAATAAAAGCCTGAGTAATAAATTATAAATAATAATTAAATTCGGAATCCTGTTAGGAGAAATGAATGATCGACAATGCTCAGAGTTGTTTCGTGTGCGCGGCTGATGTATGCCTGTCTGTGTGCGTCGTCGTCGTGTGTTTCAGAAAACCTTATTACTCATCTCTTTTTGCGCTCTAAAGAAATTAAATAAATTTTTTCATTGATCTTCGTAGTACGGATTCAAAGTAAAATGATTGGCTGGAGAAAATTGAATTTTCGCTGAAATAACCGAAAAACTCTTACCTATTTTATTTTTTGTCTACATCAACGATTAACGAAAAATCCAACGACTTTCATCGTCGCTTGCTCAGTGTGTGAGTTTCTAGAAGATGTGTGCGGCTGTGAGTGTGTGTATATATACTCGTTGCCTGCTATTGAAAAAAGTCAATTTCTGAGTCGTGCTCTCTCTCTCACGCGCTCTCTTTTGCATGAATGAAACAGCGAATGAACGAACCCTTGTAATTATATGGTTGTGCGTGTGTGTATGTTTAAGTGAGAAAAGCAACCAACAGTAGCAACAAATAAGCAGAAAAGCAGCAGCCCAAATCACAAAAAAAAAACAATAAGAATAAGAAAAATACCTTACAAATCGCGGAAAATTGTTCTACCATTGTGTGTCTTTAAGCGAAGTTAAACGCAGTTACTTTGCAATTATCAAAAAGAAGAGTGCGAGAGAACATCAATAATCTAATAAACAGTTTTATCTTCCAGCAACAACAACAACCAACTAACCAACAACATGAATAATACAACAGTATGTGTGTTTCATTGCCAAAGCAACGTTTACGTTTAACACGAGAGATCAAAAATAAATACAAAGTCCTTAAGTAAATAAATAAATCCCAATTCAATCAAAGCAAATCAAAACCAAACACCAATAGTAAATTACAAACAAATTCAACAACAAAATCATAAAGCAAAGAAACGAGAAGAAGGCGGAGGAGGTGGAGGAGAAGGAGGAAGAAGCACAGTTTGTGTATCCGTGTGTGTCTCTCTCTCTGTCGCGTGCGTGCGTTCGTGTGTGTGCATGTGTGTGTGCAGCCGAATCAATAAAACGGAAATAAAATAAATAAGAAAATCAACAGCAAATGTGCAAAATACTAGAAAATATCACAAATCCATAACAACAGCAGCAACAATACAAAAATAATACGAATAATAATAATAGTTGAGAAAATGAGGTGCTGCTGCTGTGCGAAGAAAACAAGCCAAGAACTATGACGCATCAAAATCATCAGACAAACGGCGCAAGTTTGGAGGATTGCCACACAAACTTTTATGCCTTGGTGAGTTGCATTGTTTTTTGTTTTTATTCGCTTTCAGGGTTTTTCTCGGATTTCTTCCTAGAAGATCTAGGTCAGTGAGGATGCCAAGGGGGGAGGTTGTGCCAACGGTAACTGCGGGGGTGTGTCGCCTACACAGCGCGCAACTGTAAACCACCGATCATGGGATCGCGGAATCTCGTGTCTCTCTTTTGCCTCTTAGGCTGCAAACATAGTGCGCGCTGAAGCCGAAGATGAAGATGAAGACGAAGCTGAAGACGAATTGCTTGCGATGCGAGTAAGCTAATAGTTTGCATAGTGGAAGACGAATTTGTTGCGATTTTGTGATGTTAGTCGCAATGGATTTCTCATCAGATGATGAGCTGCTGTTAGAGGAAAGTTTATTTCTTAAATTAAAACGAAAAAAATACGTGAATGGAAGAATTCACCCAATTAATTTGGGAAGAGAAGAATTCGGCGAATTTCATCATTTATTTGATGAGCTGCGACAAGATGAAAATAAATTTGTAGAGTATACCAGAATGAAAATCAGCACATTTGATTACATTCTGTTAAAAATTGAACCGCTAATTATTAAAAATTGGACAAATTTAAATAAAACCCCAATTACACCTGCAGAAAGGTTAATTGTAACGTTAAGGTAAAAAATTATTCAAAATTTTTTTTGTTTTCATTCATTTTAATCATTTTAAATTTACATTTAGTTAAATTTTTTTGTTTTTCTTAATTTGAAAATGGAATAATGTTTCCTGATGAAGCGTATTGGCTCGGCTCTTGTGGGGATAAAGCATTATCAGAATATTGGGTTGACGAAGATTCAAATCCAGTTGGTGATACAGATATTATAGAAGCCTCGTTTTGAATATTTTGAAATTGAAAAGAACTTCCCACATTGTATGCATAGTTATAAACAGACTTCTGCACGTCCATTCTGCATAAAAGTTTCGTTTGCGGATCCATTTTTCTAACGTGTGGCAATAAGCTTATAAAAAAAGCCATATCCTCATCGTCGGCTGAAATCTTGTTTTTATTTTTCTGCTCCAACAGCTCCAACTTCTTTTTTTCAATATTGAGGATTTCACCCTCAATGTTGTTATGGCGCCGTTTAAGATTCCTTTCAGTATGATGTTTTGGGGTGGACGTTTCAACTTCAAATGTACTCAAGTTATTATCTTCATCATAATGCGCCGCCTCTTTATCTGCACTATGCTGCGTCTCTATATCTAGACTATGCATCGTGTCTATATCTGCACTACTCGAATCTTCGCCAAAATTAATGCTGATATTTTTAATATTATGGATTTTGGGGTGACTCAAATTTCCAGAAGACTGGCGGCACTTCATCTGGTCCTTTATAAAACTCATGGAATTAAAATGAATCCATTGAGAATACGTCTCGTTGAGTGAATCAGGTCCTGCGTCGCCAGAACGTTCCGGTGGAAATTTCCTTAATTCAGCTCGAAACGTGTCCCTCAATTGTTTCCATTTTTTTTTCAGAGACATGGCTGAAAAATACATACATATACGAGTATTAATATTTAGTTACGATAATTACATTGTTTAAACTTGCTTTCTTGTTTTAGATATCTCGCTACTGGCACTTCATTTAGATCTAATTCTTTTAACTTTCGAATGGGTGCTTCAACGGTTCGTTCTATAGTGCTGGAAACATGTGAAGCTTTGTGGACAGTTTTGCAACCTCTACATATGGCTGTTCCCACAGAACAAAATTTAACAAAAGTTGCGGATGAGTATTGGAATCTTTGGCAATTTCCAAATTGTGTTGGATCTATTGATGGAAAGCACATACGTCTAAAATGTCCAGCGCATTCAGGATCAATGTTTTATAATTATAAGAAATTTTTCTCAATAGTGCTGCAGGCAGTAGCAGACGCAAAGTGCAAATTTGTTACCATCGAAGTTGGTGGTTACGGACGTCAAAGTGATGGTGGAACTTTTGCTTCCTCAGCGATTTACGCAATGAAAAATTCTGGAGACTTAAAGTTTCCGAAGGATTCCTATTTGCCCAATACCACCATAAGTATGCCATATGTGTTGCTTGCAGATGAAGCTTATCCTCTTTTGGACTGGGTTCTTCGACCTTATGCCAGAAGAAATCTAACATTGGAAAATGAATACTTTAATAGTCGTTTGTCCAGAGCGCGAAGGTGTGTGGAATGTGCATTTGGCATAATTAACTCCAAATGGAGAATATTATGGAAGCCAATTGAAACGACGCCACCTAACGCAGAAATTATTGTTAAAGCAATTTGTATACTGCATAATACAATGTTAGATTTAGAAGATCTGGAAACTCACATGCAAGAGGGAGAACAATTTATAAACAATAATCCAAAAAATATATTGGAAAGTTCAAAGAAAAGAGGTCGAATAATCAGAGACACGTTTCGTAGTTATGTTTGCAGGCATAGAAATGCTGATAGTATTTAAGAATTTCATTTTATAATTATCTCTCTTTCTATTAATATTAATAAAATTACTTACCATCAACATTCAATTCCTTTGAAATTTCATTCCAATTTTGGTCCACAATAAGCCTATTGTGGTAAAGTTTGTTTTGCTGGTCCCATAAACAGCGTTTTTTAAAAACGGCTGCAATTAATTCTTCATTTATTATTGACATTTTCACAAAACATGTGCGTCAGGCAAATCACAAATCACAACTAAATTGTAACATCCAATGCGCCAAAGCATGAGTAGAACAAAAGAAAAAAGAAAAAAACAAAAAGAAAAACAAAGCAAAATAGCAAGCAATTCGTCTTCAAAAACAGTACTGCAACGTTTGAAGCTGATCGCTTGCGTTTCGTCTTCGTCTTCGTCTTCGTCTCAGCGCGCACTATGTTTGCGGGCGAGCGAATTCATATGAATTGTTCTGCACTGTTTTTCGTCTTCAGCTTCGTCTTCGTCTTCGTCTTCGTCTCAGCGCGCACTATGTTTGCAGCCTTATTGCCTCAGTGTCTTAATTTCCCCAATAGTCCTCTGTCTCTCCTTTTCCTTCTTTGCCGCTCTCTTATCGATTGGCAGACGACGCCGGTCGGTCAGTGCCAGCTGTTTATCGTTATCGCTTCAGATGCTTTGCAAAGAATAATAGAAAGAACGAATGTTAAAATGATTTAAAAGTTGAATTTCGACTGAATACTAGGAGCAGAGCAATAGAACTGACGAAAACCGTAGAAGCTTCTTGTTCATTCTGTCAATATTTCACGAATAAAAGCAAATAAAATATTATTATTAATTTAGGGTTATAACAATTTAATGTTTTATATGTATATACGTTTTAAAGGATATGTATCTTAATTTTGGCAAAACTACTAAACAAAGAACGTTGTAATTTTTCTAATTACTTTTAATTCTATGACCTATAAAAACTAAGTTTTCCCTCTGTGAGAAACAGTTCTTATTTTATTCCCATAATATTTACTTTTCTTCCTATAAGATTACCTTCAATTAATGTATTATTTATTTACAAGTTATTGTTACTACAGGAAAAGATAAGGATTATAAGAAAAGATACATTTTTCGCCTTCTAGGATATTAAAACCAAGTTATATTTAAACTCTTAGATACATATTACTTGTTACCTATTAGTTGTTATCCTACAAGATATTCGATCTATTTAAAAAGTATCTGTGTGTTTTAATAGTATCTTTTCCCTGTAGACTTAATGATTACTAACTATTGAAGGGGTGTTCTCATTTTACCAGTGCATTAAAAATAATTAAGACTCGAAAATGTTTAAATAAAAGCTAAAGATCTTTAGTTAAAGGTATAATACATTGTCTAAGGTATCTTTCTTGACGTCCTCTTTAATTTAATAAAAGTCAGCTATCTTGTTTTCTAAGTTTTTCAATTTGCGAAAAGTTAACCCTATTTACTAGCGTCTAAATGATTTTAAACCTTCGAAAAATGCTTTGATTACCATTTATTGGTATCAGTGGCATCTGAATCCAAGGCAATAGTAAATAAAAGTGGCGATTTCACTGTAGTTCAGTTAAACGGTTGTCTTTGTGGCAACTTGGCGGCTGTTGCTCTGTGACTTTCTGACTTTGCTACTTTGTGACTGCGATTGCGAGTCGCTGACGGTGACGGTGACTGTGACTGTGTGACTTTGTGGCCCATAACAGGTTCTCCACCTCTCCAAGAAAAGAGAGGAGGGAAGAGAGATGAGAAGACTACGACTAGTTTGTTGGCCCCTCTAGTGTTGCTATTGCTATTGTCTCTCCTCTTTGGCATATTTCTTTAATGAATCTCGCGGTGGAAAGAGGAAGGTGGAGGGCGGTGAAGATGAAGAGAATGAGGAGGAGGCGAAAGAAGACACACAGAAGCCGAAAACCGAAAAAAGCGGAACGCTGAGGAAAAACCGAAAGAAATAGGCAAAGAAGAGGCAGCGATGACGACGACAATGCGTACAAGTCAACGTGCTCCACTCTTTCTCTGTGTCTCTTACTCTCTCTGCTCCCCACACTCGCTCTTCCTGCAACTCTCTTTGGGAGTTTAGAGCGGCAAAAGTGGGTGAAGAGGGAGAGAGAGGAAACATAGGCCGACGCCAAAGAAACGCGACGACAACGAAATAACGAAACAATAACAAACGCGCCAAACTTTCTCCGAGAGAGCGAGAGCCGCCAGAGCGAGACAGTCGGTATGGCGTTGAAGAGGGGGCAAGGCAAGAGAGAGCGAGAGAGCGCGCAGCAGAGCAGTTTGAACTTGAGAGGCACGCGCGCGTGAACAAACACAAGCAAAAAGCATGTCGGAATGATAACAGCAAAAGAGTGGGAAACACGCTCTCCCTCTCCGCCGCCCCTGCCCTGTCTCACTCTCTCGACCGTCGCAGCTGAAGGATTGCAAAAAGCGAGCGGGAGCGAGATGCAGATAGACAGTGGGCAGATAAAAGATAGAAAAAGGCAACCTACCAGATAGCTCGCCCAAAAATAAAAGCCGAAACGAAATTAAGTGAACGAAGGAAAAGCACAGCGAGACAAATGAGAGCGAAAATTAAAACAGAAAAAATAGCAAAACAAAAAAAAAAGAAAAAAAAACATTAAAAACGTAGAGAGGCAGCGGAAGAATGTGGAACATTTTTGTCGTCAAGATAGAGACAGAGCGAGATAGCACGAATGGCCGGTTTGGGGGAATACCTTTGGGTGTGATTGTGTGCGTGCTTGTGCGCTATTGTATGAGTGTAAGGTGCAGTTATTTATTTTGGCTCCATCTCGCTTTGGCCCATTGATTGGGCACGGCTACTGCTTGGCGCTCGCTGCTTGCCACAAACAAGCAGTTCCAGTTACAGGAATTTTTTTGTTGAAATATTTCCATTATAACTAAACTAAAGCCATTAAAATTCAAAATTCAATTCAAATTCATGTTTCAATACAATTATATTTGTTTATCTTTTTAAAGGCTAATATAATACTTTGTTATTCAGAATTTCAAAGATCTTTTGAGCTAAACAAGTCGAGGAATTTCCAATAACATCATTAATCCGTCTTTTGTATTTAAGCTTGTCATTAAACAATAAATATGAGTAATGAGTAGATTTTGTATACGGTGGCCGGTATGAGTTTTAATTTTATTTTGGTTTTGGATGACGAAAATCTTATTACAATAACGGAAATGAGTTTAGATATTTTAATAATATTTATTGAAATATGTTTTCTTTAAGAATTTTGATTTTAAGATATATTTTCTTAGTGTAAACTTGTGGTTTTGTTTTCATTACTTAATCTAGCTTTACTTTGGCTTTGGTTGGTTACTGTTCTTATGTTTTTAATTATTAAGGTTAGGGCATGTTTTGGTTTGCGGTTTCTTTTGTGTTTAATCGCGTTTTTCCTGGGTAAACATTTTCTAAGCTAATCTAGAATTTGCTAGAATTATACATTTCTGTGACCTTATTAGTTAACTTTTAAGTAAAAACATTGAAGTTATGTATAAGCTGTATACTTTGACCAACAACTTGAGTCTGAATTCAACGGAAGCCGCCAATGACGACCCCAAACAGCGAAAAAAAAGCTGAAAGAGCCCAGTTAGTCAGTCTTCTTTTTTTTCGCTCTTTTGGCTGACTTTTTCTTCTTGTTTTTCTTGTCTGGCTCTGCTGCAGCTCCCTCTTTTTCTTCTCTTCTCCAGCTCTTTTCCCTCTTCGTGCTTTTGTTTTGAGTTGCGAGGCAGCGGAAGATGTTTCGAGCTTCGCTTTGGTCGTTTTATGCTTCGTTTGTTGTTTTTCTTATTTATGTTGTTGGTGTTGCTATTGTTTTTGTTGTTGTAGCTGCCAAGTGCAGTGAGGAATGTATTTTACATGTGTATGGGTGCCTGAGTGTGTGTTTTTAGGGCATTTTGCAACACTGCTAAGTTAGTGGGCAACAATTCAAGATGATTATCTTTTCTTAATGTTTTTTTTTTTCGTAGGCTGAAGAAAAGCAGGGAATGACTTCCTCACGTCAGTTGACGCTTAAAAAGTTTTGTTAGCATGTTAAAAACTATTTATAACTTTATATATTTTCAATAGGCTTCAAATAAAAAACCTAATTAGGTTTTTGTGTTAAACATTCATATTATAATTATGCTTTAATGCTACATCAACTATATTCTTTGCAATCAGCTCAGAGAATTAAAAAGATCGTGACAAAATCGGGTGTTTCTAACGCAACCTTTAATTACTGTTTACTCTTAAAAGTTTTAAGTTAAAACTGATAAACTCTTAAAGTATTGCGAATTATTGTGAAATGCTCCGATTTCATACATTTAATCTTCAACAGGCTATTAACAGTTAAGCAAACTAAGTTTATTGACATTTTTAATCATTAAGACTAAGAACTATTTAACAGTTGCCTTTTGTTTAATGAATGTGTTAATTTGAATAAAGGAAGCGCTAAATCAATAAAATAGGTATTTTCAGCTGACAGATATGAGCTATAAATCAGTACGGATTATCGTTTTATTATTAAAGCTCTCCATAAAACCAACCTAAGTCAATCGGATAATTCCTGCTTGCTTGGATCACATTTTTCATGATTCTTTCTAGCCAGCTGGAATAACAAATCTTAAATTGGGGGACTTCGCTATTTCTAGTACGTCATTTAAACATAGATCTGGTGTTGACACTAACGTTTTCGTCATGGCGGGGCAAATAAATGATAGGAAAACAGTGTTCTATAGATAAAGACGGCTGGTTAGCTGACGCGGTGGTTATCAGTGCGGGGAATGTTACCAAACCTATTTGGCATTATCTGAACTACAATTGCCTGGCTTTGAATTACGTACTAAGTGATTAACTTACGCCTTTTCTTTGCAGACTGATTTATGTGGAATAAAATGGCGAAAGTTCGTTAACGGAGAACGGCCGAACGCGTCCAGTGATCCATTGGCGGACCCGATCCTGCGCTCCTACTCGCGATGCATCCAGGCGGACATGCTATGCGTGTGGCGGCGGGTGCAGTCCACCAAGACGGACAACGCCGACCCGAATGCCTTAACCTTCGAGATCACCACCTCGACCAAGGTCCACCCGCCCCTTTCGCTGGCCGCCGCAAAGGAGCTGTGGATATTCTGGTACGGCGAGGAGCCCGATCTCAATGAGCTCGTCGATGCCGAACTGCTACGTGTTGCGGGTAAGTGTTCCTTTCCCTACTATGAGATAATCCAGTTTCCAAAGGAATCCAAATATCTTTATGGCTTTAAGTTGAAATTTTACCAAAGGAACTAAGGTTCGGTGACGGATTCACGGCCTTATACCCAACAAGGGAAGATTGGATCAGCGACAGGGTAACCGAACAGGATGCGATATCGCTCTACACCGATGGCTCAAAGATGAGGGGCTGGAATCTTTGCTGAGAGCAAGGAGATTAAAGCGCCCTTCACTCTCCCAGATTCAGCAACGGTTTTTCAGGCTGAGGTGCTCGCTGTTTTGGAGGCAGCCAGCGGGACCTCAGGGATACCAAGGTTCGGATCTACTCGGATAGCCAGGCAGCAATTAAATCACTCACAGCCGTTAGAACGAACTCTCAGTTAGTGGCAGCTGGTTAGTGGAGCTGGCTCGAGCAGGCTCAGCTGGAAGTACAGAATCCAGAAGTATGCCGATCTCGCTAAACTCGATCCAGTCAAGGATCCAGACCATTTCAAAAGGACAGCCAACAGGGAATGGTCAAGGAAGAGTGAGCACAAGAGATCAAAGCTATGTTGGCCGATCTTTGACAGTAGTCGGACGAAGGAACTGTTATCAAACAGTAAAAGGGATATCAGTAGGATCACAGCAGTCTCTACAGGTCATTGGGCGATCGGAACGCATGCAATGAAGGTGGGATTGCCCACAACACAAGCTACAGAAGCTGCAAAGACAAAACGGAACAAGAGACAACGGAGCTCCTGCTCTGCAAGTGTCCAGCAAAAAACAGGATCAGAGCACGCCACTTTGGTGCCTAGCAGCTAGAATCGTTGAAAGATGTAGGAAAGCTGAAGATTACACCCATCCTTGGGTTCCTCAACAATTCAGGGTGGTGCTGAGGTTGCCGCAGCTAGCATTGACAAGCAGAGGGTGTCGATCAGAAAGGAGCTCAGCTCTAGTTGGAGGCTCTAGCAAGGGTCTCACCAGTTCCACCTACCTACCATTTATATGAGGTTACTTTTAATTAGTAGGGACTTGCTTTATCTCGCAATATATTTGGGATTTGAGCAGCTACTATTTGTATAGTTTCCTTTAATAAGATCAATACTACATTAGATTGGGGGCTCTCCCATAAGGAGAGACGGAGGTAACATTTACCATTCGCCCGAAGGTTTCTATACATACATATAAGGAAAATATTTCTGCTTTGCGGTCGGGGCAAAAACACGCCCGATTTTTCCTTGATATACAAAGTTTCGAAACTCCAAAGCTTGACGTCCTTAAATAAGTTGGTTAATTTTGACGAGGACGCCGCTATGACGAAAGTCGTCCCAATCAAATGTAAACAAAGCCGGATCAGCTGTTCGTGCCATTCACATGTCGCCGAAGAATGTAGATGTTGCAGTGGAATCACCCTCTTTCAATTTGTGAAAATATGTTGCAGTGGAATTGCACTATAAGTCTATCTATCTGTGTTGCTTGTGATTCAATCCCTGTTCAAATCGGTGCTACAATAGATGAGATGAATTCCTTTTACATTTTAATTTATATTTTATTTTAATTTTTGTTTTATCTATTGAAGCTGCTTGAATTTAAATTATATGATAGGATTCTAAGATATTTGACTACAATTTATTTTACAATCGATACAATAATCATTTTCTTTAAAAATTTACATAATAATAAATAATAGCTAATTCAAATGAATAATTATTAAATTAATTGAAAGTTTGTATATTACAAATAACTGCAATGTTTAAGATCGATTCTCCATCTCTCTCTGTCTCCTTTTCTCTACCACACACCCACACTCACTAAAAGCCACGCACACACGAGCGCTGATGAATTTAATAAAGCTTCAAGGCCGCATCCGTAGCATGCAATGCAACAACAACAAATATCGCAACAATATTTTTGCCATCTCTTTGACGCATTTGTGTAGGTGTATTCGCGCGGGTCAGTGTGTGTGTGCTTGTGTTGATGTGTGAGAAAAGTCAAAACAACGGGGACACACAAGCAAACAAGCAGAGAAACACGCGAAATACATTTCGAATGCCGCAGATGATTATTATTATTATTATTGCTCTCGTTCTGCATTCTGCTGCCTCTGGTTCTCTCGCTGCCTCTCTGATTTGTCTTTGGCGTCACTCAACTCACATGGCGTCGTTTTGATCTGTCAGCAACAGAAAACACACAACAACAAGAAGTAGAAGAAAACAGAAGAAATAGGGGCAAGAAAGCAAAAAGAAGAAAAACAGAAACAGCAGAAAACGTCAATCGTAGGCGGCCTCCCTCCCACTCCCTCTTACTCCTCTCTCGCTCACACTCCCTCCAAAATAGTGAGAAGAGGAAGCAGCGCAAAAAACGTCACCTGTCATTTGCAATGTTTTTCGCTCTCTCACTCGCTCGCTCGCGTGCTCTCGCTCTCGTTTTTTGCTCTCTCTCTCTCCCTCTCTCTCTCTCTCTGTCTGTAATTATGCAAACGAAGAAGAAGGGTGCTTGCCATCTCCCTCGCTCTGCCGGGGGTTGTTCAATACACACGACGCCTGGCCTTCGGCAGCAGTGGGTCTCTCTATCCTCCGCCTGCGGACCTCCCACTCCCCACCCTACCGCTGTCAGCGGCAGTCACTCCTTCTCTTTCTCCTTATCAGCCATTGCGTGTGGCCACTATATATTTATTCAATATTTTTGTTATTGCCCCATTATCTCTGACCACCAACTACGTACATTGTAGAATTCGAAATCGAATTTGAATTTCGGTGGCAAATTCCACTGTTTGCGATATTACACAGGTTCTCCGAGGCGTATCTGACGGGATTTAGGAACTAAAAAGTTCAATAAATATCTTTTAAGCTAGCTTTATAGTATTGCTATTGGGATTTTCAAGCCCAAAGCTATTGTAGCTTAGACCCAACCGTGAATATATTTGTAACAGAAGTAAGGAAGCATCTCCGACCCCATAATGTTTATATACTCTTGATCAGCATCACCAAGCGACTATTAGAACTTGAGTTCGTAAGTAAGTAAATACAGAGATATGCGTGCGGACGTTGTCTGAAATTTTGAGTATAATCGGTTGATAAGCATGGGAGTTATTATCTTTCTACGTCTCGCTCGCACAGGTATCAAAGTAGCTTAGAAGTATAGGATTTCCTTAAATTACTCAATTTATAATCTATTTTTAAGCATGTTTCATGCGTGTTAGATGCTGTTTGCAATTTATGGGAAATGTGAAATGAAGGGCTCATTGCGAGATACGAGATACGGAAGCTCGCCTGTATCTGTACTTGTATTTGCACTTGTATCTGTATCTTTCGTTATCTGCCTACGTCATGGTGGTCTGGCCGGTGACTTTACAGTTAGCTTTTGCTGGCTGTTTGCGTAAACGCTTTTTTAGGCGCGCACTTTTCTGTCGTCTGGAGTTGAGAGTTGAATGCACGTAGCTTGATTTCGTCTCGTTTTATTTTTTGTTATTTATTTCTGCCTTTGTCATGCTTGCACACACAGCCTTGTTTTTGTTTTTTAATGACAAGGACATTGACTAATTGCATTGACATTACTTTGTCTCCCGTTTGTGCGAATTTTCGTTTTCTTTTTATAGCCTTTCGGCCATAAACAACAAACTCGCAGAGAAACAAAAACAAAACTGTCTCTCATCGTGTCTGCGTGCGTGTGAATGAAATTCAGAAAGAAAAAGAGAACCTGGTTTGGGAAGAGAGAGGCGAAGAGAGTGGAGCTGTTTTTGCTTGATTTTGCCACTGTGGGCTGCTGTTGCTTTGTTTCTCCCATTTTCTGATTTTCTGCGGGTGAAAACGGCAACACCGCAAATCTCAGCCAGCCTGCACAGTGGAATGAAAACTAGAAAATGGGATAAAAGAATAATTAAATTTCCGATAACATAGATAGAGAAAAAAGTAAACAAATGACAAATCCAATGATTTGAGGCTATTTCCCTAATATTGGTTTTATTATTGATCGTTATTATTTTAAACATAGATCATTGGGAAGATCTGCGCTTAAGGCTACTGCGTATGTTTTTTTTATTTAACCCCAAAGCTTTGTCTACCGGGTATGTCACAGTCAGTCAACCCAACGCGACTGCAGCTGCTTATTTCCTCATAAATTTCACATCGATAGGATAATTATAAAAGGCAGAACGAGATAAGTTTTCTTTTTAGAATATTTCCTCCTTCTGTACGCCAAAAAATAGGCACTATTTTTTTTGTAAAATACTGCCGGGTATTTAAAGCTTAAATTTTAAAAGCGAACTAATTAAATTTGCGCTTTTTGTGAGCTACTTTTAGTCTCTTTTGTAGGCTGTGAATTCTTCTTTGGTGTAAATATTTTTGGGACTATTTTCGGGGGGGCGACTACGTCATCGACAAGAGACAGGAGACACGCCTACGCCGACAGAGAACCGCCAGCGAGAATAGTTAGTAGTTGCCTCCAATCTCCGACATATTCTGGACTTGCCCCCTCAATAGCCCCTCCGTTTGCTTCCTCTTCTTCGCCCCACACGCTACTTGTTGTCATTGTACTTAATGTTTGTTGTTGTACTTGCGATGCCATACGATTTTACCTTAAACAGCTGTCACTCGTATTCGTGTGAGTGTGTCTCTGTGTGTTTGTGTGTGTGTGCTCCACAATTGGAGCCAATAATTACGTGCTGATGCTCTCTCTCCTCTCTCTCTCTTTAGTTCTCTTTTTGGAATTTGGCGCTCTTTTGCAGCAGCTCTCTCTGTTTCTTTCATTCTCTCTCTAACTGAGCTTGAAACTGGTTTGCAAGCTTGAGCTTAATTACAATGCGCTTTCCTGCTCATTCTGTTGTTTTTGTTGCCTTCTGCATTCGTGTTTTTTACCTGCTTTTGGTTTCGGCTTTGTTTTTGCGCTTACTAAACAATTTGCAATGTGTGTGTGCGCGCAAGATTATTGACCTTGATTAAAACATTTGTTGCTGACTGACTGGCTGGGCTAGCGATTTTTTTTTATTGTTTGTGGCACGCAAATGAAAAAATTGTGGCATTTGGCTCTCTTAATTATACATTAAAGTTACCGTTACAGTTGTTGTGAAATTCTCACTCACTCAAAGAGTGAGAGAGGGGAGATCTTTTGTGTTAGCAAAATGTTAACCTAAAATAGCATTATTGTTTTTTTCTTTCTATTTGGAGAGTGGCAGAGTGTTTGTGTGTGGGTGAGCGAGTGCACGCTTAGCGGCACTTTTTCTCCCAAACAACCACTCTCCCACTCTCTGTCTCTTAAACACTCGCTGGTTTCAAGAAAGCGAGAGAGAAGGTCTCTCTCTCTTTGAGCGAGAGTAGCAGCAGCAGCAACATGTGCACAAACCACACGTGCTAAAAAAATACACCCACACAGACAGTTTGTGTGTGTGTGTTTGTGGAATTTGCATTGAGCAGCCGCCGTCGATTCCGATTCCCTTTTTTTGATTCCGATTTCGATTCCTGTTCCGAGGCTCTGAAGCTACGATTGGGGTACGCAAAAGGAAGGAGGGAAAAGACGGATGGTAGCAGCTGTGGCGATGAAAGATCCGAGGACTAGGAAAATTTAAGGGAAATTAATGTTAAATATCGGGAGAAACCAGAATTCTTCCGAAATCAGGACATGGGAGAAAACATCGGTATCAGTAGAAATAAACTGGAAATAAAACTAGTCGCAAGAATCTGGTCAAAATGGGTTGTAAGAAAATTATTGAAAGAGCCCAGGAAATAGGAATAGTTGGTGTTTTGGAAAAGTGGGAATGGAAATCGGTAGATTTTGTGAAATCGGAATTATTTAGAAAATAAAAATTTATAACAGCATTATGTATCTCAGGAAATGTTTCCTATTATTATAATAGTAATTATTATTATAAAAGTAATGTTTTTGAACAAGTTTTTTAAGTTTAAACAAAATGAAAAGGTAATTTTAATCAAACGAGCCCCGGATGTGTATGTGTTTGCTTGTGAACATTGTTTTTGTTTGTTTTTGAAGTCAAGTCTCCTTTTACTTTTGTTTTATTTTTTTGTTTGTCGTCCCGTTTTGTTTCCTTTCGCCTCGCTTTTGTTGTCTTTCTTTTTGCTTGCAAAGAGAGCGGCTGAAGCTGCATTTTTCTGCTGTTTGTTGTTGTTGGCTTTGTTTTTGTGTTTGCTTTTGGTGGCCTACCCTTGCGGGCTTTTTTTTTGCGAGCTTTGAACTTTTCATGTGTGTGTGAGTGTGTGACCTCAGCGGTGAAGAGAAAACGGCAAAGAGCCGGCTTGCAGGATGTGAAATGAGATGAGATGGAAATGAGATGGAAAGAAGGAGAGATGGAGGGAGTGATAATAGTGGAGAGAAAAGAGTACGAGAGACCGACTCTCTCACGCACACTCACACTAGCATAATCGTACATTGCCCTTTGGTTCAAGTGTGCGTGAGTTTAAGCGTCTTTGTAAAAAAAAATAATAAACGGTACGCTGATCTCATTGAAAGAAAAAAAAAAAGAAAGAAAATATACAAAGCAGTGACCAGTGAACAACAATAACAAATACTGTGGCTTGGTAATTGCAACGCCTGCTGCGTCTCTCTCGCTCTTTGTATTTTCTTTGCTTTGCTTTGCCCATTTATCAAGTTGTTTACCTTTACGTAATTATATTTGCAACATTTGCTTTGCTGGTGCCGAGCGTAAGGAAAACAACGAAGAAGGAGTCCGTAGCAAAAACAAAGCAGTGCAGTCTGTGCTGTAAATGCGTGAGAATTTTGGGAGAAGGGAAAGCGACAGACAGAGGGAGAGGGAGGTATGTGTGTGTGTGTGAGTGCGGTGGATGCTTGGAATTTTCCAAAAATTTCTAGACTGTCCTTTTGTTTCTTTCACAAATCTCAAATGCCTCTCTCTTTTACTCGCTGCATTTCATGTTGTTGCGTTGTGGTGTTTTTGTTTCAAGTGTTTGCACTTCCGCTTTTGGGATTTTCCTACTTCTTCCTCGTCTGCTTCTTCTCCGATGTTTCGTTTTCTTCTCACGTTTCTTGTGCTTCAAACAAATTTACATATTCCACTCTACACATTTTTTTTACAAATCTTTTAAAAAGCTTCTTTCACTTACAATTCTCTCTTAACTAAATTCTTTCGTCGTAAAAACATGAAAACAAAACAATAACAAATTTGGTTGTAGGCGTGCGCGAGGGAACGAGAAGGAAAATAGAGAGGAAGGTGGGAAAGCAGAAAGTAGGTGGGAGAGGAGGATAGAGAGAGAGAGTGGGAAATGATTGTTTTGCGTTGTAGACGTCTCTCTTTTCTTGTTTTCCCCAATGTTTTCGATCCCGTTTTTGTGTTGTTTCTATTTGTTTTTATTTGGTTATTTTCCACTTTCCACTTTTACATTTTTGAGATAGAACCCTGAAAATTGTTTCTCAAGTGCTTTTTAGATCGTGACAAAAAATATGGTAGTTCTTTTTGGATCTTAGGAATTACGGAATATAAGAAACCAATTCGATTTCATTTTCATTCAGAAATGCTTACAATTCGCAATATAGAATATAGATAATTAAATCAATGGTATTTTGTGCCTTTCTATAAAAAGGAAAAATTGTGTAATTTTTTTTTTATTTTTTTTTTTGTACTATAATTCTTAAAAAAAAAATAGTAGGATTGATTTTTGAGCTCTAAATATTTATACAAGAAACCATGCACGATTTTCGATTTTTTTTCGGGCTCCGATCCTGGAGTTTGGTGGCCAACCAAGCCATCGATTCTTTATGAAAAGCCAGCAATAAAGATATTTGTGATTCCTTGTCTTTATCCATTCACTTTAATTACGAAATACCAAGCAATTAGTTAATTAATGATAATTTCCACTTACTTTTTAGCTAACCAACAGCTTTGGAATGGCACCTGGAAGGGAGCTCTCACCTACGAGTGCCGATCGCTGCTCTTTAAGGCGCTCCACAATCTTATGGAGAGGTAATATTAAAGTCTAAGCCGCAAATGATGCACAATAACTAATAACTATTTAATGTTAATGTTAGGTTCGTGCTCACCAAGGATATTGTGCGCTTTGGGAAATGGTTCGTGCAGCCGTGCACCTCCAGCGATCGTCTCTTTGGACGCAGGTAAGCACTCGGTTTCGAAACAACTTTTTCCTCTTCGGATATTGGTCCTTGAAAATGCAATAATGCTGAGAATGTCCTCCGATTTGCATAAAGACCACAAATATCCTAGAAAAAAGATCAGGAACTCTGTGCAATGACATGGAAGCCTGTGGCATTGCATCGTTCTTCCTGCGACACTTTCCCTTTTCCAAGTTTAATAGTGTAGTTTGGTTCTTATGTTATGAAATTGATAGAGAAACGCTTTTTATAAAGTCATTCTCGTTAGGGAAAAAAATGACATAATAAATCCATAAACATTTATGGTGTTCTGATAATTTGAGCTTTTATTGGATGTCATATTACAGAATGAATGAATAACAAATGAAATAACTGCTTAAATATGTGAAGGGCTATGTTTAAATAATGCCTTTTAAGCAATCTTAGATAAAAAATTAAAAAAAAAAATTAATTTAATAACAAAAAAACCAAAAAATTTTAAAAAAGTTCCATGAAAAAAAAAGGTACATTACAAAAATTAAAAAAGTTATATTTAAAAACAAAAAAAAATGTTTTAAATAAAAAAATTCAGAAAAAAAATTTTTTTTTTAAGTTTAAAAAAAAGTAAAAAAATTTAAATAAAAATATAAAATTAAAAAATTTTTAAAAATCTATTTTGAAATTACTATAATTTACAAAAAGAATAGGGAAGTCCTAATTCAAATCCAATATTAGTCTTCGTATTTCCTGTTTGAGATCTCCCTTACTGAATATCCTCCTTTGCTTTCTTTCCAGCTCCCAGCACTTGTCTTTTTCGTTCACCTTCTTCGTTCACGGCGACACCGTTTGCGCCTCGATAGATCTGCGCGAGCATCCCGCCGTGCGCCCGCTGACCAAGGAGCACTTGGCTGAGGCGGCCGCCGCCTTTGCAGCGGCCAGTTCACCGCCAGGATCCGCAGCAGCAGCGGCGGCGGCGGGCGGAGGAGTGCCTAATCCAGGCCAGGAGCCGAATGGCAATGGCACGGAGCCCCTGGAAGGGGCCGGCGAGGGAGGAGTGGCCAAGGCGGCGACGCCAGCGCATGCGCGCAAGGTGATGCTGGCCCCGTTTGGCATCGCGGCGATACTCACCGGCAATAGTTACAAGGCCAGCGATCCCATGGCCGAGAAGATCCTCGAGGACTGGGC
>JABJVT010000129.1:0-50000 GCA_014170255.2 Drosophila triauraria
CGCCATAGTTTTCCTGGCCGGGTATTTCCGTAATTCTAGACGCTTTCGTCTTTTATTTGCGCCTTTTGCTCGCTCATATTTTATGTTGGCATCGCGTGCGCGGTCGGCACTAGGTGGTATTGTTGTAGTGGCTTCCACTATTATTATTGTAGTTGTTGCTGTTGTTGTTACTATTGTGGTTTCACCGCCACTACTCGTTGTTTATAACGCTTGTTGCTATTGTCGGAGCTCTACGGTCGTTATACACATGCATATACATATAGACGAGGGAGTTAAATTGGGTTAGTAAGTTCTGTTTCTATTGTTTTCCCTTTAGACCGCTGTTGTTTTTCCCTACTACTCTCTTTTTCGCTTTTTAGCCTTTCTCCCGCCGTTCGAGGAAAAACAAAAATAGACGGAAAACAATTGGCTTTCAGCAAGTGCAAATTTCTGCATACTTGGGGGCGAGTTTGCTGGGGATTTCCCATTCGAGAGTATTATGATTTATGGATGTTTCACTTACGGAAGCTTTCAATTTGCATGAATTGGCAAAGAGGAACGGATGTGAAAGGATTTCGGGAAATGAAAAACCAGTTTTTAATGGCTGGCTTTCAGTGAGAGCAATTAAAAGGTGTTTTGATACTAAAAGGATATGAAAGCCAAAGCATTAATACAGTTGTAACCACGAAAATATGCTTTTTGGATGTTTTACACGGGCATTTATCGTATTAAAATATATATTTTAATCACTCATCTTCATCCGTGTAGACTTCAGCCATTGATAACAGTTTTATTGATTCAATTTCCCGCACCTTTGACACATCATGTCGCAAGTTAATTGGTTTATATCCCCACTGTCAGCCAGGGCAAGCCCACGGAAAGCGGGGAAATTATTTACCCACTTGGCGAGGACACAATTTTCACCTCATCCTTCTGGGTAAAGCTGATTTGAAACAAATTAACCGCACATGGCAGGAACCGCAGGAGTGGACGGGATACAGACACACCGAGGGATTTAGGGCCATCGCCTGGTTAGCTGGCAATTTTCCAGTGCAGGCGGCAGCAAATCGAAATGCGATTCACCTATCCGGGTATCTGTATCTGTATCTGTGTCTGTGTCTGTATCTGTATCTGTATCTGTAGCTGTTTCTGAACCTGTAAATGTGTATCTGTAGCTGTGTGGCCATAAGACACGCTCTACCTTCGTCTCTTTCACTCCATCACCCTCTCTTTTCGCAGTTTAGTAGCTCATTCTAGCACAAGTGCACTGAGATATAATTTTTAAATATAAAAAAAGATAAATATTACCTTGTACAAGATTGATAAATCCATAAGTTAATCACGCCTTTTATTTCTTGTTTTTAAAAAACCAAATAAGTTGTAATTCTCTTGAAAAATAAAGAGTAGATTATACATTTATTTCTCTCAGTACCTCAGTGCATTCCTGAACACTTTCTGCCTTGGCCCCGATGACAGGCGCTTAATTTTCAATTACAAACACATAAAGTGCGAGGAGCGCACTAAACCGTCCAACCAACAGCCCAATCCAAAACCACCCAAGCTCGAAGCCCAGGTCCTATAACGCCATCATGTGGTCAAATGCACCACCGACCCAGACACATCCGTGGGCACACACGTGGACAGTTACACGGGCTTTACACCTTTCAGCACATATGCTTTTTTATTTAATTTGTCGGCCATCAAATCAAATATGTACTCGGATGTGTAAGTTGGAAAATAGTGGCGAACGAGCTTCATGCCGATGAGAATGGGGAAATTATACTGAAACGTACCGAACGTGGCTAGGTTTTGGAATATCCAGCTAAGACTGGCTTAAAGTTTTGCACCAAACATTTTTGAGTAGTTTTTGGCGACTGTATTTTAGAGAGTATTTAAGGGACAAAGTAAAAACTAAAGATTTCTAAATCTATATAAATATTTAAGAATTAAATCGAATATTGTATTGTCTCTTTACAATTTATATATTATTATTCCATTGCCTCTATAATAACTATTAAAAGTCATGCCCCTATCAAGTTATCTTTATCTATCAGCTTACAACCTCCCCCAACCTCAATAGTTTTATGAGACCCTGCCTCTAATCTGTTTTCAACCATTCTACACCTTTCCGGAAAATTTCTGCACCACTCCTAGCGTTTTCAATATACAAAAATTCAATTATCTGCACCTTTCATGTTCAGCGAGCACAGTTAAAAAATAAAACCACAAAAAGAACACAATTTTTTATCAATCTGCACACACATGCGAATGACCATACAAAGACAGTTCTGGGTGTGTTCTCCCTATATCCCATCCACCAGTTATGGTTTACCTTTGCGTCTGTCTGTTTCCGTTTTATTGAATATTTTTTGATTACATTCTCACACGTTTTATGCTGATTGCGCTTTTAGCGCCGTAGAAACTACAATTAATTCAAATTGCTGCCATAAAATATGTGTGCGGGTCAATATTTAATTAGACCCTACATTATTTGATCATTTAAAATGATTTCAGCAAAATATTTGTGCAATTAAATCGTTAAATATATTTGCATAGCACAAAATGAGTTGAAAGGGTTGAGCTGCAAAATTTATAATGGACATATACCGGTATCTCTCATCTACTTTTATCCATTTGCCATTCCTCAAGCTGTCCAAAGAAATTTGCCAAGACGCAAGTCAAGCAACAAAACACAGAAGAAGTTGGCAGGAAATCGCAACTCTGCACAAGAAACCCCACCAATAAGGGAAAGAAATTGTAAATTCTATAAAAAGAAACAAAAAGCTCGACAAATTTATAGACCCCAGCACAGTGTTGGGCAAAATGGAAATTTAAAGGGAATTTCAAGTGACCAAAAAGTACTCTGCAATGTAAATAAGGACAATACAGCATTTTGGGTTAAGAGAGTTTGCAATATTCTTTTCTAAAAAATATTAATCGATCAATATGTGGCGTTTAGTATTTAAATTAATAAATTTAAGGTTACTTGAGAATAATTATTAAAAATATTAAAAATAAAATGCAATACTATTCGCCAACAACTAATATGTAAAATGTTAAAATGCTTAAACTGGGATTTCTAATAAATAATTTAAAATATAAAAACTGATTTTATGTGAAATTTTAAGGACATCAAACTAAGAATCAGGAACATACCCATTTTTAATTATGTTATTATTATTATTATTTGAATTTGAACCAAAGGTTTTCTGTAATAGTTGAGGAAATAGAAATAACGCATCCTTTTGAATCACAAGATCTCTGTAGCCTAAGGGTATTTACTAAGCCTACAAAACCAATCCTTTTTCCGGGCTAAATTTGCCCACTGCTAATATACCATTTGTCAGGCCATTTAATAGTCTCCGGGTTGCAAAAGGACACGACACTCTGTCTGGGGTCAGCCCCAATGTTGTTCCTAGCGTTTTTATCTGCGTCCCTTTATTTATGCAGCATGTTGCAGCCCCCTGACGTCCCACAAAAAGGGGACTATAGTCTCTGCTTTTTGTGCAACTTAATTAAATTAGTGGCAAAACACAGAGTGGAGAGAAAAACTACTTGATGGGCAAGTGCCGCATTAGACAATTGGCTGCCATCATAATAGAGGATGGAGGAAACATTTATCAAATGTGTTTAGATTTTTCTAAACGTATTTTCCTTTAGCTCCTTCGTTTATATTGCGACCATCTATCAAACTGCAATCAAATTACCTTAAAGCCTTGAGGCCGAATGATTAAATGAAAAATTGTCAGGAGCAGCTGCTGCTGCTGAGGCCCAAAAAAGCAAACACTATTAATTTAGGCACAACAATGGCCGGATGAGGGAAATATGCTTTGCCTGCCCCCCGAATCCCTGTCATTCTCGATTTATCGACTAAGCCACACATGTGCGGCGCGGCGTCGTCGTCCAAAAAACTTCGCAAAAGCTCGTCTAAAATTTAAGGCAGTTTGACATTTTGACAACAGTGACAGAGAGAAAAAAAAAGATTTTAATTTCATGCTTTGTGTTTTTTTTTGTTAAACTTCTGCTTTAAAGCGATTTTAGATTTGAATTTAAGAACCTTTTCTTTCTTTTAATTATTAATTTACGATAAAGCTATTTTGATATTTTTATATATATTTTTAAAGTGTATATAGCCGGCATCCAAGAGAGATGACGGCACTGCAGCCATGTCTGTACCTATATCTATGTCCTTGTCTAACTGTGTGTGCACTTCGTGTGCATTGTCGTGCCGTGGCCATGAATATTTAATGAAATTAGCTTAAGAATCTTACAACAATTTGCCGCGTTTTCTCCGCCACACGTGTTTGAGCTGGAATTTCGACTGGTGGACGAAAAAAAAATTAATTGGGGGAAGGAAGAAAGAACTTCACGGTGCATGTGACGCCCACAAATATGCAAGAAAAATGTTGATGACGTTGGAAAATAAGGTTAAGGATTTTCAGCCACGGAATAGCTTGTCTAAGACAAATTTTACCGCAAAGTATTTAATTTTTATACTACTCCGATTTTTTGTTAAAGTTATGGGAGGATACTTGTTTTTAATATTATAAAATTGCCACTTTAAAAAAAATATAACTCTATTTATTATGAACATATTGACATATTGACAATTATGATGTGCATTATACAATCAAGTTTCCCCGGTTAACTAATTACCTACTTTTTTATGCATTCATGACATTTCTCTGGTGCTTTTAAATAATTATGCAAACTTTAATAATTAACGAGTTCACATTCCTCGCGCACAGCAAACCAAACCCAATACCGATGATATTGCAAATTAGCATAGATGATATCGACCTGGGGGCTCTCCTGTTTGTTTAATATGCAGAATGCTAGCCAATACACGCAGATGCATTTCAATATGTGGCCGGAAAGAAAACACGATATCAATAAATTTCCATGCACCAAAGTCCACCATTAAATACGGATTCCCGTGCAGCGGAATATTGTAGAGAGAGAGAAGGAGGCTCTCGGAGCTTTTCTGGGGGCTTCCTGGAACGCATTTCGCGTTAAGTCAATACAGAAAATACCAGCGCTTGCAGCATAAATCATAAATGGCAAACGTGTAGTGGATCAGCCATTGGGGGATTTGGGGCTTCGGCAAAACAGGGGAAGGGATGATGGCGGGCAAAGGTTGGATAAGCTCTCCATATTGAAACAGATGCTACGGGCTAAAAGTGTCGAATGGCGAAACGATGACTCCCTCCATGGCGGATTTCGAAAGTTATTGCAACATAACAATTTTGCAATGTACGGAAAATGTACTTTTAATATAGCAGTTATTTCTAGTCCCTTAACAGAAATTTTAATATTTGATTTCGTCCCTAAAGTGTGAACAGATTATTGTAAAATGGAAATATCTACGGAATTTAATACATATTTTCTAAAAAGTAAATATGTATATGTTGCTTAACAAATAATTATAATTTTGAGTACCTAAAGGGATGTGTTTGGCAAGTTAAATGCCCTTTATTCGGCTGCATTTAATTTTTATTCAGGGATTTTATAACGAAACTTATTTATTTATTTTCTTGAAAAACCATCAAACCGTTTGATTTTCGGTTAGTTGTGCTTAGTTTATTTAAATTTTATTTAGTTTAGTTTATTTAAGACTACGAAGTTTTAGTTCTATTATATAAGGTACACAAGTACCAAGTAAATTTGGTTAAAAATCATTAAAACAAAAAGTCATATTTCTCTTCCGTAAAAGATTATGAAACCTGATGTATATTTTATACCGCTCCCAATTTAATCAGCTCTTAGACTCCCACTTTTGCTCATTCCATTTTTCATGCTGCTATTCTAGAGCCTTTCCGCATAAGTAGGGCCACTATATGTATAGAAGAAAGATGGCTTCTACTTATTGTTAGTTTCGCCCTGATATCCTTGCACTTGCAGGAGCAGCTCCTGCGGTTGCGCCTGCTGCTGTTGACATGAAAAAAATGTTTATAGGAGGCGACCCCCCCAGACGACAATTGTATGAGAGGAATATAATAATAGTACAGGCTGCACATAATGATATAGGGGGCTGTGGCAGGACGACAAAATGGTTGAAAAGTGGGCAAAATGGGGCGGGCGAGACAAACGCGAATGATTATGAGGATGTCGCGAAAAAGAAGGCGAAAGCAACAAAAAGTGGCAGAGGCATTGAAGTCGCAAAGTATCTATTCTGTATCCAGCAAAGGTCGTGAGTGCGGTTATTGTTGTTTGAGAGAAAGTGGAAAATATTAAATAAAAGTATGAAAGTTTTATTGTAATAGATATGGTTAATATAAACACATTTAAATATAAATAGTCATTGACAGTATATTGTAAATATTTACATGAGGGGCCGTAATCATTATGTTTTATTTTAAAAATCTTATGATAATGATAATATATGTATATATATTCATTTTTTATGATTTTCATTACTGATAATGATTATATTGAGTAATTTTATAATAGATTATAAGTAATCATTATTTAAAAATATATCAAATATATAAATCATATATAATCATTATCATACGATTTTAAAATAACTTTTCTTCATATTTGTAGGTTTTTTTTACAGTACTTTTTAGTTTTTTTAGGATAAAAGCCTGTCTCCATCAAAATTGCGCCGGGCCTCTCCTCTAAACATATTTATTCCGCTTTCGAAGGCCACTCAAGGACAAAGGACAAACTAAGGCGCACTGGGGAGTCTCCGTTCCTTGGGCTTGCCAGTCCTCCAGCCCTGAGCACATAATAATAACATCTCTAGAAACCCAAGCGTCGTCCCAAGAATCTCAATTGAAAAGCATTTTCCACCGCTGCTGTGTAATGTAAGTCTGAACTTGACTTGGAGACATTTGGCCGCATTTGGCGTGCAAATCAGAAATTTCATGGGTGGAGAAAATTGTGGAAAACTTTAAGATGGCGGAAAATAATTTCATGGTGAGCGACAAGTGGCAAGATAATTTATCAAGAGCAAAACAAACCTGTCACGAGAGATACACACATCCTTCTTTCGGGCAGGCAGACACGCGACTGTTAAGGGGGTTTTCGAGCCCCTCACTCGAAGGAAGCACCCACTCTTCAATCACACACGTGGTGGTGGGCCATAAAAAATGTATTACCAAATTTGCTTGAGCTGCACACATATCGACGAAATGCCGCGAGCCAAAGAAAAAACCTCACGAAAAATGTAGCTCATTTCTCCCACAGACTTTTCGTTGGCCAGTGAAAAATGTCTTGGCTGCTTCGTCGTCTTTTTCCGGACCTTCAATCGGTTGATTGCGATTTTCGGACTGGGCTCCTTGGCTTTTTACGGCCGTACATCGTAATAGCGTGCAGATTGGCCAATAAGCGGGATTTTCCTTTACATGCGGGCAGAGGCGGTGGCGGCGGGAGAAAAGTACTTGAGAAACTCACTCATTAGCCTGATGGAAAGGATTTGAAGGCGTTTTTAAGGGGAAGTAAGCGCTTCCTTTGAGCATTAACCTGCAGTTACACCGATTTCTTAAGATGTTTTAATAGTAAGAAGTTTTTCTCTTAAGAATTTTTAATTACATTTAACTTAATTAAGGTTTTAGTCAAATAAAGTTGGATTTTTAAGCTTTGGGAAAAAGTTAGACATAAATCTAAGGTAAGAACACATTTTTAATAAGTTTTTTAAAGTAAGAAATTAACTTGTCAAGTATTCTTACTAAATATTTAAGTTAAATTCGGGTTTTAATCTCTTAACGTTGAATGTTGAGCAAAAAGTTTACTTAATAAGTCATAAGAAACTCAAAACAAATTCTTTTACTGCTTTAATTAAGCTTTAAATTAACCAAAACCTATATAATAAAGACAAACCATGTGTATTTTTAGATTTTATGGTTTTTAGCAATATTCTGCTTAGGTTTTCGGACATTTTCCTTTTCCTCAGTAACCTTAACGACTTTGTATGCCCCTTTACGACCGACTCCCCCAAATCTCTTCCATTTCTACTTATTTTTCTTCAACTTCGAGTACCTTTTTACCGAATAACCGTATTTTTATGGCTGAACAACATTTTTGTTTCGTTCCGTGCCATTCCCGTTCAATTTTACACATCATAAAATGTCGTGGGGAATCGATTCCTTCTTCTGCAGGAAGGAACGAACGGAGGAGGAAGGAAATCAATGCGAAATCCACAAGAAACATGCATAATTTATACAAACAAGTGAAAATCAACCCACCCGCACCCAGCACACACACACACAAGCAATAAAATAAAAGCAAATTGACAAACATTTGCCAAAGCAAAGTCGTGGGAAAAGAGAAGGAGAGCAGCATCTGTTCATAAATAAATAATTTCCTAATAAAATTAAGAGCTTCAGCCAGCTTTTCTTATTTGCCTTTTGGGGTCTTGGTTTTGGTTTTTTTGTTTTTGCTCAACGAAAGAGCGCAAAAAGAAAGGCAAACAACGTTTAGTTTTTTGCAATTAATGAACACTAATTTGTTCGCTACGTTTAACCATTAATTATTATTGGCATTTATTTGTATTATCACTAGTTTCACTTTAATTTCGGTTTTCTTAAATTGTAACGGTAAAACGACGATGCACACACACTTAAACAAAAGCAAAATAACACTGCTTTAAAATGAACGAAAAATAGTACTTGCTATTTTTTCGGATTATATTTTATTTTATATTTATTCACTTGTTTAGTTTTATATTTATTAATGTTTTATGGATTTTATCTAGAGCGGGTTGTTCAGCTTCCTCGTGGACTGTTAGTTTTTAATTAAACCGTTTTTTGCGCAGCCACATCCTATCCAATCAGAGATGGCAACTTATCTGTTTTCTGGCCAATTTGCATGATCTAAAATGGGCAACCACTTTATTTAGAACAGCATGTTACCTTAACAGTAACATTCTACATTCTACATGAGTTAACAGAAGAGTGGGGACAATGTCCAAAGTTAACAGGTAAACGACGACAACGGTAAATTAATCAATTTAATGCTCTTCTGGCTAAATTAGGCTTTTTGCTCATTAAAATAAAAAAATGTACAAAGTATATACATAACTGTAACATTCATAATGTTTTAATTACCACTAGCCACAATTTTACAAATTATCCCGCATTTATCATTTGAAAATAGCAAAGCTGTCCAAACACTGTCCTATCCAATCAGTGTTGCCATTCTAGCTATTCTCTGGCCAGAATTAGCCATTTTGCATGAACTAAAACTGGCAGCCACTTAACCTAGCAGGGCGCTGTTATTTCTACAGTAACATTCTACATTCTACATGAGTTAACAGAAAGGTGGTTATCAGGTAAAGGCGTTTTACTGTTTTTTTTTTGTCATTGAAATGGGGAGAAATACTAGAAAGTTTTTAATAGGGGCATAGTAAAGCATAAAAACACATAATGTTATATTTGCCGATAGCCGCTACTTTACATATTATCCCGCATTTGCCACTTGAAAATCCAATTAAGAATTTTGCTTTTTTTTAAACAGAGCGGGAGAGACATCGTTCGCCATGTCAAAAGTAGACATCTGATTGGATGAAGCCATATGAGAAATTCACCTTGGCGCGCTTTTCAAATCTCTAGGCGACGCCTGAAATACCAAACATATTTAATGTCCATATATATCGCCAAACTATTATTTTCATAGATTAGCGTTTAAAAATTATCAAATTTTATAGGTCACAATCGCCCGCCAAGTGTCTACCCATAGAAATCTACTTGACTTATTAAAAACCAGAACTCTACATGTAAAACGATGTCGAACTCAATGTAGTAAACGTGTAAATGGTCGAGTTTTACACCGGTAATTAACTTTGTGTAAGATATGGCAAATCGGATGAAGAAATTTTTAGATATTCCGAAAAATCATATTTTATATGTTGCAAGTTCATTTTAAATAAGGTTAATATTTCGGGAATATTGTCTTCTTCGATTAATTGCAACGTTTGACCATTCATATGTATTAACTTAATAGTCAAAAGCTAATAATTTGTATAAGAAATAATATTTTAAAATTAAATATGAATAGTGAGAGTGGAAAAGAAAAATACAATTGAAAAGTCCTCGTATAAGTAGAATCCATATCGAAATCGCAACTATAGTACAATTAAAGCTGTTTTATTAACTACTTCCATCGTCGGCTTTTACAACAATTTGTATGATCCATTTAACGAACTGGCACCCAACTCTCCAGGACGTCGCCGTACTTCTTGCGTTCTGCAAAACGGAAAATGGAAATTATGTATGTTGGTAAAGGTGGAGAAAGGAGCAATCTTTTGGCAATACTCACCCTTCACGGGAAAATCGTCGGGATGCAGTTCTATGTAGTGCCTGAGGACAGCATCGCGTTTGGCCAGGTACTCGGTTCTCTTCTGGTCGAAATAGGTTCCAGCACCGAAGCCGATGGCCCCAAAGGCAATGTGCTTCTGGATGCCTGCGAAACGTAGATTATTCGGTTAATATTCTTAATTTCCATTAGTTTATTTGGACAAAAACAATGTTACGTCACATGGAACGTAGCGAAAACTCACCGGAAAACACGGGTCTACGGAAGCCCCAGTTGACGAAAAGGGCCACGCCCACGCCGGCGAGTCCACAGGCCACCGGATTCCATAGTGGACCCAGGAAAGTGGGCTGGCGGTTGCCCTTATTCGACAATAATTCCAGCGGATCGTTCACAGCGCTCATGTTGACAGAAAAAAAACAACAGGCCAGTGTTGCCAGCTTTCTCCCTAAAAAATCTCAGTGTCGATGTTTCCCCCTAAAAAATCCTGAACAAAAACGTAACGATCTACAACGTAGTGAACAAAAACGTAAAGATTTACGACGTAAGAAACATCGATGCATCGATGTTTTTGGAATGTTTGGGAACATCGATGTTTTGTGGGGAAACATCGATGTTTTGTGGGGAAACATCGATGTTTTTGTGAAAACATGAAAAACTTCAATCATATACGAGCATGGGCGGCGGAGCTGTTTTCCCCTTTTGGGGAGCGGTGTTCCCACCAGTGATCCCAGATCCCAATTCCCAATTTCCAGTTCCCATTCCAATAACTACGAACTACTCACCATTTAGCATTTATTTAAAATGAATTATAAAACTATTAATAATATGAAAGGCCACCTTGCGGTCGCTTCGATTTAAGGATTTGGCGGCGGCTTTGTCAAAATTCGGGTTAACAGAGTCAAATTTCGGGTTAACATGTAAATGGACGTAAAATTTTGGGTTAACATGTAAATGGACGAAGAATTTCGGGTTAACATGTAAATGGGGTCGAGTTGAAGCTGTTAAGAACAACAGTCTGCTAAAAGGAGAGGAGAGAGCCGAGAGCGAATCTCTCTGAGAGCTCTTTCGCTATTAATACTAGAAACTACTAGATACTAGATTTTAATAAAAGCTTCCAACCAAACCACGTAAGTGAACAAAAACTTGAAGACTTACGACGTAAGATACTACCGATAGCTAGAGATGACAACTCGATTTATACTATCGACCAATTGTAGATCTCGATGGCAACGGATTTTTTAATGTCCTGAACGATAGTATTTAAAAAATTTAAAAATTTCAAATAAGAACCCCTTTAAAAACAACAGAAAAGAAAGCAAATAAAATTTAAAAACTTAAAATTTTTGTAGGTACCAATAATTATTTCTCAAAACCAACTAGCCCTCTGAAGTTGTTCTTCTTTATTTATTTTTGTAATTTATATATTTTGTATTATTACAATGTTACGTTAAACATTAAATGGCATGCAAGGCGTGTTGTTTAAGGCAATATATAGCATATTGTGTGTGGACTGTGGCTCAAACTTTGTAAACTTCAAGGCAAACATTTAAGTTTCTTATTTATCTGTGAGTATTTTCATATCTTTGAGGTCTTCAACCCATGTAGTTCATATAAAATACTAAAGGCGCACGTAAAACATTGAATAGGCACAATTATTACATTAGTTAAGGCCGTGTCTCTTGCCTAAGCCTCTAATATACAGCTTAATTTACATTTCCATATTTAAGTGTTTATATATTTTATAAAAATTTGTATGTATCGATAAAAAATAAACAAAACTCATAAGTCAAAAACGTTTTATTCAAAATTATTCCTTTGTTGTGGTTTCTTTTTGATTATCAACTATTGATGTTTCGGCACACAAAATGTTTAACTTTAAACAAAAAATTAAAGGGAAATTATAAAACTACGAAAGATTTAGTGTACGATGGTTTATAAAAAATTATACATGTATATTTATATATATATAAAAAAAGGAGCTTGCTTTTTCCTGGTCCTACTTAAATTAACAAAAGATCATTGTTTGGGAAAGTTATTTACTTTTACATTTTTTTCTGCTTTCCTTCTTTTTTTTAATTTTTATATTTTTATTTTCCAACTTAAAATTAGTTAAACCATAGATTTAAATCAACTTTTTGAACATTGAATTCGTTGATCAAAGGCAAACGGGGAGAAAATGAGAAAAACATAAACTTGTGTGTGTTTCTAAACGAAATCATTTTAAGAAATGTATTGCAATAGGTATCCTTTCTTTTAAGTTCTTTTTGCTTAGTTTTTTAAGTAGGTAGGATTTAATAATTTTTTTTTCGTTTTTTGTTTTATATTTAAAGCAGTTTTGCAATGACACATAATTAGCACTTGAAATAGACTTCTTGAACAACAACTTTTTGCCAATGGGCATAGATCATTATTATTATTATTATTATTATAGCGTGTAGATCATTTGTAAATAGTTATACCATTTTGTAGTTGGCTTCTTAGCTTGCTGTTGTTGTATTTTAGCGTTAGGAATGACATTCGCATAGAAAATCATACGATAAACTATAAAATATGGGCAAAGGGCGGGATGGTGGTTTGAGTAGTAGCCTGCTTGCGTAAACCTATTTAAATCTGCAGACGAACTCTTCTGTGTCCTCAACTAAACCTAGGCTTGCTTTCTCTTTTGTCCTGTGTTTTCTACGTCTTTTACACACTTAGCTTTCATCACTCTCACACATACTCATTTAGCTACTGGTTTTTGTATTGTTTTGTTTCCGTTTCCGTTTTAGGGACCCCTCTTTATCTTAAGCTTAGGATACCGAACTAATTGCATTATGCGGTGAGCCCATTTGCGTGAGCACCTTGTCAAGCCACTGGAGCGGCCCATGCAGATGGATCTCGATCCAGCAGGGCGTCGAAGTCACATCCTGGCGATGGTATTCCGCTCCCCAGCCCTTCACGAACGACATCCGGATCGTGCACATCTTGGTTAGCTCGTAGACGGCCTCGAATCCACTGTTCACCGACTGCGAGAGCAGCTGAGCAAATTCCTGGTTGTTGAAGATCTTGAGTGAGCAGCCCGGCGGGATCTTGCATACGGTGCTCGGGTGGAATCCGTGATGGTAGTTGCAGTTCCGGGACTGCACGAAAATAGCCGAGTCGGACAGGCATTCGGCGTAGACTTCGCCAGTGACATAGTAGAGATGGACGCCTTTGCCTGTGGGGAGAAATAAGTTAAGGTAAAGTAAGGTAAGAATTCAAACATTTAAACCTGAGAATTTATGGGATTTCCTGCCTAGTGCAGCTTACTTAAAACATGACCTACTCCCGTCTATCTCCAAGCACTATGTTCCCATAGCGATAAGACCTGACTTAACTTTTCGTATTCTAATTTAAGACCATTCAAATTACAATCTATAAGAGTTATTGGCCTCTTGAGCTATTGGGTTTCTTATCGCAAATTCACATGAATGTTTAAATTTGGCTCGCTGTGATGCAATAATTGAAAAGAAAATAGAACTGAACTAAAGAATACAAGTTAAAATACTTTCGGGGATGTAATTAAAGTTTTTACTTTGAAATCACTGAGAAATGCTCACCTATATGACGTCGCGTATTCTCGATGGTGCTGTTCCTGTTCACATTGCTCAGCTGGCCGAGGCAGCAGCGATCCGAGTTATTTGAGGGATTCGTGAACCCGTCCACAATCACCGAGTTGTTGTTGCAGTGGAACACCTCGCCCACCCGGCAGTTGAGCTCGTAGTAGGCAATCGAGGCCCAGAAGGCGGGCTCCGAGTAGCTAACCTGGGCCACATCACCCATCTGAGCATCGAGCAGCTGACCCCCGTCATTCGGGTTGTTGGAGTTGCCATCCTCCGACGGACTGTAGGCGGGCGGCGGCGTTCCCGCCAAGCTGTCAAACGGCGAATTGGGATTGGAGTTCACGGAACTCGGGCTGCCCACCGATGTGTTGCTGGTGCTTAGGCTGTGCGAGTTGAAGCCACTGTTCGAGTAGCTCACATTGTGCGGCATACTCGGCTCCGGCACGTGTGGGAACTGCAGCATCGAGTGTCCGGGCGCGAATTCCGAGTGCCGTGGAACGAGAACTGGCGGCAGAACCGGACTTTCCACACGCTTGTAGTGATACGGATTGATGCACACCTCCTTCTGCTTGGCGCTGAACGGATACTGGCAGAGCTCCAAGGGTTTCAGTTCATGGTGTGACTGCAGGTCAGGCCAGCGCCAAACGCGGCAGTAAATAACATGCGGAAGTCCTTTGCGATGAGAGACCTAAAGGATAACGGTAAAAGATACATTAATTGGAATCCTGAACCCTTGCTGATGCGATAAACCCACCTGTAGTCGTCCATCCAGCGAGCGCGGAATGGTGACACACTTCGAGGGCTGTCCGGGACATGACAGAGCCCGCTCTAGCTCCTCGATGGCTCCCTTGCGCTTCTTCAGCTTCTTCACCAGACTGTCGACGGCCTTCTCCGCCCACTTCTCCTCCTCGTCGCCCTGCTTCCAGCCCAGCAGCTTCTTTACCGCCGGCGATGTGAAGGAGAACAGGGAGCCCAGTGTGGACATGGCGCTGCTGGTATTGGATTCCACATCGTCGGTGTCCATTCTGCTGGTGCTGTTGATTGCTGTCAAACTGTTGCTGCTGCTACTGCTGCTGCTGCAGATGTTGTTGTTAATGTTGTTGTTGTTGATGTGATGGCTGCTGTTGTTGTTGTTAATGTGGTTGCTGCTGCTGCTGCCGTTGATTTGGGGTGGAGTTACCCGATAACCGGTATAACTATCAGCGGGCGGATAGTCTGTAAGAAAGAGTAAGTAAAAAGCACATATAAATAATAAATACACAAACGGAATCGCATACATTAATCATTGAGCTTAGATTGGCCTCAGCAACGCCCACAACACAACGCATGCTAAATCGCCAAAGGCACTGAGGGAAATTTTTAAAGACAAAATCTCAATTAAGTCAAGCCTCAATGCAAAAAGCTTGAATATTTATCTACCTAAAAATTCTAGCTATTATTATGTATTTCTGGTAATATGCTTCGGCAGATATGTTTAATTCTGAACAAAGTCCAATGTACACAAGTGTAGCCGCATCTACAGCTTGTTTTTTACTAAAATTCCCAACTGGTTCCCGTCGCAATAAAGTGTTATTTCGCGTATTTTTTGGGAGGATTCGATTTATTTTCAAGTCAACCCGATTTGATCTCCACTATTCAATAAGCTTTACCTTTCTTCTGTATCTTTTAAAGTGAAATTTCAGGCCAGACACATTTTTTTTAAGAATAAAGCCAATTTATCTTCGAGTGTGTAGACCTGGCCAAGTGCCCTGAAGAAATAGGAGAAGCGAAGAGTCTAAAGAGGGGAGGCACTACTTATCGGAGGGATTTACACAAATGCATCATGATTTTGGCTTGTGAATGAAGCCGTTGGGAGGTTCCTGTCATGATCGGACTCCTCCCACTTTCAATGTTGGCGGCCATTTGCATACAAATTGCCTGCAACATTTTCTCATTGAGAATTATTATTATTATTATTTCAGTTAGTTGGTTTGGTTGGTCGGCTGACTGATTAATCGAAACTCGATTTCGTTGGAAAATTATTTTTATCTTCTCAATATATTGTTATTGTTGATCGCCTATCGCTGATGACGGCATTTTTGTGAAGAATCTATTGTTGGGGTACTTTTTTTGGGAGGGTATGGCGAATTCCGGGAAACTTCAAAGTAGCCAAGTGAAAATTATTTACAATTCAAAAGAAGCAATAATTTACCTTTATAATAATTAGAATTCTTACAGAACAGAGGTAGGTATAACCACTCTTAGGTAGGTATAACCACTCTTAGAATTTTCAATAATCTTTAGGTTCTCGATTAATTAAAATTAATTTATTAAAAGAAACTCGTGAGGAGAAGATAGGAATATGATTAGACGATTTTCATATCAGTTCTAGGTAATTGGGCTTTAAATAAATTCTTATTTATAGACAAAATTTAAGTAATAAATACTTGTCGAAGATAGTTTGATTTGCAGAAAAGAAATACAAACAGTTGAGAGGCAAATGGCTACATCATAAATTTTTATTCGTACTCCTATCAACGAAATTGCCGAAGTTTCACATTAATAATGGTCAGATCAAAATTACTATAAGCACACTTTTTAATTTTAAGCTTTTGTTATAAGATTTTTCTCACAAATTCTCTACTTAAATGAAGTCTACCACTATTGGTTTACCCTTTATTCCTTATACATTTTACATAAACCTCTATATTCCTTTACATTTATAATTTTCCCCATTCAACCGAACTGCAGCTTCACTGTATTCAAACGAACAGAGAGAGCTGCAGCTCATAATTAGCGCAAATGATAACCAAATGGTTTACAACTTGTCAGCGCACCGCAAATGTGGATGTGGGTCTGGGGCTGCCTGTCTACCCCTTGGTGCTCCCTGTTCTCTGGGCTTTTCCACCCTTGATACACACACACTCGTCACAGAGTGTGTCTAACGGTAAAGACTACAATTCAATTTGAATTATGACATTTCAATGTTAACAGCTTTTCTGAAGAACTTCTCTCCCAGCATCGCGCTTGTGTGGTTTCAGCAACGAGGCGCACGTCGCAATCTCATATTTCTGCGGGCAAGGTGTCGAAAAATATTTTTTTTAATTAAATTTAAAAGTGACAAAGTCTAATTGAATGAAAATTTGTAGAAGCCATTATTTTGTGCAAGCTGGAGCGCACTAAAATCGTATGAAAGCCACACAAGGCGAACCACCCGACCGACGGACCGACCACCCCTTTTCGCACCACTTTCGGTGGTGCAGCAGCAGGCAGGCAGGCAGGTAAATCCAATTTCAAAAGCAATTAAATGCCGACTATAAATCAACAAGTGCAGCAGCACTGGGACAACAAGAAAACACCTCTCGATGGACACGAGCACGATGGACAGACAGATAGACCATACCGACAGACCAAGTGGCGCATTTTTTCTGGCCAAATTAGCCGTTGCGTGAATTAATTTCGATCAACTCAGGCCTAATACTTTGGGGCGTTGCCCGAGTTTTGTTTTTAATTTGTATTTTTTCTAGCAGCATTGACAATTTGCTGTTTGACGCTGATAGAAGCAGGCGTGCCTCAAGGGGGCTGCTGGGAAACCCACTTTTTTAATTGCTCAAAGTCACCCAGAGCCGGAGGCGCTAAATGTGCATAGCTTTAGGTGTAATACCAAAAAAATACACTAAATAAAACGATGTTTTTTATGAGTTAGAAGGTAATTGCATTGTTTATGTAGTATAAAATATATTTATAACAAACTTTGAGTTTTTGAAACTGAAAAAAGCGTTAAAGGGATTTTAAAAGATATATATTTTCAGTAAAAATATTTTCAGACAGAACAAATGGCAAAAGGAACTCGAAGTATTCTTAAAATAATGCTTCTCTAAAGCAAACTTTAGTTCTAAGTCCTTTAGCCTCTGTTTATAACCCAATTTAATAAGAGTTCCAATTCTGTACCAAGAAAAACTAACATTTCAGCAGTCTTTATAATTAGATCTATGAAATTACACATAACACATAGTATTTCAATAGAAACCCTTCTAACAAACCTTTCTCATTCTTAACCATTAACCTAAGGTAACCCTTATAACATAGGTAGAATAACCAAAATTCCTCTGTTATTTTTAGAGTTCGTGATACAACCTAAGTGACACTTGGCAGGGTGTCCAAGCGGACTTATCGCGAGGGTTTCGAAAGATAGAGAGTATCATGGAAGGCGGGGAGTGTGGAAATGTATGTATTTGTCCAGCTGACCGGTGTTGGCAGTGTGTTTTTAGGTGGCAATTGTGGTCTCTCGGATTGGGCCTGTCTTGTGGAATTCGATTGATTGTGGGGGTAAGCATACAAATTTCGATAATGCCGCCGGCTTGTTTAACCAAAGCTTTGACACTCGGCTGATTGCAGGTGGGTCTAACAAGGGGTTCTACTTGATAATTGAGAAATTCTTAGGAAATGTACAAAAATTAAAGTGTGTGCAATGGTTTTAAAGTATTGGCGTTATTTGAATAGGGATTGCCTTGGCTTATATTTGTTAGTTTAGGAAATAACTTAATAAATGGATTAATAAGCATTTTAGCAGACTAAAAAAAATGTTTACTTGTTTGTAATAAATGGATTAATAATAATTTTAATAGAAGATACATCTTGACTACGAAAAATTGTTATTGGTCTGTAATTGGTAATTGTTCTAAATAAATTTTCACAGTCAGACTACAAAAGTGTTTATCTTTTACGATTTCAATATAATTTCAACAATTTACGATGCATTTATGATCCATTGTCAGTTGGTATCTGCACGCCCCATGGGGACGTTTCCCCAATCAATTAAAGATCAATAATCGTAATTCGCAATTACGTATTACCCGAGCTCAGATCACGTAGCCAACTCCTCGCCGTCCCTGTTTCTGTTTTTTCCTTCTTGCCCCACCCAAAACTAGCGCATTCTCTCTTTTTTATTCCAAGAAAAGCGCACTCGAAAAAAAGGTTCCTGGGAACACATCAAAGTAAAGACAAAATTATGATCTTTTATAAGTTTGCACTTTATATTTGCAAACTAATCCTAATTTAATTTCATATTTATGAATTCTGAAGTTAAGAAAGTATGTACAAAAAGATAAAGCCAGAAACTAAAGGGTTCCTAAGACTTCAAATTATATAATTTCCAAACAAAGATATTAAAGAATATACTAAAAGACCCGGTGAACTAATTTAACATCTTCAAATAAACTCCAGAGTATATATTTAAACATCTACACTAATTTGTGTTCAGTGCACTGACGATCAACCATCCAGCGATCATAACTCAGGTGGAGAAGAACGGAGGACCGAGACCGAGGACTTTTTGTGGGACTTTTATGGCAGGCACGCATTCGCGCATGCGTATCATATAATTCCAATCGATAATCAATCATAAATGCGGCAGTGACAATAACGCGTAAATCATGGGAGCCAGGTAAAAATAAAGGTAGGTACTTGGGAAAATGTTGGACGTACACAGAAGCACTGCCACTGGCACTTCCGCTGCCATTGAAAGAGGGCAAAAATGGGGAAAAAAAGAACCAAAAATGAAAGAGTACCAGAAAATGAAAGAGAAATAGTAGGGACTCGGACCCAATGTTTAAAAATAAACAAACAATGCACACACCAAAGGCAAAAGATAAAGAACGAAGCAAAAGTTTCAATTTGAGGAAAAACTCAAAAATCGAGCAGGGGGAAAAGGCAAAACAAACGTACACATGTTGAGATTGCAGATATTATTTTATTTATTTTTATTACACACACACACACGCGCTGGCACACACACAGCCGCTCGCGATACCGATGCACAAATCAAAATCAGCATCAAAATGTTATTCGTATGCAAATGCGACCCTCCACGACGGCGATCGTTGATCGTCGATCGATTCCCTTTATTAGTCGCTGCTCCTGCAGTTACATTTCCGATTCTTAATTCAATTGTTATCTTTTCATTTCGCGGTGTGTGCGCACTTCAATAATAATAATTTAATTTATTGGCGCTGCTCGGCAGTATTTTTGCGGGAAATTACGCAAAATTCCCAGAGAAATCGAAAAAAAAAGGGACGCGAAGGGGAGCGAGAGCGCGAAACCAACTGCACGACGCGAACGATCGACGACGAATGCCGAACGAATTGAACAGAAAACTGAATCCACCGAGCGATGACTGACTGACTGGCTGGCTGAATGAGTGAGTGACGAATTGGCTGACGGACGAACTGAACGGAGCCCAACTGCATTCGCCGAGTGTGTGTGTGTGTATCTGAGTGGGTTTGCCAGGGATGGCAATGAGTGGCAATGCAGTTCCTTTTTTAACTATAGAAGGTGGAGCCTTTGGGGGAGAATTAATTTAAATTTAAATCCTCATACATGTAAATAGGAAATTGTAGTCTCATTATGATTTATTTATTGTGATTAGTTATAGCCCAAGGTAACATTTTTCCCGCTTAAACGAGGTTAAATTATAATTTCATATTTTTAAGATTTAATGTTTTGAGTTCTTTACCTCAGCCCTGATTCCTAGCCACTGTTGAGTGACGTATTATTCTCTTCTTTTTTTGTGATTGAGTGTGTTGTGCAGGCAGGCAAGTGCACACCACCACTACGCAGGCAGCTAAAGTTTGTTTAAAACAAATCAAATGCCCTATCTGCAGTTGGGGCGCCTGCACGTGAACACAAACGTGTTTGTGTGAGGCAGGCACACAGAAAAAAAAACACAATTCTGGAGCCTTAATATTAAGCATTGTAAGAATGTAAATCGAATTAAATTTATAATAGATATTCCTCCTTTAAGAAAAGTAATATTAATATCTTCATCAACCAAGCTACAATTCCCAAAATGTTTTTAGGAGGATACAGGTTGCCTGCAACGTCTAACAATTGATTTTTTATCCTATAACTTCTTTTATAAACGATTTTGTTCGTTTTAGTAGTTGACAAAATTTAAATTTCAATATTTTCTTTAAGTTCATCGCCTTTGTTGGTGGTAGTGGCGTCAGCCCACAATCACAATCAAACTGTAAACACCCCACCACCGCAACCACAACAAATGTACGAGGCGAAATTGGGGAGAGGGCGGCGACGGAGGTTGGACTTCAAGGAGGAGAGGCAGCGGCAGCGTCAACGATATTTTTCGTGCGTGGGACAAGCGAGGAATCGAATTCGGAATTCAATGGAGCCAAGCTAACACATCAAATTTCCCTGCGTAAATGCCTAGAATTTCGAAAAGGGGCGGAAGCAGCCAAACAGCTGCTGGGGCGTGCTGGAAATTGCAAGTGCAGTTGCCAAATCGACCAGGAAACATATAGAGGATTGATACAGCTATAGTAGAGAATGCAATACATGCTTGAAGGATGCTTTGTTCAATGAATTATGGAGGTAAATAATTATTATATTTATCCATTAATTACATCAGGGGGTGAGAGAGGAAATGTAGAATAATGTAATCGTAGTAGTAATGTAGGAAATGCGGAATATCGAAGTGAAAATATTTATTAAGCCTTTAAAACAGAATTTGTATTTTTTCTTTGGGAAAAAAAATAAAAATAGTTTAGTTCTGAGTCATTAAATCTTAAAATATTAAAAAGAAAAACTCCAAAGCATCAAAGATATACTTTAAAGTTCACAAGGTTCAATATTTTATTAAAAATACAAATTCGACCTTAAGATTCCCAAAAAATAAATCGTTTCTTTATAGTAATCATAGATTATAATTAATTTTAATGTTTCTGGTTCATCCCTATAATTTTGACCCCAACTGTAAATATGCTTAGAATGCGAATATGTTTATGTACAATCGCTCCTCCCACTGGTTTTTTATTGCGTGCTTAACACTACTAAACGCGAATTTATTGCCAACATGGGTAACATTACACATTCGTCGTAAAAATCGTCGAAAATAGTCATGTAGCGCGCGCGCCCCTGGAAAACGCAAGCGAAAACTAAAAACTAACAAAAAAACCTTCCACATATATGCTATAATTATGTAGACCGGCTGAAACAATAAAAAAAAGTAAAAACGCAAATTGCATAAACACACACATGAGCCCTATACATTTTCCTTTGTCCCCCCGTTACCCTTGCACGTGCCAAAGTGCAAACGTCAAAGGGTAAAAATGCGGTGGTCTCAGGAAAAATCCTTTTTTGAGTAAATTAACTCAATTCTAATTGCAAATAATTGCCGCGATAATTGCAGAGGGGCACGCAGACTTTGTCATGTGAGTAATTGAGCTGTCAACACGGAGACACCACCGCGTTGCAAAACCAAGAGCTTGAAATGAGAGCAAGTGGTGGTGGGTGGTCGAGTCAACGCACACTACTTATAAAAGGGAGTGTCACGATTTACTCTTGGTTGTGCCTTTTAAAGATATTACTACCCAAAATTTAAAGAAGGTATAAGAAAGGCTTAACAGAATGAAGATAATGGTAATATTTAGTCTCCTTACTTTAAGAAAAATATTTGTACTGCCTCTATACACAGAAGTTTCAGTAAAATAATAATAATTAAATCCCTCCATAATCATTCCTGCTAAATTATTACCTAAGAATACATAATTTGAAGCCACAAATAAGTAAATAAAAGCCTAGCTACCTAATAGAACTTGACAAATTTTGACGAGGACCTGCAGACTAAGCCAATTAAAGCAGCTTACAAAGTAATGGTTAAACATGTGACAAAGTAAACTGCCAGAAGCCGCAATCATCGACTTTGTTGTGATGGTTGAGGCTCTTGTGTGTGCCCCAGTATTGTTGTGGTTTGTCGTCGTCTCACCGTCATTGCCGACGCCTGTACATGCAACAATTGTTGCGTGTTCAACTGCCAATCAATGCCAATGACTGCAGGACCACAGCAGCAGCAGTGGCAAATATTGGGAGCACTAAACAGTTGCCGTCAAAATAGAAGACTTTAATTTTTTTAAACATCTTGCCTTATTGTTTATTGTGATTTACAGTTAAAATTACATATTTTGCAACTTGTTTTCTGTATTAAAAAGTATATTTTGTTAACGTTACAGTTTGGAGAACCTTGTTTAGTTAGTTATTTAAATATTTAATAGATTATATTTATGAAGATGTACAAAGAGAAGATTAAAATAAAATCTTCACCTAAATTCCAAATTTAAATATATTTTAGAAGTCGATCTAAAATCTTAGTCTCTGTATATTACGTTACAGAATATCAAGTTATTATATAATTTTCTATTTTTTACTACTACTATTTTGACCTTATCTGTAGCCTGGAGCAACAACAGGCAGCAGCAGCAACGTGCAACAAGCAGGAGAGCAACAGCAACTGGAAGCAGCGTCAGCAAGTTCGTCATCGTCATCGGCATCCACGATTCGATCGGTTCGCTTAAATAGCCATAAATATGTGGAGTATGCGCCACAGCTCCCGAGATTGCCACTGCCCCGACCCAGCTCCCTTAAACCATGGCCATCGCCATAGCCTTCGTCCCTTCCGCCTAACCCTCGCTGCCCATGTCCTGCGGGTTAAACGTGCTGCTGCTGTGTGGCGCCTAATGCGTGCGCCAAAACAAAACGTTAAAGAATTCTTAGAAAAGCGTCGCCGCGCGAGTAAGCGAAAAAAGAAGGAAGAGTTCCAGGGGGAAGAGAACTCCACAATCGAGTGGATTAAATGGCACAAACATGGCTAATTACATGTATTTAACACGCACTCACACACAGGCGCCATACAGAATACTCGGACTGCACTTTAACGTTGGCCAAGCAACACAACCAATGACAAGCACAACAATTATGGTCAAAACGGTCGAAAAGCGCTTTACTGTCACTAGAGACTAGCGCCAGAAGAAGGTACAAGAGGTAAGGGAGAACGAGAAAAAAAAAAGCGGAGATTAATAATACTTAATTGATGATCAGTAAAATCAGTGAACAGTATATGATGGAACCAGACGGACAGGCCTAACTTAACATAAAAAATAAAAAGCCTTTTTGAAGTTTGCGTATGCTTGAAACATAAAGAAAATTGCTTAAGCTGTAAAAAGTAATTTTAAAACAAACTAAGCAGATTAAACTATCAAAAAAGCTTCAGAGCAGGGATGCCCAAGGGTCTGTTTAAGCCGTTTTAGGTAATAACAGGAATTACCTTTTAGTGGTACTTCTATGTTTGATTTAATTGTTCGTTTTTAAAGTTAAATTTATTTTTTAAATGCATTTTTAGACAACAAATAATACAACCGTAAAAAAATTCTATCACCCATAGGTATCGACGTGTTGAAAGCAGACTTCCATGTAATTTTCCAATGCCTTGATAGATAGCTACACTATTAAAATAGGAGCGGCTGGGAATAGTTGTTTATGGCCATCCAACCGCCTTCCCAACTCATCCCACTCCACCTCACGGACTCCATCGAACTCCGCGTTGTCAATGCAAAAATTTATTAGATTTTAAATGCAATAATTATTAGCATTATATGGGCAATGAAGCGCCAATTGCGGACATCTAGAGAATACCTAAGCAGTAGTTCGTCGCCAGCTCTCGGTGTGTGGCTAAGACCCAGAATACTTGGTATTCAGGCGCGATCGGACGACGATCGCCAGTAGCTGCCAAACTGTAAACTCTAGTTACGGGCTAATTTCATTCAAGACGAGCTCGCATTGCGTGGGTGTTGGCTCCACTGCCTGCCTGTTGCATGCCTTCTTCGCCGCCCCGTTCCGATCCGAGCCCCACAAAGACCCCTTCAATTCCCAGTCGCCGTCTCACTGACAGTTCAGCGACAGAGATTTATGCGCTGTAATTTCCCACTTTATTACAGTTTAAAGTTGCGTTTTCATAAGTTTTTGGCGCAGTTTGTCTCTTTTAGCTGCCATTTGCTTCAATTTCGCGCACTGAATGTGGCGTTTTAACGGGCTAGAGAGTGAATAAGCGAATAAAGCGAATGGATTAATATTTTAAAGAAGTAGTTAAAGGGCTTAGGTGGGCACATAGGAAATAGAGGGTTTTATTGCTTTCCACTAAAATATTTTTTAAAGTTTTTAAAGTTTTCGTTACTTGAGTAATAAATATATTTAAATTGGAAAATATAATCAATTTGAAGTTAACAAGGGCCAGAAATAAATAAACAAATTAATTTCAAAGCAAATTATACTACATTGCAACAAATTAAACAGTATCTTCCACTTCGAATCCCCACTAACAACTCCTTTTGATCTCTGATTTGAAAACCAGAAAATATTTTGGGATTTGCGGGCCAAAAGCCAACCCCGCTGATAAGAATCTGCTCCCAAGCACTGCTTAATAAAGTTGTTGTCGGTACTTTAACAATAAAAGAGAAAATCCTATTGCGCCAGGGTCTAAAAATAAGTTCAAATTCGTGTTGACAATTTTTTTTTCTTTCGGTTTCGTTATTTGTTGTCGTTTTATTACCATTGCGCGGACGGATTATCGCGACAAGAAGATCAAGAGCATGAGGACTTTGAGGGGAAACAGCGGATGGGGAACAAAAATATTTATATGGATATCAAAAAATAACAAGAAGGGGCCGCCCACTGACACTGACTGAGAAAAAAAGAGGGAAAAAAATACGCGGAACACTGAAAACTGAAAAGCGTAAATCACGCTTTCGATAGATCTAAAATTAGTTGACGGCGATAAGCCGTTAGGAGATTTGAACAGTCCGTTTCGGCTTTGTTAGAGCCTTGGAAATGTTTGTTATTAAATAAATTAAATTATAACAAGCTTTTGATTAAACGAAATCTATTGATCAGAAATATTTTAGTCTTTATTCTTGGATGGGTTAAATAATAAAGAAATACTTGACCTTAAGCCAGAAGAATACTCCTTGAATAAATTAATGTTTTTAGTATTCTAATAAATCCCTAAAGTAGTAAATTATTCTTTATTGATATTATAATTAACCACTTAAAAGGCCACTCGTTTAAAAACATTTATTACATTCGGACCCTTCATTTTCGTTCCACAAATTATAATTGCCGACACAAAGATAAAGGGGGACCGGGTGAGTTATAATGACTTGATCACTTTTGATTTTGGTTTTTATTATTTTCTTGAGTTACGGACATGAAAATTTGCATGTTGCATGTTGCACAAACTGCGCATAAATCCAATTAATAACATAATTATTTGGCAAGCTGGCAAAACGCAGCAGTTTGTTAGACAAACCATTTGAAGCTCATTTCAAGAGGCGGCCGCCGTTGAGTTTGCGTCTGCATTTGCAACTTTTTGGCGGTGCGTAGGCCGAGACTCAGCCAGCCAGTTACCTGGAGCCAAAGCCACCGTCATATGCAAATTGCCCATATGAAATGCAGTTTTTTTATGCATATATCTTTTTCTGCTTGGTTTATGCCTAAATTGAAATATTGACTTTGCGCACTTAATTTTCGGGCTGGCAAATTTGAATTGCCAATCAATTCCCTGGGCGAATGGAGGGGTTCTCGCAAAGTTGAAGGTAAATTTTTAACTAAACAATATGCAACATAAATTAGAATAGCTTTTAAAACACAAAGCACAAAACCTACTGCATTTGTGGGTGGAGTCTCTTTGATGTGTGGGTGTCAGAGTAGAGAGAAACCCATGGATCGAGGGCGTAACTTCAGACTAGCCATTACTTTTATTGGGAACTTCTTGCGGCGTTTTTACAAAATGATTTATGATCTTGCCTCGGGAATTAACACCGCAGCTGAAATCGGACTGGAATACCCCACGGAAGATAACGCAGTTAAGTCACCAATCAGATTAGCAGGAAATCTTGGACATGATTCAGCGTTAAAAAAAGCATTTTAGTTGCTATCAAAAAGAATCAAAATAGATTTAAGCTTGTAAATAATCTAAAAGCGATAGGATTGGCTTCCTAATTGTTACTGCATAATTAGAAGGCTTTGAAAAGGTATTATTTCTGAAATTAAATAAGTTTGGAAAACAGATTGTTATTAATTAGATACATTTCCCTCCGAGCCCGTGTTCACTGTTTTAAATCATAGAAACAAACCGCAAAAAGGGAATAAAACAAAACCAAACAGAACCCAGATCGGAACCACTAGAAAAATCAAAACCCACCCACATGTCGAGCGGTGTTCGCCAAGTGGAATTGAGTGCACACACATTGCAGGCAAATCTTCGCGTCTTGTGTCGCGCTTCGCTTCAGTTACCTTCGACAAAGGAAAAGATTTGCTGCTGCAACTGCCGGGGCCTGTCACTGTGGGCTCTTTTCCCGTCAAGTCTTGGAACTTGGGAATTAGAGGAAGCAAAGAACAACGCTTACCAAGCATGAAAATATATGAATTTAAATTCGAATCCAATTAAAGTCGTGGATATTTTGGTAAGAAATATGTAAACAAGATTCTTTTCATGATAGGTGTCTCCTTGAATGAAAACAGTGCCAAAACAGCTTAGTTTTTATGACAAAATAAGAACTATATTTTAAGGCTCTCTTACACAAACTAAAATTATAGCCAGAAATTTAACTTTGACGACAACTTAAGAAGTGAAGCATTCACCTCTAATCTTTTATTAATATAATAAGAAATAGGGTATCTACTTTGACATTCTTTCTTTCCCTTTTCTAGCTTTTCTTTTTGAAAACGCAAGCTAAAATAATTACAACTCAATTTTAACGCTAAGTTCTTGACGCCTCTGCTGCTGCTTCTCTAATGCCACTGTAACTGCAACTGCAATTGCTATTCCAATTGCTTGCACACGGCCCCTTCTGATTTTCCCTCTGCCGCTGCCACTGCCTCTGCTGCTGATAACAAAAAAAAAAAAAGAAAGAAAAAAAAGAAGCGCAGCGAAAACAGCGTAGCGTAGATAAGCACACAAATATACACACACGTGAGCAGCAAGAACTCAACTGAACTCAGGCAAATAGTTTAAACAAAAATTGTATACAACATTTAAGCAAATAGAAAGATTTCGACAAACTGCGACTTTTTTAGTGAGCGAAAAAAGAGAATAATTTTTAATAATAAATTTAATAATTTATAAAGACCGGTTGATTAAATTTAAATGATTTACTAAGAATAACTTGAAAAACATCAGGTTTTGAGTGCACGGTATTCCTTAGATTAAAAACTGTTAAAATGTGTAATTTAGAAATTAAACATCCATTAAATGTTAAGGGAAAGATCAAAGAAATACAGTTAATATTTGGGAAGAATTAAAAATCTGAAAATTTAAATCTCAGACCCATTTAATATTCTTAGAAAATACTACAGATTTAAGTTCAGTAATTTGAAACGGAAATTCCACAACAAAGAGCTATTTCCGTTTCACCCCCATTTCTGCCCAATTGGAAACTTTGCATCTCGGGGCGGGCGGTGAAATTTCTGATAAGATTTGCCCAGCCGGGCGTGCTGCTTATTATTTACCGTTTGAAAGGTGGTAAGAGTGAGATAGCCAAAAGCGGGAGTGAAGAGAGCAAAGCTCCAATTATCAAACGATGCGCGTAGGCGAGACGCTGAGTCATAAAGGTGAGAAAAGAGAGCAAAGTTCCCCTCCAACTGGATTATTCACCGAAATGTGCAGCGCATTTAATTGTTTTTTGTTTTCATTTCCCATTTTTGTATTTGTTTGGTTCTTCACTTGAAACAAATACCCGCGCACTCAGCACCTGTGCTGCTGGCAGCGACGCTGACCGCGGCAGCAGCGGAGGCAGAGGCTCTAAGTGGAAATTGGAAGAGATTTGCTACTGTGTGTTTGTATGGGTGAGCGCACTTCAAGTATTTTCAAAACATAATAAAAATTTAATTTTATTGTGTTTATTTACATATAAGCAATGGCACTTTTTCTCGCTACTTTTTCCTTTTTTTGTTCAATTAATGGCGCGCACACACTTATACATACACAATACGCATAGACCACCAGACAAACACACGTATACATATATTGCAGCATAAAACTGAGGCTGAGAATAAAACTGTGATCGTCCCTGCAGAGAACAACAACAATTTTGCCCCACCGCCACAACAAAAACAACACAACAACAATAGTGTGGCGGTCGCAGTAAAGAAGAAGCAGCAGCAGCGTAGCACAAATACAAGGAAACATTTTTTCTCTCCTCTTTCACCAAACGTAATTGCACTTAAAATTCGTCTTTTCTTCAGGGAAAAATCGGTGAAAACTGGATGCGAACTACTTACGCGTGGAAGTGAGCACTACCTGCAGGTTTATTTGGTCATTTTGACTGGTTTCGGGCACCGCAAATGTGCATAAATTCTGTTTTTATTTTTTCCAAAATGTTTATCACGAAATGCACATACAAACAGCGTGACCGCGCCGGACAAATCGAAAAATACCATTTATCCCTCAAAAATATATACTAAAATATATTCACCATATACCACTAAAATACCATACAAAATGTCTGTTAAAACTCGGGATTATTTGAATTGGGTATACAAATATATGTTCGTCAAATTAGCGTGTAAATGGAACGGTGGGAAATGGAATACGGAGGGAGTTTTTTGTTTTTGAATAATTTCGAAAATAAACCATTAAATCGAAGAAAATAAGTTCCTACATATTGAGAAATAAATTTACTTATGTTTTCTTCAACGACAGTTTTTGGGAAAATCGCTCAACAGTGGCCAAGCCTATAGAACTCTTCCATACAAAACCAAGCAGCAAAAATTCAATGTCATAAAACTCGTCTGTCAGAAGATGAGCCAATCTGCACGGTTTATAGACATATTGGGGATCGAATTCAGAATATTTGGTGAGAGTTTCATTAAAAACGTATCTACAGATTTTGAGAAAATCGCATTACTGTGGGGCGTTCAAAATAGTTGTTAGGAAAGGCGTGAGCTCCGGAGCTGCAATCAGTCGTAAGTCTGTGGTTCAACCCGAACTGAAACCACTCTGGTTCCGCATTCAAAGTATTAGCGGGAACTAGAAAAACTAATTAATAAATGAATGAATTTTATTAATTAAAGTTTAAGAATTGGCATTGTATGTCATTGGCAATTTGGCAAACGCAAGGTAAACATACCATGCGTTGGGGAACCGATAGCTATTTGTCACTTTCGATATTTAACAATACCGATTCGACGCTAACTTTCAAAAAAGTCTTGCAAGTCTCACAGAGGATTGGCCAACATGCACGGTATCTTAAACAAAGGGGAAAACCATTATGAATTTCCGTTTCGGACAGTTCTTGAGAAATCCAACGCCATTAGTCATAAAAGTTCAATTTAATTTGGGGTCCACGCACTTATACTAAGAGAAAATAAACACAAAAGTGATTTTATTTATTGTTCAGAAAATGTATATATATATTATATATGAAAAATATACATTTTTTTTTACAGTCACACGATATAAGCTATTATCTGTGATTCAACGAAACTCTTGGCGTTTATTTTCCAATGATACACTTTAAACATGCTTCAGAAAGTGGTTCCAGACAAATGCATTGCATTGCTGCATTAAGCAATGCAATGTTCGAAAACATTAAAGCCGCCAAAAAGTAGAAGGTTCCTTTTATAATAGCCATTTCTCGCTAGCTAATTCCTGGAGTGGTTTCGTTTGACGATCCTCTGGGTCCAGATGTGAAATAGTCACACGTAAATAAGCCAACTTTTATACTCAGTTTGTGGCAACGTTGACTAATTCATTTTGAAAGGAATAATAGTATTCTTCATAGATTAGCTCATATCAAATTTAATAAATGAGTTTCGTTAAGTCGCAGATAATAGCTTAAATCGTGTGACTGTAAAAAAATGTATATTTATCACATATAAAAATATAAATTATTCTGAATAATAAATAAAATCACTTTTGTGTTTATTTTCTCTTTGTATAAGAGCGTGGACCCTGAATTGAATTGAACTTTTATGGCTAATGACGTTGAATTTCTCAAGAACTGTCCAAAACCGAAATTCATAATTATTTTTCCCCTTTGTTTAAGATACCGTGCATGTTGGCTCATCCTCTGTGAGACTTGCAAGATTGTTTTGAAAGCGTTCATAATCATTTTCCCCTTTGTTTAAGATACCGTGCATGTTGCCTTATCCTCTGTGAGACTTGCAAGAATTTTTTGAAAGCGTCGAATAAGTATTGTTAAATATTGAAAGGGACAAATAGCTATCGGTTCCCAAAGGCATGGTATATTTACTTTTCGTTTGCCAAATTGCCAATGACATACAATGCCAATTCTTAAACTTTAATTAATGAAATTAATTCATTTATTAATTAGTTTTTCTAGTTCCCGCCAATACTTTGAGTGTGGTACCAGAGTGGTTCCAGTGCGGGTTTCCTCGCGCCTTTCCTAACAGCTATTTTGAACGCCTCACAGTAATGCGATTTTCTCAAATTTTTTCTTTTTAATGAAACTCTCACCAAATATCTTTAATTCGATGCCCAATATGCCTATTAGCCGTGCATAATGGCTCATCTTCTGAGAGACGAGTTTTATGACATTGAATTTTTGAAGCTTGCTTTTGAATGGAAGGGTTCACTGTTGAGCGATTTTCTCAAGAACTGTCATTGGGATTTCGATGAAACTTTCTGAGGCAATATTTAAATAAATGCCCCCGAACCAGGCTTACCATGCATTGCGGCTCATCCTCTGTGAGGGGAGCAGTTTGAAAAAAGGTGGGGACTCGATTTTTTTAATGGATATTTAAGGTACCCGCGATTGCCAAATCTGTCCGAACCCAATAAAAAACATTAGTAAATTTATTTCTTAACATGTAGGAACTTTATTTTCTTCGATTTAATGGTTTATTTACGAAATAATTCAAAAATAAAAATAAAAAATTAATTCCATTTCTTAAAATTTTGTAAATCCTTAAAGAGTAATTGAGTATCATTTATATATATTTACTAATATTTTACCAAGCCCAGTTTCTAAGTTTTCATTTTACATTTCAAAATCAATAATTGGATTCGATTTCTGAAAATTATGGAAGTCATCACGATACCTTTGTTTTTAAGCTACATATTAACTAGAGCTGTAAACGATTGATATGTGTTTTCACGAGGATTTCTTGAGGGACATCTGAAGTTTTTCCGCATTTTCTCACATACGATGCCTAGTTTCAGGTTTCTCGATTGTACACCCAAAAAACGATGGAAAGTGAAATCTACCTCACCGCAGTGTTGCCAGTTTAGCAATTTTATGGCTAGTTCTAGCCATTTTGAAAGGCCGAATGCTAGAAAAATTAAGAAATTGCTACTAGCTATAAATCTAGCTACTTTAAAATAAACTTCAGCTATTTTCGGCAATTTTCTCGAACCCGTGATTTAGGTCTGTGAAAATTACCAGTTACAGCGAAAATACTCTAAGTGACTTGAGTGAAAATACTTATCGAACAGTGATTTCTATTTTTGACCATCACTGCTTTGTGTGTTTCATCTCTAGTTTGTGGTGTACATTAAGTGACGCAAAAAAAGTGATGCAAAAATGCCTAAAGTGCTTTATACGCAAAAGTTTCGCGATGCTTGGATGCAGGCTAGTGAGTTCAAGGCCTGGATCCGGAGGGATGAGACGGATTTGTCAAAAGCTTACTGTAGCTACTGCAAATGCAGTATTAAAGCGAAAATATTCGATTTAAGGGCTCATGCTGAGACGAAGAAGCATGAAGTGCCAACGAAATTTTTAAAAATGGTGGCCGAAAATGAAAAGTATAACAATGAAGACAGTGAAGATGTAGATTTAATAAAATCATTATTGGACATTTAAATTAAAATTAAATTTTTTGGTTATTTTGGGGTAATTTGGTTATTTTTTGGGGTAACAAAATGTTAGCCATTTTTTCAGCCATTTTTACAAACAAATTTGCTATTTTCAGCTAGTTTTTTTCGTAAATCTGGCATTATTTTTTGTTCAAGACCTGGCAACACTGCCTCACCGTTAGCATTTAAGAGTGCCCATTAGCCATGTAGTGAATAATCCACTCTTTTCAGCATTATGACCGACGGTCACACTGCTAAGCGCGCTTTGTTTTTGCCATTTGCGAAAATCTTTTGTTAATTTAATTTGTTTATCAAACACAAGGTATTTTAGTTAACTAAATAGAATATTCAAGCAACATGAAGGAGTGTCCTTATGGCGAGAAATGCTACAGAAAGAATCCCATCCATTTTGGCGAGTTTTCCCATGAACATTGTGAGTAAAGCAAAAACACAAAAGGGAACAAAATGTTTATTTTATTTTATTACTACAGTGGATGCTATTTATAAAAAAGGAAATGCTTCAGGGGACTATGATATACCTGCCAAGTACTCAAGTGACTTGATTGAAACCCAATTGAAGTTGCTCGAGAAACTCTTTCCTAAGGAGGGAGCAAAAAAGGAGAAGCAAGCGAATGTTTCTGGTACAAACCCACCAGCTGCTGCTGCTCCAACTAGCCGTGAATCCTCCAGTTCTGCATCGTCGAGCTTTAATCCTTCCGGTTCCTCCACTTCCCAAGCTTCCAATTTAACGTCCGCTCCCAAAGACACCTCCAATTTGGCCAAAAAGCAAAAGCTAAATGAGCGGAACATCAGAGACTACATTCCCGTGGTGGTGGAAAAAGGAGGAATGGCCAAGAAGCTGGAGCGTGCTGCTCCTTACAACATGTTCCTAACGGCGATTACGGACTCGAAGCCCACGCACTCTGAGTCGTTAAGCGTGACGCTCCAGGAAATCCTCGATGAAAGTCTGGGCGAGATCGAAAGCAGTGTGCAAATCAACTTTATGGTGGACATTGGTTGGCTCCTGGGACACTATTACTTTGCCGGGATACTGTGAGTAATCTTTCGATTCTCGGTCCTTTAACAAAAACTTATAGGGGTGTTTTCTTTACAGCGACAAACCCCTTTTGGTCCTCTATGGCGATGAATCTCCCGAGCTTCTGGGCATTGGCAAATTCAAGCCACAGGTCACGGCCATCGGGGTAAAGATGCCCACGCCGTTTGCAACCTCTCACACCAAAATGATGCTACTAGCCTACACCGATGGATCCATGCGTGTGGTCATCTCCACGGCGAATCTCTACGAGGACGATTGGCACAATCGCACACAGGGCGTGTGGATAAGTCCCAAGCTGCCGGCATTGCCAGAGGATGCTGATACGGGCGCTGGCGAAAGCGAGACTGGATTCAAGCAGGACTTGATGTTATATCTGGTGGAGTACAAGATAAGCCAACTGCAGCCTTGGATAGCGCGAATCCGGAAGAGTGATTTTAGCGCTATCAACGTTTTCTTTTGGGTTCCGTGCCTGGAGGCCATCGCGAGAGCACTGTTCGCGGTCATCCGTGGGGCCATGCTCGCCTGGGAGCGCTGCTGGCCAAACATGCGGCCCCGATTAACGATCGCATACCCGTAGTTTGCCAGAGCTCGAGCATCGGCAGCCTGGGTGCAAATGTTCAGGCCTGGATTCAGCAGGATTTCGTCAATAGCCTGAAGAAGGATTCTACACCGTTGGGTAAATTGCGGCAAATGCCAGCCTTTAAGATGATATATCCCAGTTATGCAAACGTCTCGGGCAGTCACGATGGAATGCTGGGCGGCGGTTGTCTGCCCTATGGAAAGAATACCAATGACAAGCAGCCGTGGCTCAAGGAGCATTTGCAGCAATGGAAATCCAGCGATCGACATCGTTCAAGGGCCATGCCACACATTAAAAGCTATACACGCTATAACCTAGAGGATCAATCGGTATATTGGTTCGTTTTGACCTCGGCGAATCTCTCGAAGGCTGCCTGGGGTTGCTTCAACAAGAACTCCAATATTCAGCCCTGCCTAAGGATCGCCAACTATGAAGCTGGCGTCCTCTTCCTGCCTAGATTTGTGGTGAGTTCGGAGCTCTATTTAAAGTTTGCATATTTAATTATAGTTGTGTTGCTCTTTACAGACTGGCGAGGACTCGTTTCCCTTGGGTAATACTCGCGATGGTGTACCAGCTTTCCCATTACCATATGATGTTCCTTTGACGCCATATGCTGCGGATGATAAGCCCTTCCTGATGGATTATCTACAGGGCTAAACTTATATATTAACCATCTTTGTTTAATGAGCTTTTCTTGGTGAAAGTATTTTTTTCAGTAAGGTTTCTTAAATGTGTTATTGGCTTTTTCGCTAATTTTTAAATTTAATTTGTTCTCTTGTAACATTTACTTGAAATAGATGTGATCTTCATGCTATGTATAATCTTTAAGAAAGGAATAAACGGAAATTTCTAAATATGGGCTGCTGAAAAGTAATTCTTTGAATATGTGAGTTCTGAATGATTTTAGAGTTTTAGAACGGGTAATATTAAATAGTATCTAAGCTGAAACTTATATGTCTTCAATTCAGATAGTCCACAGTTCTCTCCAAATTTAGAAACTCGAAGAACCGCTTCTACTTGCCATCAATAGAGCAGCGCTGTGCATTACAAATTGGACAAGTCCCTGGAAAATGTTATGGAATTGCGTATACGACACGTGTGCCATGCAGAAGCTGCTTAGCTTCATTATTCACATCGTTTCATCAAAGATTCATAAAAAAAACTTTGTTGTTGATGAATCATCGATGAAATTCCATAAAAACTGTTGATGAAATTAACATGGGCATGTCCTAGGCTGTCATCAGTGACAAATTTATCGATGATTCATCATCCTTTCATCAACATTTAATCGATGATTCATCAACAATTTCATCAAATTTTCATCAACATTTCATCACATTTCATCGATGTTTCATCAACTTCATCTTTAAAGAGAGAACTTGAGCGAGAGAGAATTGAGAGCGAGAGAGTTGGTTCTGACACGATTGAACTATTGAATATGAAAAATATAATATATATATGTACATATATATTACTAATACGTACATACATTTTTTTACAGTCACACGATTTAAGCCAATTATTTGCGATTTAACGGATCTCAATAATTAAAATTGATAGGGGTTAATTTATGAAGAATACTGTTATTCCTTTCAAAATGAATTAGTCAACGTTGCCACAAACTGAGTATAAAAGTTGGCTTATTTACGTAGGACTATTTCACATCTGGACCCAGAGGATCGTCAAACGAAACCCGTCCAGAAATCAGCTAGCGAGAAATGGCTATTATAAAAGGAACCTTCTACCTCTTGGCGGTTTTAATGTTTTCGAACATGGCATTGCTTAATGCAGCACCTAGAAGGTGTTGGCCTCCAACTTGTAAGATACCTGAGGACCTGGAGCCCTGGGACCGAGAAGAATATCGAAGACATCGATAGTCAGCACATTCGATATTCTCGAGGTTTTGCAAACAAAAATAAATCGAGGTGGGATCAGAAAAAATTATTTAAAAAATAAATACGAACTAGATTTGATCTACTGATGGGTGGTATGTATTTTGTGCCGCTGAACATGAATCCATATCAATTTTAAGTTCCAGCAGGGGTACGTTTACCAGGAATGTGCCATATAACGTCATATAATATCATCAAAGTTGAAAAATAGTGAAAATAGTTGACAAGAACCAAACAGTAACATATTGATTTTACTCTATGCCTCACACATAAATAAATAAAAGCTTCTAGAGTCCGCACAGTGCGTTGTTTGATTTGGTTTACAGTGAATATATATTTTCCATTCAAACTGAACCTTTCCAAAAATTGCGCAAAACTTTGAATTGCCTTCGGTTGGCAGCCCCGTTTTGAACTATTTTTTCCACTCATAGCTCCGATAGTTCGGACCTACCGCCCCCGTAAATATAGCCCATCTGGTAAGTGTTCCCAGATCAGGGGATTTGCCCCCTAGATTAAGGGGTTTTTTTACGTCCTAGGGGGAATTGAAGGGGGGAAGAATTTTCAGGGGGAAAGTTCAAGGTTTTTTTAGGAACCGATTGATTTAAATGTTAAAGAAAAAACTCGGTAAAATTGCATTTTTTTAATAGCAATATTGCCAAGCACAGAAACCTAAACCTAAGACATAAAAAAAATACTACACACGATTGTCCTATAGCTTGAAAGTTTTGCCAGCTGATGTTGGCACATTCTGTAAACCTGCTTCTTAGATGCTTAAAATTGTTATTCTTCCGAAATTTTTTCGCTTTGCAACATTGCTTTGTCATAATGAGATATTTCTTCCTTTAAGTATTTGAAATTAACAGTTCGGTCAGTACGACCACTTGCGGTAAAATCTAGTATCTAGTAGTTTCTAGTATTGGTTGGATGCTTTGGTTAAAATCCAGAATCTAGTAGTTTCTAGTATTTATAGCGAGAGGGCTCTCAGAGAGATTCGCTCTCGGCTGTCTCCTCTCCTTTTAGCAGACTGTTGTTCTTAACAGCTTCAATTCGACCCCATGTACATGTTAATCCGAAATTCTACGTCCAAAAACATGTTAACTCGGAATTCTACGTCCAAATACATGTTAACGCGAAATTCTACGTCCAAATACATGTTAACTCGAAATTTGACTCTGTTAACCCGAATTTTGACAAAGCGCCGCTAAATTCTGAAATGTAGATGGCCTTTAGAAAATCGGGGTAATTTATTTGCTTTCTTATTTTCATATTATTGATATTTTTATAATTGATTTTAAAATGAATGGTAAATATTAACAATTTTTGAATCCGCCGCGCTTGAATTTTATGTTATACTTATGTTATGTTATGTTATTCTCTCCCACGCGAAAGACGAAAGAGACGTAACGAGTTGGCAGCTTTTTAAACAGAGGTGGGTTTTTTTTTTTTTATCGTTTTTCGCTTTGCAACATTCCCACGTCATAATAAGATATTTCTTCTCTTAATTATTTGAAATTAATAGTTTTTTTAAATTTAGGGGGAAGACTTGTATTTTTAGGGGGAAATAGCGACTTTCTGAGATTTTTTAGGGGGAAACAAAATATTCATCTGGCAACACTGCAGAACACCAACAATAAAAAACCCAGCAGGCACTAGCTGATTCTGTCTCGCACAATTTTTAAACTAAATTCGGTTTCCGTGAAGTGTTCACATATAGTTGCTCCCCAATAAAATATCAACGAACCGAAAAATCAGGCTAAAACTTCGATAATACCAAATTACAAGCGAAAGGTGCGGTGAAAGTAAAGGATAAGTGGCGACTGATTGGACGATAAGGCAGTTCAGCTGCCGATTTCCTCGGATCCTGGGTAGAACAATCGGCGCAATGTCCACCGCCTTTCTGACGCTGGTCGCCGTTATTGTGTGCATCCTATTTCGCATACTCAACGTGCACAGCCAGCCGCTGAAGCCGAGTGTTTGGTGCCTGGACGCCCAGTTCCTCGACTGTCTCTACAAAATAGCGCCCGTACTAAGAGAGCCGTGAGTAAATCCGGGAGTTCCTTATGCGACACACCCCACGAAAATCTTAGCATAAATATCCGCCCACAGGTGTGGTCGGTCGAAATAATGGCGCACACGCATTTTGCAAAAATCTTGAGCTACACAAAAATGACTCCTACAGCTGGGTTGAAAATAAAAAACCGGCAGACTAATTTTTGTTAATTGGTCAGGTTTTTTAGCAAACTAATTTGGGTAACTTTCCATAGCTCTGCCGTGTCCTTTTCCGTTTGGCTTTTTAGGTCAAACAAAAATTCATAACATAAATATCCACAGGTGTGGCCACAATAATAGCACGCTCTCGTAAATTGCGAAAAACCTTGTAATCCATTAAAGTGAGATTACAACTGCGGGCAAAGTATTAGAAACATTGCTACATCTGACTATCAATTTGCACTAATGTTCTTAGCCATGTTATTAGTCATGTTATGAAATCATACAATGCATAGCCCCCAACAAATAAGTAGTGATAAAAATAATATCATTTACTATAATCGATTTACCCATAATCCTTTAACCTCTACGTTTCACAATTCACAAAAGGCAGTCCAAAAAAACTATAAAATGTAAATGCTTTTGAAAATGGAATTGAAATCAGAATAAAATATAATAAATGGCTGTATTATATCAATTATTTAAAATAAAATTAATAAAATTGCTGCTCAAAAATTGGATAAAAAGTGGGTGTAGTAAAAAAAAACTTAATACTCAATACTACCTATTTTCCTGACCTCCACTGTTGAATCCACACACTCGCCATCCTCACAGCTGAGCTGGTAACTCAACCATCCCATCACAACCGCGCCAAAATGTTAGTTACGTTTGCTAGCATCATTAACCAGGCGGCTTGCATCCCATCGTTATGTGTCGATAAACAAATCTGCAATTAACTCAAATTACCACAAATGCCCAATTTGGCTGGCATATGGAAACAAACATTATTGTTTCGATCAGCCAGCCGCCACATTCCCAGCTGGCCGAGTGAATCATTAGCAATTAGTCAATAAAATTGATGTCCGCCGTGTCTAAATAATTCACAAATTCATCAAGCTTCCCACCCGCTATCTCTGTATTGATTATCAGCGTGGGGCTGGGACAATCAAGTGAAAGTGCAGTTCAAATTGATTAAATGCAATTTACTAAGTTTTATTTGTTTGCTATCAGGACCATATAATAAAACTAAGTGTGTGACCCATGTGTTAAATACATAGTATCCGTCACCGACTGAGGTTTCTGTTATCGTATAAGTAATAAAGCCTTTGACTCACAAGGCGGAAACCTTTGCGATCATAGGCTAAAAATATGCGAGTAGATTTTAAATAGGTTATCAGTTGTAGAAAATTGTTTTAAATTGATTATATTGTTTTGCAAATATTTTAATAAGCCTATTAGGGCCAGTACTGTATTCATTAAGTATTAAACTGTTGTAATCAGCCTTTAACATCTAAAAGTGCTCAAAATTTAAAATAATTACTTCACACATTATATTTCAACATTTCTTTCATTTCCCTATCGAACTTTTTGTTCTAATTTGTTGTTAATTTATTATTTTGTTTTGCAAATATTTTTATGAGGTTATCAGGGGCGGTATTATATTAATTAAGTAGTAAAATGTTCTAATCATCCTTTAGCATATTGCTTAACATTTTAAAACCTCTAAAAGTACTGTAAACTTCAGAGAATTTCTTCGCAAATTTTTTTCATTTCCTTATCGAACTTTTTTTCCTTGGCTGTGGTCACACGCCTGGAAAATTTTCGTTTGTTTTTATTGGCGAAAATCTGTGAATGCTTTCGGCATTTATTTTTTTTTGCCGAGCAACCGCAAAAGTAAATGGAATTTCGTTTAATCTTTTTCTTTAGGTTGCCTTTTCAATTTACTTTTTCTGTGTGTCTGGCAGAAATGGCGATAAGAGGGAATAATAAAAACTGTCCGAGCAAAGTTCGCCTTATAATTACGCAGTAGCCCAGGAAAATAAAGACAACGACTAACGCCTAGCAACCGACTTTGGCCGAAAACTTGAGAGTCACCCCACTTATAGCGTGGGAGTTCCCCATAAGATATATGTACATTTGTGTACATATTTAAATGTTGGGGTTGATAATGAAAAAGTGCCGGCAAAATGTTTGCGCAGTTTCTTTTTGGCATTTCGCTCATTCAAATGCCGGCACCGAACACTACCTGTAAATGTTTTTGCTTTTCTGTTTTGGCGCTCTGCCCAGTCCGGCGGCTGCCGCTTTTGTTTAACAACAAAGATTGCGTAAGCGAAACGCTCTTGGCTGCTCGACACACCCTAACATCCCCTCTCACCGGCTCTTTCTCCGGACTAAAAAAAAACCGGTTGAAAGATGAGATGGGTTTAGGGAACAAGCTCGAGTGGGTATTTATTCTTTCTCATCTTTTAAGTTCAAAGTCTAATTACCAAAAAAATTCCATAATAGCTCGGGAATAACTAGGAATAACTTGATAAAACTATAATTTTCTGGAATGTAACAGTTTATAATCTAAAATATATACAAAATAATAATATTTTAAAAATTATTTTAATTTTGTAAACCATAAATAAAATATCTTTTTTTGCTTAACATTTTTCTAATTTTTCTATATTTTAGTAATATATTTAACAATTTTCTATTATATTTGTAGGCTATTATTTTTAAGGTCCATAATATTTATGCTATTTAATGCAAGCCTAATCCTTCATAATCTATATGTTAGTGTCTAACCAATCTTTATATAAAGCCGTAAAGGGTTTCCAAAGTACTCAATAAACTCAACATTGTGGTTACAGATTTTATTATAGTGATATAGCGCCGTATGCAAATATCAAATTACGCGAATCCGAAAGAGTAATATAACGCAGTGGTTTCTAATATTTCAGCAATTAATGTGCCCACAGGGGGTGTCACTTTGAAAATGCAACGATGACTCATTCGCACATTTTGTGCTCACATTTAAGCAGTCTTAAAATTTTATTATTGTCGCAAAACTGTGACATTCCGCTTGAAAAGGCTTCAAAATATCGCAGCTGTTTTTTTAGGGGAGAGAACGTACTTTTACCTTTTACAACTCATAAAGCAAGTTTCATAAGTATGTCAGCCCTTGAATTATTAACGCATTAATTTAACTCTCGAGCTATTAAATATTTGTGGCATATTGATTGATGTAAGGAAATTCATGTTTGAGTATAATTAAAAATGTATCAGGTGCACGTTCTCTCTAAGTTCGTTCTAGCATTTGTGCAAGTTCCCAAACGGACAAAGCCCCGCCCCACACCGCGCTTCCACAATTTCACTTTGATTGATCCTAATTGAATGGCCAGTGTTACTGGGCGCACAACATGGATATACATTTTTATTTTGGCACGTTTTTGCACGCCTGACATGATTTTTAGACACAATAAATAATAATTGAACTAAATTAAACTATAAAGAAATATATTTGATAACAAAAAGCATAAATAACTACGAAAATTTTATTTAAAACTTAAGAATAAGCATAGGTTAGAAAGTTACTGACAATTTAAAAAGGCTTGTTACACAGCGTCGTATTTTGTATTACAAATTTAAGAATTTCCATGTACCAGCTTTATAATTTGATTTTATTAGATTTATTCGTTTTAAAATTGCTATAATTTTTAGATTTTCATATTTCCTACTTATTTAGTTCCAGGCGTTTCTGGTTCCCATTGGAAGATTCTCATTTTTCCTCTGTGCACCCCCTCCCACTTTCTCTATCTAATGCCGGTGTTGTTCGCGAGCTCAATTAGGTTCAATTGGATCTAATGCGGTTCTCAGAATAGCTTTTTGTGTGTATTTTTACTTCAATTCTCTTTGGCTTTTATAAAAAAAAAGAAAGAACGCAAATCAAAATTCAATTTGTGCGAACTATATTTTCACAAATTTGGCAAATTGCCTGCTAACGAACTGGAAGCAATTGCATGCATTTATTATTTATTGTATGCCATTATTCAAAGCGCAATGTCAAGGGCAAATAAAATAATAATGTGAACAAAAAAAAAGTAGTTTGCATCGGCCGGGAATCGAACCCGGGCCGCCCGCGTGGCAGGCGAGCATTCTACCACTGAACCACCGATGCTTGTGTGGTGACTGCGTCGAAGTGTGAAGTAATGGCGCTATCAGTGGTGGGTTAGCTGGCAAAGCGTTTGTTTATTTTGCTGACTGATACGTTATTTGTTGATAAAATAAATTAAGACACGTTATGAAATGTTACTTTTCTTGACAGTCTTTAGTAATGCCAGGTGATAAGAATTGTCGGTCAACGTTTTGGCAAACTATATATATGTACATATGTAACATAAATTTTAGAACCTCCATTGAAAGAACCCCTTTGATAACCCCCCTTTTTAATCTTAATACTCATATATAATGACTTATTTTAATTATTTTTCTTCTTGCAATACTACTCCCAACTAATTTATTAAATTGAAATACTTTCAGCTACATTCCACCACGTCTTTGGGGCTTCAGCGGTCATGTACAGACCGTTTTGCATAGCATTGTGGGCCGCGTGAGGTGCCCTTGGCCTCTGGGCGAGCGAGTGTACCTGTCGCTACTTGATGGCTCCACTTTAACCTACGACCTGTACCAGCCGCTTAACGAACAAGAAGGTGAGTGGTGTCATTTACCCTTAATGCATTTGAATTATTAAACATTTCTAACGTTTCCGTAGATGACATCACGGTGGCCATTTGCCCGGGCATTGCCAACAGCTCCGAATCGGTGTATATTCGCACTTTTGTGCACTTGGCCCAGTGCAACGGATATCGCTGTGCGGTGCTAAATCACATTGGCGCACTGCGCAGTGTCCAGGTTACCTCGACACGGATTTTCACCTATGGCCACACCGAGGATTTTGCCGCCATGGTGGAAAATTTGAATCAGAAGTACCGTCAGAGTCGTATCGTGGCGGTTGGTTTCAGTCTGGGCGGCAACTTGGTGACCAAGTACATGGGAGAGGACCAGAAGACAAAGCCGAGCAGCGTAATCGGAGGGATATCCATATGCCAAGGCTACAATGCCGTCGAGTGAGCATCGGGCGAAACATGGCTTTATTTTGAGCTCAAACTGATTAGAAACTTTCCTTACCTCTTTTAGGGGCACCAAGTGGCTGCTTAACTGGACAAACTTTCGTCGCTTCTACCTGTACATCATGACCGAGAACGTAAAGAGCATTATCCTTAGGCATCGCCATGTCCTGCTGTCGGACGAAGTCAAGACTCGACACAACCTAAATGAGCGCGAGATTATTGCCGCTGCAACACTACCGGAATTGGATGAGGCTTACACAAGGCGTGTCTACAACTTCCCCTCAACTCAGGAGCTATACAAGTGGAGCTCGTCGCTGTTCTACTTTGATACCATTAAGAAACCCATGATCTTTATCAATGCCAAGGATGATCCTCTGATTCATGAAGATTTGCTGCTGCCCATCAAGGAATTTGCAAGTGAGTAAATCAAACTAATATATTCTTTCCATGTTATTGCTTATTTTTATGTTAATAATTAATGTTAGAAGTAGCATTTTAATGTTGTTATACCGAAACCGCTTTCCCCGAAATGAATGCTTTATTCAATCCTCTTAAAAATGTACTTACTCTGCGATTAACCTTAACCTTAAGGTAAAAGTCTTTTACAGGCGCTCAATTTTAAAATTATTTTAATAGTGTTGTAAAGCGACTAAATTCACGGTCTCAATGCGCAGAAGCCTTTCCAGTGTTGGCATAGTTTTCTTTCCAGTCGGCACTAGTAGCCACATTGACCAAGAGAATCAACAAGCAGTCGTGGCCGAGCGGTTAAGGCGTCTGACTAGAAATCAGATTCCCTCTGGGAGCGTAGGTTCGAATCCTACCGACTGCGATGGAGAATCATCTTTTTTTTTTAATTTATTACAAAATATTAAAACTGGAACTTTCTTTTATTTTGCAGTCACTCGTCAGAACACGGCCTATGTGGAGGTGGCCCATGGCGGTCATCTGGGCTTCTTCGAGGGAGGTTTCCTGTATCCAAATCCAGTTACTTGGCTGGACCGCACTCTGGTGGCCATGGTTGGATCTCTGGTCATGATGCACACTGATGTGGGCAAGGTGGCTTCGTAAGCCCTCCCTTTGATAAAAAAAAAAGAAACCCAACCACACGATTAGAAAATGCTTTTGTGTCAAAATTGGATGTCGCTGACGGAAATTAATCCTAGACGGAACGTTGGAATGGAGCCCGAACTACCCCATACATATAGATTAAAACATATAATATTGATGTGAAGCAAGTAAAAATTATCAGCCACGAAAGCAGGAGAACAAAAATTGATGTATACTTTTGCAAAAGTGCATTTAAAACAGAGTAATATGTAGTGTTTTCGACCATGGTTTTTATCCTTTTTTCTAAACTTTTTGATGAGCCAAACTTACAATGTATCCAGTTATACTTGACCCTTAGTTAGTTACGCGAATAACATGTATCCCATGTACTTATGTGTAAGCAAATTCCTATTTATATGCATTTTAATTTGTGATCTAACCTCTTTAAATTATGTATAATTGTTTATAAGTGAAATGAACTGTACACAAAACACCGCACACACAATATATACGATTTAAACAGTTATTATAAATTGTAAGTCCCCGGCCGCACCTATACCATATAATAATGACAAAATAACAAAAAATGCCTTATTGTAGACTTCGTTTTGTAAGTGTGTATATGATTTTAACGATTCATTTTGTACTATGATGCATTTCACGAAAATCAAAGAGAAACCAAGAGAAATTTGCCCAACGATGGCTACGATTTTTTGTACTTTTTCTGATGTTTACCAAGTTGATAGTCACGACGAATACGCGATTTGTTTACAGATATATAGTAAAAGTACGGAAATATATTTATAAATGTATTTGTAAATGTATTTTAAGTGTATATTTAATTGAACAAATAAATACCAGTTGACTAAAACAGCTCTTTGATTTCTTAAAGTATTTTATTGCACAAGTGTGCTTAATTGGTCATTTAAATTATCTGCGTTTTCCGCCATATTTTCAGTATTTCCAATATTCGGTATTTTTTCAATCGCATTTACATTCGATAACATAAGCCTCGTGCTATCGTTTCCATTTTACTTGCACTCCACCCGAACCTCAACACGGGAATTGACACCACCACCAACACAAGCAGTCGTGGCCGAGCGGTTAAGGCGTCTGACTAGAAATCAGATTCCCTCTGGGAGCGTAGGTTCGAATCCTACCGACTGCGAAAGTTCAGCTTCCTTTTTTTACGTTTTATTCTTGGATTTTATCTTATCTCAAACGAGCTGAGATGCGCATCGAGCTTCCAAATAAGAAATACACTTAGTGTTTTAATTATAATACTTTAAAAAGAGATATTTTAGTTTGTAAAAATAAACTCATATATAATATTTTAGTTTTGATATTTATATAATATTTCTTACTTGTAATTTATATTTAAAAATATAAGAAAAATATTTAATATTTTGTATACGACAGCACATTTATTTTTTAAGAATCGACTAAAATCTAGTGTGTCTCTACTACTGAGAATAATTAAAACATTTATAGAGCCCACCAGCACATTTCTGTTATAATAACTCAAATTTAAGAACCTTATTAATATGTTTTAAAGAGTATTTAAAACCACTGTAAATGACTTTAAATATTAAGTGCTTCGGACGGGAATCCTATCTATAAATTCTTTAATCTTTGCCTATATCTTGATATCTTTTGTTGTTGGCTTGGCCGTTTTAGAAATATGACAGAGGACGGAAAGATTTTTAAATTTAATTTTTATAAGCCCGCTGATTGAAGTACATGCAGTCGTGGCCGAGCGGTTAAGGCGTCTGACTAGAAATCAGATTCCCTCTGGGAGCGTAGGTTCGAATCCTACCGGCTGCGAACAGTTGAACAGTTTTTTATTTCCATTTTGATTTTGAACCTCTGCATATATTACGTACTCACTGCTAGGGAAAGGGAAAGCCAGAAGAAATGTGATTACGTCAAATATGAACATCGGGGGGATAATCTTGTCATTTGTTGATTGGGCACCAGGTTACATATATATTTTTGATATCGTTTTAAACATATGAAGAAAATTAGCTCAATGCTAACTACTCCAGAGTAAATTATTATATTATATTTTAAAATAAAATTTTTTTTTGTTTAATCGGTCTTTCAACCCACAGTGAACTACTTCAATCAAACAAATGCTTCGCACAGGAAATCCTATCTATACATTCTATTATCTCTGCCAATTTGTTGATATCTTTTGTTGTCTTGACCACTTAAGAGGTTCGATAAAGAGATCGAAATTTGCCTTTAAATATTTGTAAATTCGCTGGTTGAAAGCAAAAGCAGTCGTGGCCGAGCGGTTAAGGCGTCTGACTAGAAATCAGATTCCCTCTGGGAGCGTAGGTTCGAATCCTACCGGCTGCGAATACGTTCAATTTATTTTGTATTTCCGTTTTATAAAAGTTAAATTTTATATTAACTTCTCTGGTCAAAAATTTCTTTTTCATTCTTCTGTAATTATAAATTATCTTATTTATTGTTTTAGTTTCGTTTGATATGTATTTAGAAGTTTAAGTTAACACTCAAATAATTTTTATTTATGTAGTTGGACATGTAGAAGTTTCAATTTGACAAAACATAGTAGGGCAGGTCTCGCGGCAGCAGCAATTAAGGCCACATTTGGTATTCTGAGCATTGCAAGTGGCCTCAGTCCAGTCGAAAGATAAATAACCTGAGTAAGTAAAGATTCGGATAAATACAGGAAACAGATGCTTAATTTAAGATACTCACGTGCTTGGCCAGCACTAATCCTGTTGATATTCATTTGACGGAAGGCGCAGTCGGTCATCTGCCTATATATGAAGGTTACGTTGTTGCCGCAGTGGATGTCCAGTAAGCAACGCCACTTTGATGTGGTGCTATCGCATGTTCCCGGGTCACCATTTAAGGCGCCATATGTGCAATGGGGTCCACAGCAAGCGTTGTCTATGGGTGGCATATCCGGCTCTGGAGTGTTAGAATTGACGCAGCCATTCTTGCCCGTAAAGGGTACGCAAACCTGAGAACTTTGGCAAGTTTCACAAACCGGAATTGAGACCCACAGGCAGGCGAGGAGTTGGGATATCAGCAGAATCCGTATGGCGGCCATGTTGCTTGCAGAGCACTCAGACGATCCCAGCCAAACGGCCTGCTTTTATACTCTGCCCTTGCCCCATAATTCCCTTCTGTGTACACAACTGTTGAGAAGAACTGTTTAACTTAAGATTAAAAATAACCCACTTGCAAGGTGGGGAACAATATAAAAGGGCTTGGTTCCCCATCACTCCATCTGAGAAGTGTTCGACATGGCTGTCAAGATCCTGCTGACTCTGCTGCTCCTTGCCGTTACCCTGGAGGTGGGTTTTGCCCAGTGCCAGTGTGGCGGCAGTCTCTGTCCCGCAATCCAGAACACGAGTCCTTGTTGCGTAGGCATGGACATCAGATACCAGTGCATCTGCGATTTCACCTGCTCGAAATGGGACAGGCCCTGCAACTGGGCGCTCACCTGTCCGGAGGAGATCGCGAACATCAACGATGTTCGTCGGGCAAAGAACAAGCTAAGTACGTTACCCAAATTGTTTAAAAATTTTACTTTTCCTGACTGCAAAACACACATTTTCTCAAAGTTGTTTTCAGACTGCCCAATCGCACCCATAAGGAGTGTCTGGAGATCAATATTAATTCGCATAAGGAACCAAACTGTTGCAGCCAGTTTTGTGGTGGTTGTGATAAAGATGTTTGTTTCTAAATAAAAACATATACATATGATGAATATAAATAATAATTTGAAACTTTTTGATTATTGAAATGGGATATGTCACAGGAAAAATGTGACTTTTTCGTTGGCCAATCGATTAAAATCTTGACTCCAACTTACCTATATATTATAATCGTTATCATGTTATTTTATTATAGTAAGCTCTGAGGTAAGAGAGCTCGTCTTTAAACCATTTTGTTATTTATTTAACATAGGATTTTAAAACAATTTTATATGTGTCCATAAAATAAATGAATTTTTAGCAAAATAATTCCAAGTTTTTACTAACAGCTTGTCCCCTTTATTCTTTGTACCTTTAGTTGAAGTTATATTGACTAAAAAGCTTAGATATAATAATATTTTGATACTATATCTTTCGCGGTGGTTTAGTAAACTTGAAGTTAGTATATTTTAATTTATCTTTCAGTTTACACAATTATTAAGTATTTGGAAATGCAGCTAACTTCAGACTGTGCCAATTTTTGGTTTTTCTAATGAAAACTTTGCTAACGCCGACTTAAATATATTTCTATTATTACACTTAAATACCAAAACACACATTAAATCTCGCTAACTAATATTCAGTGTTGAATATTGAGATTGTTGATCATAAAACCAATATACCCCCTCGCAAAAATTAACTATGAATACAAACCTTTTTTGCCTAGCAAACGCGTTTGTTCCACCCCAAAATATTTTGTTTCAAATATACATATATAAACCTTCTGTACCTGAAAAAACAAATTTGATAATTTTGTTATATTAAAAATTAAATCTAATATTAAATAGTCTAGTATGTTTTTATGAAAAATAGATATGAAAAAAGGATATCCGTATCTTTTGTTTTAAATTGCATGCACTCTTTCAATGTTATGATGTTTTAAACATTATTGTTCAACAGCGATTAACAAAACTTAAGTGTCATTATTTGGACATGGAAAACTTTAAAAAAATCTTTTTTTCAGACCAAAAAAAATTAAAAAAAAGTAAGTCGATTTTTATATTTTACTGTTATTCCTATGCCAGCATATACATATGATGTAGTCTTTTGATTTTTATAAAACTATAATAGTATTTTTAAAATAAGCAAAAGTTGTAATATTTCGTGCAGAGGCAGATTTGTTGAAAATCAACGAAGCACAAATTTGTGTTCTATGAATTTTTCTGTTGTTCCAGTGTCATCCATATGATTTATAAATAAATAATATACATTAGAAATATTTATACTTCATGAATATAAATCGTGATGCTTCTACTCCAACTCTATTCCTTGCCCATTTATAAATTTTTTATTATTTATTTATTGGCCTGCAGGTGTTATTTGTTTACTTAAGCTCAAAATAATCCTATATTTTCACGTTCGATCACCTTTGCACAGATGTTATTGATTAACTCCTGCTGGGCACTTGCGCTATCTGTTGGTTAGCCTTGAAAAGAATATCGAACTTGTAACTGTTGTTTTGCCTTTTACTTTATTTTGTAGAATTTAAAATAAAACAAACATTTTTAAGCAATGTATGCCAAATATTATCGTATTTAATCAATTACTCGCCATGTACACACACGGATTATTTTAGTACAATAGCTTTTACAGCTAATTTGTTCTTTCTTAGCTACTTATCCTGGACTATTTAATGTCTCAGAGTGCATGACCTACTAGGATATATTTACAGTTTTATTTTAGTTAACATTAAATGCATTCTTAGTTGGTATTTTATTCAGTTAGGCCTACATTTAGTCTATGGTAAATGACTAGTTTAAATCGTACATCAGCTTTTCAGCATTATTAGGTTCCTCGCAGTCGAATGAAGCCATCATTAGTTCTGCAAAGAGAAAACAAACAACTTAAGTTCCTCGAAATAATCAACATATTTCGGAAAATAAAAAAGAAAACACAGAAACAATCGGACTCAAAATCACAAAGAAAAAAATAACAAAACTGTTATTTAAGTTGCTCTGTCCACTTGATTGAAAACGACACTCAAGCGTAGACAGGACTCAAGGACTTGACCCAAAACACATTCACTCAAACCCGCACACACATAATCCAAATGGTCCGAAAAAATCTCAGTGATGCGTGCCAAAATGTTTGATTTTTACGCTTACCAAGGATGCCTTGTCTTCGTGGAAGCCT
>JABJVT010000130.1:0-24331 GCA_014170255.2 Drosophila triauraria
AACAGCACCACCAATCGAAATTTACATAAATGCCAAATAAATAACACACACAGGGCCTACCTACCACAAGAAGACAAGATAAGTAGGCATTTGTTTACAGACTGCAGATGTCTCTATTAGAGATACAATCGATTTCCCAACTACACTTGGGAGATAACAAAAAAGAAAATACAAAAAAAGAAAATTATAGTACTTGTATTATTATACTAATCAGCTGTGGAGGCAATCGAATATTGCTTTTTGTATATATATATCTTGGTATTCGTTATATATTCCCCTCTATTGTTTACACTTGGATGCAAATTAGTTTGGTGCCCGAAATGGCGCAGAAAATTCCACTCCCAAACTGATTTCGATTCTGCATAATGCGGATCCTATATACGATATATATATACCCAAGATGTATGTACATATATATGCATACTAGCTGCATAAGTGGGGATTTATTTTATGGAGCACTCGACTTACTAAAGTGACCGAAATGATAGAAAAAGTAACGAATTATTCTCCGACTTCAGCTGAATGATGACGCAGGGAAATATTTATTTGTAGATACTTTTCTGTGGGGCTCTGCTCTATATATTTGGTCTGCTATAGTTGTATGCAAATTTATATGTAAAATAAATGGGCAAGTACCCTGTATTCCACCATTTTGAAGGTATATGCGATACACATGAGAAAGTCATTTCACAAACAAAGTTTCTGTGGCATAAATTAAAATAAATTCATCTAGAAAAGTCTTAAGAATGATGATCTTTATTTATAAAATTTATTTGCGAGGTATTCCTCATTCGATTGGTTATTGCTTTCTTTCTTATTGCGCCTTATAAATACTTAATTGAATATCACTTTGGTATGCGGAATTTCAGACCAAAATTTGATTGAAATCAAGGGCTAGACCAGCAAGCAAATGAATCGAATGGGAAAGGAGAACCTTAACTCACCTCCCCCTTCAATCAAACAGGTGTTCGTTTTGTTCTTTCTTTTTATTTTACTTTATTCTATTTTAGGACACGGCCAAGATTTAATTACACAAGATTTAATTACACAAGATTTAATTACACACAGTCTAGGTCTAGGCTTTCAAAGCGGCTTTGCAACTGCTCTTTGCTATTGAAACGAAATGATATCAAATAGAATAAAATACGCTTCATTAATTGCATACTTGGCGGCGCCATTACATGGACACTCTCATAAAAAAATCAATACATTCCTGCCATTCCCTGCAGCAATCGAAGCCAAGTCATGTGCAAAACTGATTTGTCTGCACAAAACACAAAACACACAAATAAATGCGAATTCAGTCCGTGTATCTACAATTTATATTTCATTTCGGTTGTGTGTGCATCAGAAATTGTTGTGACAAACTCAAAAAGGGAATCTAAAGTCTCTGGGGAGCCCTGGAATTTCTCAATCTTACTCTGACTGAGATTAATGAGAAAATGAATTTATGCTGAAATAACATATTTGCCTAATTACATAAATTTGTGGAATGAAATGTGAGCGAAAACAAAGTGAATTTCATTGGAAATTTATGGGAATTTTGATTTTAATTTCAAGGGAATTTAATTGAAGATATTTCTCAAAAACAAGTGAAGAACTTAAACTTGAATTGTTTGTTTTTCATAATTTAAATGGTTAATACTTAGAAAACCCTTCCAAATATTTATCAACACATCTAAACAATTTTATAAAATGTATTTTTGACTCGAAGGATACTTTGGAACCCACATTAATTGTTAATTGTTAGCTTAATTTTACCATTTTACACTGTTGCAAATATTTATAAATAAATTATATTAAGCACATAAAATGTACTCTCGTCTCGCAGGATATTTTGTGACCACCGAAAACTCGATCCAGCTCACACACAACCGAAAATAATTCGATAAGAGAGAAAAACAGAAACCGGCTCGCTTCCAACAGCTGCAAACCCATCCGCACAATCAAAAAATCATTCCCAAAAAAGTGTGTTTTATTATTATTATTTTCGATGTTGTTCTTGTTATTGTTGTGCTGTTTTTGCTTGTGCCAAAAAAAAAAAGAAGAATAAAGATTGAAGAAAAACACGTTGAAGAAGCCGACGACGAGGCAGCCAGTCGTCTAATAATTTCTAAAGAGGCTGGAGATGAGACCCCGGCTCTCTCATTGTCTCCGGGAATCGGGATTCAAATTGGTTTCTGGTGTGGTGGGGCTTCCTCGACATTACTTTATATATTTCTTCTTTTTTTCGACTGTCAGATTTGAATACACGGCGACAGAGAGCAGACATAAATCTTGTTTTGATTTATTTATTTGGGCTTGTTGTTCTGGGCGTGTGTGGCCGCCCCGAAGAGAGAGAGGGCGAGACCTCTTCTTGGTGCATAGTTTTCAATTAAAAGTAAGCTCTAGTAATGAGCGAAAGAGACGGGCTTAGTGCCTGCAGAAAGAGACGATCAAACGACGAGTGCAGAGCCCGAATTTCGGCTCGATTCTGTTAGAAGAATCGCTCGCGCGCGTTTTTTTGTCGGTTGGTGCTGCTGCTTTTTTCGTTGGTGACCTTGAAAAAGCTTTATCTAAAAATCGAGTGCAATCAACTTTATAAACACACACACACACATACACACACGGTCACCGATATTTCCCCTACATTTCACACACACACACACCGCAGAGTCTACGCTCTACAAGCTTTGAGAACCGGAGAACCAAGAACCGAGAATCGTTAGGTAAAGTAAAGTCTTGGAGCCCACTCTTCCGCGCTCTCGCTGCCCCGCTCTCTCTCTGGGGGCACACAGCACACATAATAATTATTCTAGATTCGGAAATTCTCAGAGTATCTGTTCAGCGAGCTGCGAGTATTCCAAGATACTCGGAAAGGTGGTCGTCGCTCCGACTTTAGCTGGTCATTTGCCGCTCTTGTTTTCACGTTTTATGCTATCTTTTTTTTGGTTTCGGTTTCGGTTTAGGTTTGGGTTTGGGTTTGGGTTTGGGGTTTTGGGTTTTGGGTTTCGGTTTTCTTCGGTCTTCGTAATAATAGAGGAGAGTTTGGTTTAAAGTTTAAACTCTTTGGCCAAACAACCCAAAATTTGCTTGGTTTCTAATCTTTATATGTGTGTGTATTTTTTTGTTTTTTTTTTTTGGGACTAAGCAACAGGTAGACGATAGGTGAGAAGTTAATTGTACTTTTTTTGGTAGGGGGCTTCCTATCTACGCGATATCAATGCAGTTATAACCGGAACTTGAGCTTTTTTTTAAATAGAAGCTTACTTATTGCAAAACAGAAAATTATGAAGGGGTTTTGTGACAGGAAATAAGTTCCAAAAAATATTTTATTAAGTATTTAGATACAGCTGGTAATATTTTAAATATTAATCTAATTTCTCTCTTTATATATGACCCTTACACAAAGCAATTTTCTGTTAAACATAACATATACATATCTGGAAAATTAAGTATTTTAGTTTCAGGGAATTTAGTCTGATAAAACAACATTTAAAGAAATGAAAATATATATAAATATCGATCTAACAATGTCTATACCTACATAGTCTACATTTGATGTATAGACTATAAGCTGAACCATAATATAAAATATAATAATACGCTACATAGTGTATATCGAGTGAGAACCTTATAGTTAACTATTAAAAGTCTTTGAAAACATCAAAACAATCAACGAAAAATATTCAAAAACTGGAAAATGACAAAAAAAGCTACGTTTTTTTATACCTTACATTCGTTTATTTCTAAAATGTACTTAAAATATTTTCCTCAACCAGTAAATACCATAAAACCGTTCCGTTTCACCTCTAAAACCTTACTTATTGCCCCAAACTATGCAGCGTATTACGCAGTTATCTTTGGTTACACTGAACGAGCTTTTGGAATCCGCTTTCGGATTAGCGAGCCAGTGAGTCACACACTTCCCTCTACACTGTAATCAGTCAAAACTATATAGTTTATAGTCACTGGCCGCCACTTGTCAGCCGTCTTCCTTCCTGCCGTCGGCCCATTCAATCACTCCGAAATCAACTAATACTCATAAAACAAACCAGAAAAATACTTTGACAAAGCAAATATTTGGCATATATAATGGGCATTCCTCGCTCGTTTTCAGAGATATTGTTGTTGTTGCTTTTTGCCTTTTGGGATGCTTGCATTAGCTCACACACGGCCACACACACACAGAGGGAGAGAAAAAACAATCACACGGACTCGGACTGAATGCCTACCAACGATTTTTTACGCCCAGCCAACGAACCTATGACATCAACATTATTTCGGCCAAAAAAAGCCAGCTGAAAATTATTTATTTCGTATATTTAAATTTCGACAGAGCAATGTGCAAGTAATGAGGGGCTTGAGGGGGGCATTTTCGAGAGGAGCTAGGGTTACAAAGCTCCACTAAGAGCCGAGCTTGTCTCGAGTTTTTCCCTTACACGCAACACAAAAATGTGAGAATTAGAAAAAAAAATAAAAATAAGATAGTCTTCATGATATTAAAGTTTTTTTTGTGGCTTTAAATACCATTTTAAAAGTATTAAAAGGTGAATATAATATATAACATTTAATAAAATAATATATATATACTTATAATATATAAATTTACAGATTTTAAGCGCTTAAAATTCCCAAGTTTGTATTCTGCATAAACTATGTGTAGAAAATCCAAGTAATTCTTTGAGAACATTTTAGAACTTGGACAATAACTGATATTTCAAGAAGTTTCTTATGTCTAAGCCTGGTTTTCTGGTTAACTTTAAGTGTATTACTACCAAAACTATAGCTTCGAGCCTTTTGACCACTTTATTTCTCTGGGTGTACCATTTAGACAACGCTGATTACTTAATTCGCCAGAAAACCAGATGAGCTAATCGCTGCTAGGCTGCTTCACGGAGTTACTCCGACTTTAGACTGGCCCAACTTTGACTTGAGATTTTTAATTAAGATAATTATAGTTTGCTGGGAAAACAAGCAAACTGTGCAGACATCAATGAACGGTTCGCCAATGAGTTGAAACATTTGTTTCCCCCTTTTTTTTTTGGTTTGTTCTCGATTTGCTTTCTTTGCGGCATTGTGTCCGAAATGTCAGTCCGTCAAATATTTGTGGGTCGAGCGCGGTTGCTTATAGATAAACACAGACGTCAATTAGTTAATATGCTTTTTAAAAGGAACCACACACCGATCCGGATCCTCAGTATTCTTTTTTGTCAATGAGTAACCGAGACACACATCACGGGATCACTGAGCTAGAAGCTGGCGATAGAGGCGACGATGACCATAATCACGAGGTACAGTACGGCTCAAAGAATTTCGCAAGCGCCTGCAATTTTTTATTCACTTTTTTTTTTACCTATTATACAACAGCAGAGGTGCACGGAAAAAATGAGTATCAAATCAAATTCGTTTGAAGAAGCACACACTCACTCTGATACGCAAACACGACTACGGACGAGCGAATGAACGAAGCAACACACACAGGCGGGGGCAACAATATATGGCATACATAATATTAAAGAAATCGCACCCAAAAACCAAATTGGCATAAACTACGCCGAAAATAAATTGGAATCTAAAAATGAAATTCAAATGCGGCAAACGCCCCAAGAGTAGGAGCAGCAGCAGCAGCAGAAGCAGCAGCAAGCAGGAAAGCAGCAAGCCCGCAAAACAACGCCGCACAACAAACAAATCAAAACCAAAATAAAGCACACAAAAAAGCGCAATCGCTGAGGAACCAGAAGCAACAACAATATGGATATACATATATGCGGTTGTGTTGAGGAAATGGGGAATCAAATATCCCAGCAATGTCAATCGCACTTCCATGAGAACAACTATTTGAGCTTCGATTATGCAGGACTCGATGGCGTTGAGGACTTGAGGGAATTCAAGACAAAGTAAACACGAAATTCGAGCACAGAACTTGCCAAGGTAATTGGAAGACTAGTTTTGATTTGTGATAAGAGCATAACTATCGGAAAAATCTGACAAAAAGATACAAAAAATATGTTACAATACAAATAAACCTTAAGGATTCTGTTATAAATAAGGAAACAATGTCAAACAAGTCCTATGTTTTTATAAGTATTAAACTATGTCCTTTCTTACCGATACATAGGTGGTGAGCATCATTAAAAACCCTATGCATTCCTCCACCTTTTCCTCAAATATTTAAGACCCTCAAAAAATGATAGGATCTCCAACCGTAAGCATCCGTAATGAGTTTGATTCCCAAGAATTTCAAGATGCTGGCAACAATTTTTTAACTACTATTTAAATAGCAGTTAAGAGACCTTCAGCACACTTGCGCAGAACTTCAAAAAGAAATTAAAATTATAGCAAAACTCGTGCAGTGGCAGCTACAGTCCGGCACAGTCCACAAAAAATATAAAAGAAATACAAAAAAAGATAAAGAAAAAGACAAAATGAGGCGTACTGAAACCAGTTTTACCTGGAAACCAACAAAAATTGGTCTGATATTGTACGTAAGCAGTAATTGAAGTTAACGTAATTATAAACGTAGCTCCGTCCAGAGCAAGAATCATGTGCACAACATAAAGAAACAGAAATGTCTTATATACACGACGACTTTCAGTCGAAGTGAATGGGATCCCAACTCGCGCGAGCTGGTCAAGCTTAATTTCCCAATTAACATGGAAAACTTCAAAGGGACAAATTCATTTACGCTTCACAGAGACTTTGGGCGCGAGAAAAACGAATGTAAGTCGCGAAACGTGCGATTCGAGTTTTTCCGCCAGAGAAAGGGAGAATCCGCAGAGAACTGTCGAGCCAAGTGGGAGACAAAGCTCAAGGTTCCCGAGGACATTGACGCTAAGGTCAAGCGAATATATCAACAACAAGAGCAACAACAGCAATGCGAATGTCTCTTTTTATGGCATATATGCAGTTCCCGTATCTGTAGTTTATATTTATATTTTTTATAGATACTCGTGTAAACACGAAAAAATGACAGTAAAACTTGCTATAAAAATCAGAATGTGAGAACTTTAAAGTTCGATCATCATTGGGATATTTGAAGGGATCTTAATGAGTTGGGAAAGAAATTACTTTTTTTTTTGAGAATTATAGATGAATAAAGGTTTGTGCATTCTTTTAAAGTTTTTTTTTAATAGAAATATTTACAATGGCTTTAATTTATGTGCATGTAAATTTTAAACTATTTTTAAATCTTTACCAGCTATTGCATATCATTAAGGTATTTATTTAAGTTTAGTTAACATGATTTCGGTAAAGATCGGCTTTACATAAAGAAAACAAGAGCTTGCTTGTATTAAACTTCATTAAACCGGATTAAAAACATTTCTTTTATTAACAAAAATCATTTACTATGTTAAACAATAAATTCCTTGATGGCTTTAATCAAAATTAACTTGAGAAATATTAAAATAAATTAATAAATTTCGTATAAATGTACTTTGCTAAAATCTTTAAAAGATTTGTAATTAAAAAAGATTTTAGTTCAAATAAATAAAGACAAATTTAAAAATTTAAGAGAAATCTATTGATGAATGCCAATACTACAAATATTATTAACATCGCAAATTTATTTCCTTTATAATCTCTAAGACTCCATCTTTTTCAGGAACATTAAATGAATTTTGAGCATTTATTTCAATCTAATTCCGAGCTTCTATTCAGATTGCATTTGGCCTGCCGTGTTCAGTCAAAATTTGATTCCCCTACGGGGCGACCAAATTGTTAAATTTATTTATATTCTCCCTACCCAATTCTCCGATTCTCGCACAGTTCTCCCGCTCTCTCTCTCTCAGCTATGTCTTATCAGCCTTTTTCAGTTTTTCAAAACAAAGTCCATTTCCATTGTTGGTTGGTCACTTCTCGTGTGTGTTTCGCGACTCTACTGTACAGTAGAGACATCGTTTAAAATGCCATTATCTAATCGCCGACTCTCGCTCGTGAGTGTGTGTGGCGAGCTGTGGTGGGCATGGGCATTGGCGGCGATAAGCCTAAGCGCAGCGTTTTGTTAGTTTCTTCCTCATACTTTTATTAAATTATGAGCGGCGACGATAAAGTTGAGGGGCGCCAAAAACAAAAAACCGAAAAAAATAACTAAGAAAAGAACGAACGAAACAAAAACTATATAATAATATGGCATGTTTGAGGTGTTCTCAGCTTTTTTGTGTAGAACTGCCAAACCGGAAAACTGGTTTAACCTGTCCGAAAAAAAAAAAATCAAATAGCTGACCAGCGAAAAAAAAAACGACAAAAAGGCGCACCAAGTCTAGCAACAATAAACTAATTAAATCTAACCAAAATACGTCGCAAAATCTTCTAAGAGCTCTCTGCCTCTCTGCTCTCGCGTGTAAGAGAGTGGTTAGTATAAATAGCTGAGCATTTTCATTGAAGGTATAAATAAAATGTTCTCAAAATAAATATTTCAATATCATATGCAAAACTCGACGCTTTTAGCGCTGATAAAAAACACGCACACGGCCGTCAAGAGTATCTGTGAGATACGTAGATAGGCGGCGATCGAGGAGCGAACAAGAAACCTTTGCCAGTCGATTTTTCTCAGTTTCTCACCGATATATATACATATTTTTGGTCTGAGTTTTGGGTTTGGGGTTTGGGACGGCGACTTGGTGTTTGTTTGCCGCCGAGAGATCGCTGTCGTCGTAGCCGCCGCCGCCGCCCGAGAACGACAAACACCAAGTCAGTCGGCAGTTTACAGTGTTTGCTCGCGTATTAGCAAAAGAATTCTAACTGAACCGAGCAGCAAGCAGCAAGCAGCCAGCAGCGCGTTGCCTCGACTCACGTTTTGTTATGTAACCGGCTACGACCTCCTCGGCCTGCACTTCTACATACAGACATATGTTCTACCATCATTACTTCCCCCTCCGCCTTCGATAACTCTCTTGACGAAATGTTGGTAATTTCCAAGCAACAATGGATTGGTCATTCGAAGCAATAAGCGTCGTGGCTGAGTCAGCAAAGAAATTGTATAAAAATGCGTTGGAAATTACGATATGGGAAACAGAGGGGTTGTCAGTTAAGGGATTATGTTTGGAGTTTCCATATAATGTCAAAAACTAAAAAATTTAATGTTTAATTATTGAGGAAATAAGAAAATGTACTCGTAATAAAATTAAATAAAAAATTTAGACCTAAAAGCACCTAAGATATTATTAATGATGTAGAATATAGAACTGTTTCTAGACCTAGTCTGTCATCAGTAAAGAAGTATTCCTTTCTTTTGTATCTTAATCATTTTTTTAATTAATAGAAGACTAAAAGATATTTTTTTGTGAGCATAAACTTAAAGATCGTGCCTATATTGGTGTTTTTAAGTAAATCAATTATAGCTTTTTGTTATTTTATTAATTACTAAAATATATCTTGGATAAATAATTTATGATTATACCGTCTAAGGTAAATTCAAAGATTTAATCTTTACTTTTCAGCTATTTTCATGGAATTTTAATTTGTTTAAACCCTTTGTAGATATGTACTTCTTATATTTAATTATTTGCATTTACTTAGAGCTCATAAGACCTTTGCTTATACTAAGTAACCCCCTTACCTTTCAGTTAATTGTTTAGTTTCCACAAAAAAGCTGATCAAACTTTTTCTTCGACGACTTCAAGTAATAATCCCATAGATAATAAAATCTATTATAAATGCGTTAATCCATGTTTGCTTAGAATGTTAGGCGGCATTATAAGTGATAATTATTTAATATTTGAATCATTTCATTTTGGACATTGATTTGCACTTTTTGTGTTGTGTATTTCTTATTTTTTTTAACACTGTGAATAACTGTAAATCGCTTTTGTTTTATTTATATTCTTATGTATTTTTCCTTTACTTTTACTTTGTATACAACTCGCAAAGTGAAACCGTTGTGTGTATAAATATAGATATATTTATGTTATGGTTTTTATCTCTTTTATTTTTTGAAATTTTTCCTTTTTTTGTATTTTTTAAATATATATTTTTATTTCAATGATTTTGCCAAGGCTAGCTTGATTTTATTTATGGTTTTTATTTGTATTTTATTTTGCACAAAATATATACTATGTGTGTGATCTTGGGGAAATCATATATAGTATTTTGTCAGAGAAACTGCTGGGGCGAGAGTAATATAAAAATGTAAAAATTAGCAAAGGGAGACATTTAACATTTCGAATTTTGTATTTTGAGTTTTCCAAAAAAAAAAAAGGTGGGCAATTAAGGGAACGGAGTGGAAACGGAACAAAATATAAATAAAGATACGCTGGCGGAACGGACCGAATGGCGAAACGAGCCGACAATTGAATTACGAAACCCGAAGCAATCCGACAGATGGAGAGAGCAGCGAGGCAAGAGAGAGCCAATAAGAGAGGGGAAAAGAGAGCGCCAGCCGGAACGTTTGGGGCCGTGGAACGGCCACACAAAAATTCCGCAACGAAACGGGGAAAAATTTCGTTAAATCTCCCGAAATTGTTAATAAACCTAAGCTACCAATTATTTGGTTATAGTTTCTTTCGTTTTCGGCTTTAATTGTCGTGAATCTTGCGTATCTGAAAGATACTTTTTGGCGACGGAAAACAACACGCACTCGCACACACACACCCGCCCGCACGCACACATAAACACACACGCGCACTTTGCTTTGCTTTTTCTTTTTATTATTTTTTTTTTGGGCTGCGCCAACTTTTTTCATTCTTTCTTCCTTTGGCTGAGCGCCGCTTTCTGCGTTTCTTTCGGCACTTTAGTGACTTTCAGTCGATCTGAGTGGGTTTTAATTCCTGCCGAAAGGTAAATAAAGTCGGACACGACACGCGCGGCGATCGGGGGGCCAGCGAGAGAGGCAGAAAGAGAGGGAGACACGTCGACACAGTGAATGGCAGAGGGTAGCGGTGCAGCTGCGCCGCTCAGAGGCAACCTCACCAAACGAAATTCAAACTCGAACTGACGGATACGCATCTCACAGATACGGATATCCACCAGCTGTGTGACGTGCTCCGCCGCTGGCCCGCTCTCTTGCGCTCTCTCTTAGCGCTCGCTCTTGGCCCGCTGTGTCAAGTGTCAAGATGGGAGACGGCGCCTCTGCTCTATAGTGCTGGCCTCCTCGCACCGCCGCCAGTGCTGGCTCCAATTAGAGCGGGACGTCCAGATGGGGGCGAAGGTCCGCTGGCCGCTCTCTTTGCCGTTGTTGCTCTCTGCTCACCTCACCAAGTGCCGGCATTTTCGCTTCGGCTCCCCACCACAAGCAAAATAAAAACAAATACAAGAGCAAACGCAAAGAGCAAAGTAAATTGATGGGGCTCTCTGTCTTCGCAGATATTTAATGGCGGCTGTTTTCGAAAACCAAAACAAGTGATCTTAGTTTTAAATTATTCAGAAAAACAGTTATAAAGAGTTTTTCAAAATATTTAATATTCAAAAGAGTCCACATATTTTCTTCTACTTAAACTTTTCGAGCGATTTTTCTTTTGTTTGGACACTAAAATTCCCAACTTGTTTTTCATTCATTAGATTTATTATTCCCAGCAACTTTGCATTGATTTGCACTTTTTTTTATATATTTATTTAGATATTTTTTATTTATTTTGATTTTTGTATTTTTTATATTATACATATTATCATTTTATTTTTTTTTTTTTTCAAAAACGTAAATTAAAACAAATTTGGTATTTTTTTATTGACATTATTTTAATACCAAGTAATTTGTAAAAGTATACAAAATTAGACTCAATTTACTTTAATTTTTCTATAAATATCGAAATAAGCCGTTAAAAACGATTTATTTTCTGAACAAAAACTGTGTATCAAAAACTAACTTTTTCTAATTGAAAATTTCTAAAAAAAAAAATAAAACAACGGGAAAACGCAAAGGAAAATGCAACAAAACACAGCGTTTTGATGACGAAACACATGTTGTGTTTTTTTTTTTTGGGGCTCATGCCGCAATGAAGAGACCGAACGATGAGCGAAGAAAGAGAAGACCAAAGAGTGGCCGAGGATGATAGGGGGGAAGAGTGGAGCAGAGAGGTTCCTCTGCTGTAGCTTTGTAGCGCAAAAAAACCGAATTAAGCTCACAAAAACAAAAATAAACAGAAAAAGTTGGAAAAGCTTTGCGACGATGTCGCCTTCAATTTCAATAGCGGCTCTAGCTATTGAGATAGCTAGAGAGCGGTTCCTACACCGACACCTACCTATATACATAGATATAGATGCGTATATATACGCGGCTATTTAGCTACTTTTTGTGGCGACTTTGTTTTGGATTTTTGCGCTCGAGTTTTATTCCATACGAAAAATAATGCATTTTATTGCCCAAACTTGTCTAAATAAGACTGAAGTCTTGATTCGCGTCACTTCTCTTATATACCATTATGAATATGATACATAAATCAAAGTTATGATTGTTTTGTTGGCAACTATTGGCACCTTGTATGGATGTTATAGTTTCTTGTTTAAGTCGATAAAAAATTATATTTTGTAAAAAACAAATAAATCGATAACAAACAATCAACAAATTATATGTTATAAATTTTAGAATTATATGAACTTAATTGCTTGTCATTTTCTTTATTTCAACTTCAAAATTGTATCAATAATTTTTTGAGAAAATGTCGAATTGATTTTTCGATATACAATGTCCGATAACTTAAATATTATTGTTTAAAACACAAATAAATCGATAACAAACAATCAAAAAATTATATGTGATATATTTCACAATTATATGAACTTAATTGCTTATCGCTATATCGATATACAAAGTCCGATAACTTAAACATTATTTTACATATCGAAGAAAATAAAAAATAACGCAGTAAACATAAAAACAAACTGTCTTTTCTTATATCAAAGAAATTTGTTCTTTAACAGATTAATATATCAGAATATTCAATAGTAAATTAATATTTTTGTATCGATTTTTTTTTGAAATTTTACTTCTGATTATAAAAAAGCTATTAGAAATTAGCAGATATTTTTAGACAGTCTTAGCATTATGAATTAAAAGAACAAACTCTACATATACTATTTCTAAAAAATTTTAACCCTTTTCTTATATTATAAATATGAATATATCAGAAGTCTTTTTCGCTTAATTTTCGTAAATATTCCGATTGGCTCAAATTAATTCGTTGTTAACTCACCTTAGCTGGATTGTTTATTTACAAATATTATCTGGAAAATAAGAAGACACAAGTTATAGTCTGGAAAGTCTAAAGTTTTAAATACATGTATAAATATAATTACTAATATATTTTTGCCTAATTTTCGTCATCCCATTCAACAGCTTACCATTTATTTTATTCTTATCTATGAACTTGGCTAAAATCTAAGGAAGAACAAAAACCAAAACCCGCCAAAGGAAAATGAAGTTAACAGCCCTTGCCAATGACATCATTTGGAGTTCTGTTTTCTTTTTGCTCTTGCCCATTTCCTATAACCAACGTTCTTCTATCTCGGCTCTAAAAAATGAAGCTAAATTCGCGCGCAAGAAGTTGGCAGCCAATTTGAGATTCGCCCGCCTGAACCTGCCTCTTGGAAACCCTTGGGCGCTGCTTTTGCCGTTAACTCTATGTCAACACTTGAGATTTTCCTTGGATTTTTCCGAGCCGTAATTATGCATGACAATTGTACATTTAGTGTTTGTTAGGTTGTTGTTGATAATTTTATGCACATAATGGCCAACAACAGAAGCCATTGCCAAAGAGGTACTTTAATTGCTGACTCTTTAAAAACTTGATACTTGCCATTTTCTTTTTTGTCCATGTTTGCTTTTCGCTAATGTTGCAAACAATTAGAAACAAAAAACGACAGAAAATAAATGGAGGAAAAATGACAGAAACAATGATGAATAGAGGAAAACTGGTGACACTTGATGACCACCCGGCAACCTGATTTGATCCCTTGGCGAGTTTTTCGCCAAAAGCTCCGCGAATTGGGTCCACTTTGCTGCTCAGGTAGAAACCTCAGCTGATTCAACTATTATTAATTCGTGGGTAGGAAGAGAGCAGGCCCAAAAAGTGAATTTTAAAAACCAATTATAAAGTCCGCGACGAAGCCGTGAATTGTTAGAGCGCGGCAAAAGGCGGCTCTAAAAATAAAAATTAAAACCAGTAGTTGCCAACGTGACGCCATAAATTTCAGTGTGCCCCGCAGTCCTCTCTGTTTTGTATACCTCCTGAGCTGCCTAGGTTTGCCACGCCACAAAAAGCCCAAAAATAAAGCCAAAGTCGGGAACCCAAAACGAAGGTGTTTGGCCAAAAACTTCATGCGAATTTGATTGTATTTTCTGTGGGGTTTCTTGTATTTCTATTTTATTTTTTTTCGATTGTTTGTTTGCCAGGGCCTTTGCCTTGGAGTTGTTTACGGAAAACATTGAACGGATTTTTATTTTATTTATTTATAGTTTCTTGAAAGGAAGAGAGGTGTGCAAGTGTAAATGATGTTTGAAATTGCACTTCAGAAACTTGATTAAAACAAGGTAATTAAAAAGCATTTACTACAAAATAAGACAATATATTTGGCTTGAGTGTTTATAATCATAAATAATAAATACATTACAATAATTATTATATTTTATATATCTTCTACTATTGATGCCGACACGCGCTTTAAATTTGTGCCAACAAAAGTTTCCATTTGGCATTTGCCAAATATTTATTCTCCTTATATTTGCTTGAATTCATATTTGTCTAAGTTTCAGCACACATGGGCTTTGTTTCGATTTTCTTCTTTTTGCACTTGCTTTCGAATGTTCTTTTATTTTGATAATATTTTGCTCAGGCTATTTGCTTTATACTGTACTGTATGCATTTCTTTTGCTCCCTATTTGTCGCTTTGCTTTCGCTTTCAGGGCTTGCTCTCGCTGCGAGCTTTATACTTAACATATTTATATATATTCCCGTTGCTCTGTTTTATTCGGATTCTATTTTATGCTGATGTCCACAATTCGGCAGGTGTTGCAACAGAGAAAGATAGAAAAAACTTTGTTTTATTGTGCATTTCTTTTTTAAAAATTAACATCTCAAATGACACAGATGCAAATGTGCAGCTTACATGCAGGTTAGGTTTGAATCATTTAAATATATATTAATGTATGCTTTCCCTAATAGAAAACTAGCAACAAAAATACAAAATTTTAACTAAGTTTGTTCCTTAAAAAATCAAAAGCAACTTGAGAGTGGATTCTCACAAAGGGTTAAAAGTTTCTTTATTGCAGTTACTCATTTTGTTGATGCGGCAGGTTCAAGGAGGCTGTGTGAAGAGCTCTTTAATTAGAGTTGAGGAAGAAATTCCCACTGCCAGCAGCTAAAGCAACAGCAACAGCAACATCTGAACACGAGCAGCGACACGTGCTCCAAATGTAAAATTGACAAGGTGACGAGGCTGGAGGAAAAGGTGAGCCATGGGCAAAAGGGAAAGGGTTCAAAGTGTGAAAATGCGACACTGCAAGAAAAGCTTTACAAGTCCATAAATAAAGATAAATATACCACACAGAGTTTAATGACTATACTAACTTTGACAAAAACTGAAAGTCTATAAATAAACATTAACAAATACCAAAAAATGGTTTTTACATTAAGATTTTCCTTATATTGAGATACGAGGTGTGTTCTAGAAGTATCGCGAATTTTGTGTTTTTTCGAAAAAAATTTTATTTTTTTAATTAATATCTATTTTGTCCTCTTCAAATTAATCCCCATAAGATATTATACACTTATGCCAACGGTTTTTCCAATCTTCGAAGCACTTCAAGAAATCATTTTTTATACCCTTGCAGAGGGTATTATAATTTTGCCATGATATTTGCAACGCAGTGAAGGAGGCATCTTAGACCCCATAAAGTATATATATTCTTGATCAGCATCACCAGCCGAGTCGATCTAGCCATGTCCGTCTGTCTGTCTGTCCGTCTGTCTGTCCGTCTGTCTGTCCGTCTGTCTGTCCGTCTGTCGGTTTCTACGCGAACTAGTCTCTCAGTTTTTGAGCTATCGGGCTGAAATTTTCAGCATAGTCTTATTTCTTTAGCACGCTGTATATATGTCGGAACGGCCGAAATCGGACCACTATATCCTATAGCTGCCATAGGAATGATGGCGAAATTAATGTAAAAAAATTTTTAATTTCTCTGTTTTTCAAAGAATTTCTATAAATTTCGAGATATAGTCGTTTTTTATAGTTCTGGAATTACGGTTTTAATTTCATTAAGATCGGACAACTATATCATATAGCTGCCATAGAAAGGATCGGTCGATTTATATGAAAATGTAAAATTCTACATGTAAAATGTAAAATATACAAAATTTACATAATTTGACATTTTTTTTTTACATTACCAAAATAGATCGATTTTCAATGATCCAATTGCTGACTGCAAGGGTATATAAACTTCGGTTTACCGAAGTTAGCTTTCTTTCTCGTTTTATCTTGTTAAGCTCCTCCTTCGATGCCGTCTTTATCTCGTCAAGCGTAGCGTAACGTCGTCCTTTCATGGGCCTCTTCAGTTTAGGGAACAAGAAAAAGTCACAGGGGGCCAGATCTGGCGAATACGGTGGCTGCGGCATCATTAGTGTGTTGTTTTTGGCCAAAAAGTCGCGCACAAGCAACGATGTGTGAGCAGGGGCGTTATCGTGGTGTAAAAGCCAATTTTTGGCCAAAAGGCCAATCTTCTCGGCCTTCTGAGAACATTTTGTACTACCGATAAACGTTGCTTCGGTCCAAGGTGGCTTCTCCATATGCCACAGTCAACATTCGGAATACATCCGCTCACTTAATTTCATTTTTCACACAAAATTTGATACAGGTTCCTTGATCCATTTTTTTGAATAGGTAAAAATCGAAGACAATCCAAAACACGGGCAAGAAAGCAGCTTTCAAAAATGAAGTGAACATTCAAAATAGCTGAGCTTGTCGGCAGAAGTGAGACATTTCAACATAACGCCACAAAAAATCGAAATTCGAATATACGTAACCCGCGAAAATTTAAAATTCGTGATAAGTTTTGAACACACCTCGTAAATAAAATTTTTTTAAATATTTTAATAAATTTATTGACTTCAATTTACGATATATTAGATATAGCCATATATTAATTATGTAAAGTAACCAGTAAGAAAAGATTGTCAATGCTATAATACTCGCCAATTTATGTGGCGAATGAGGCCTTGGGAATTATAAGCACCAACTTATGGACCATATATGGAAGTTGTGCGAAAACATGAAACTGTAATCTTTAGGTTTTAAAGGTATGAAAAAAATAAATGAAATTATAATAATTATCGAAAATAGTTTGTACTATTTAATTTAATCTATTTGTGTGTACGTTTCCTTACTTACTACGTTTAAAAAAAAGGTTCTAACTTAAGCCCATTATTTGATAATAATATAATGCTTACATATTAACACAAAAATGTTTAAAATGTATTTTAATTTGTTGTGTAAAGGTTTTTCGATTTTCCGTTTTCAAAATGGTATTAATATATATTTAGTGATATTCTTTTTTTGTTTAGTGCACCTGAACAGGTGGGAACAAGAGGCCAGCTACTCTACTACGTGCTGATGTTGTTGTTGTGTCTGCATTTATGGAATTTTTTATGAATGATGCAGCAGCAGCAGCAACAGCAGCAGCAACAGCAGCAACGACACGGCAGCAACATTTGGCGTTGATGAAGTGCTGAAAGGCAACTGCAGGCGAGAGTCCTTCTTCTTCTTCGCCCATTTGTGTACGCTCTCTGCGCATTTGTTTATGAATTAATAAAATTTTAATTATGTTGCACAAATAATTGCTCACTTGTGCAGAAAAGCATGGAGAGCTGGCAAATAAGCTGCTGCAACGAAATGCAAAATGAAAGCCAAAAACAAAGCGATAAGTGTAAATAGGAAATGCCCATAAAACCGAGTCCAAAGTGCATTTTAATGAATAATTGATCGAATGTGGAATGGAATTCCCATGGAAATTGCCTGCCTTTTTTTGCTTTCTTTCTTTCAAATTTATGAAATTTAATTAAAAATTCCAAAGTGGAAGCTGAAAAGGGATTCAAGAGGAAATATGTCTGAATAAAACTCGGGTGTTACCTCAGGATGATTAATTTATGGGTAAATATAAATTATCACATAAGGTTTTATTGTAAATAAATAATAAATTAAATTGAAGCATGCAAAATATTTGTATAATACTTTATTATAGCTTTAAAAAATGTGCATGTACTTTCTAAACCCAAAACTGCTATAAACCCTTTTATTGCCGAATTCTACTTCACAGAAAATTCTGCGAACCGAGGGCATCAAGTGACTGACTTCTCTGATATACACAACCATACACAAAGCGTACCAATTTTCTAAAATATTCTCACACATAGCGAAAGAAAAAATCGCCCGAAATTATGTACAATGTCTTCAAATTACACGAGTCTTATCATTTATTAAAATTCAGAGAATTTACTAAGAGAACCCCGGCTGAGGAGCGCCGCCAACAGCAGCAGCAGCAGAGACCCCATAAAATAATATACATATTTAAATATATCGAATTTCCTTAAGTAAATATACAAACGGAGGCAAAGCTAAGACCCAACCCGAGCGGAGCGACTGCAGAGAGAGAGGAAGCCCCCGAGAGATATCAAACTATTTTGTACCTAATGTCCGAGAGGTTAAAGACACAAGCAAAATGCCCAAATCCCAAATCCAAAGACGAAAGACAAAAAAAATAAAGGCAGAAAAGATTCCTGGTAAAGCTCAAATCCTGTTTACTTCCTTTTGAGCTACCTAAGCACCGAAAGCCGAAAGAAGACGAAGCCACTAAATCTTCTATAGGCAAGTTTTAGGAGAGATTCTTGGCAGCGGCGCATCCCATGGATGTGGATATCGCCACGAATCCCCCGCTTATGTACAGCTCGCACATTTTCATATATCGTCTCGTCGCTGATTTATTATTTACTTTATAAGAGATGTTCTCCTGGCGAAATCAAGTTTGGCTCTCGGCTCGGTTTTATATTTTGATAGGGGAGCTACGACGATCTGAAGAAGGGGTGTTGTATTTGTATTTTGTAATTTTTTTTATTTGGCGAGGGTTTTTCTTAATTTGCGAGGGATGGGGGCCGCATCTATCCATTAGAAGGAGCTGGCTCCGCTTCACGGAAATCTTGTTAAATTTCGCTTGATTGAATATGCTTTTATACTTCTCATCTTCATCTCATTTTTTGTATATAGAAATTGATGTGAGCTTTTATTCTGTCAGGTTTGACCACACACACAGCACAGCAGCTTGGCGGTCCCATCAAAATATATGTATATTTTAGCTTGGAGAGAGACGTATTTTCCTTGTAACGCGTAAATTGCAATCCAAGCAAATATATCAACATTATAAAAACATATTGCTCACCTTCCCCTCAGCATCTCTCAATTTCTTTCGCTACACTCTCTTGCCGCTTTTCTACCGCAGAATTTATGGCAAGGAAATGAAACATAAACAAGTTGAGGAAGTGGCCAAGAACGAGGCGAATTTTGAATTCACTTACTGATTGATATTTTTTGATAGAAATAAAAGATTATTAATTAAAGGGAGATTAATTAAAAATATTCAGATTGTGAATAAAGTTATTATTCTAAATATCCTTAGCTCAGAACGTAAAAATAACATATTCACAAATTATCGGAAGGTGTTTAAAGTATTTTTCGTCACAAATACTGTGTAGTACTTATTATATTATATCCCCAGGGATTTCCAGCTAATTTCCATAATTATCACAATTATTTTTAATCCACTTTTTCTTTGCTGATCAGAAAGAGTTTTTTTCAGGCTCCATATCCTAACAAGTTTACATTAATTGCCTGAAAGTACCATTTGGAGTTAAGAAGAAATTAAAATAATATATTTTCACTGATTTCCTACCTGCAATTAAGGCAGATAATCACTTTTGTTCAATTTAATTGCGTTCACCTTTCTTATTTTCGGAATCTGCGAACAATGTCGAATCAAAAGCTCGCTTTGGCTGCTATGGCAGCGACTTAAGCGCTTCGTGATATATAATTAATTTATGTGGATTCACACCATAACCCGGTAATTAATTGTATGATTCATGTTGGCCAACTCCCCCGGATAAAGCCGAATAACCCCGACGCGCGACGCTTGTGTGAAGAGCATTAGCCGGCAGCTAGAAGCAAAAGCGTGTTAGCAACGCCGGGAGGAAAAGCAGCTAGCAGCGAAGATTGCAATGAAGTCGCTACCTGGGTGGAGTTTTATTGTGCAGTCCCGCCTACCGCATCCCGCCCCGACGACCCTGCCCACGGAAAATGGCATGAAAAACCGCAGAAAATTGCTGTACAAGAGAAAAGCCAAGCCAAGTTAAGCTAAGCTCGTGTAGATGAAACTGGCTTTTCGCACAATGAGATTTATTTATCGTGATTGTGCGCTTAATTGAAAATTGTTTGTGAGCAGCGGAGAATTTTCTGTGAGCGACCACCGCCTGCGATTGGGGGCGGGGCGGCGCAACAGGAGTCGTCGTTCTCCCGGCCAATATATCACCATGACCCATCTCGCCTCCCTGCCAAGCGGTATTTTTAACACACATTTATTGACACACATTTAGGGTCGTTGCCGAGAACCAGAACCAGAACCTCAACCAGATCCTGCACTCATCCTCATCCTTCCGCCAGACAATTTGTCAACGACATGGCAATGATACGGCAACAAGAAAAGCTCTGGAAAAGCGGGAAAACTGTAGCCAACTGTAGGAAAATGAAAATGTCAGAGGCAGCCGCTGGAGCCGCAGCAGCAACAGCTTCTCCCTCTCGATTCATCGAAATAGTTAAGTGGATACGAGGCACCGTGAATGGAATCCATCAACCGCCCATGGAGCCGCCTGGCTTCCAACTGGCAGCCAACCGACGAAGCCTTTTCAATCACATTACGGAATGCCTTGGCGAGGACGAAGTCCTCCAATGTGAATGGGTTGAGTTTCGAAATCCTTCCAGCCCCAAGCCACAGGGAGCTACTTAGCGTCCGCAAGCGGCATCTGGGGGCCCAGCGATGGAATGGAATTTCGTATGAGGAGTTCTTGTGGGTCCGAACTTTCCTTAATAAGGGTTTTATTTATTTTAGATTGATTTCTTTTTTACCTTGGTTTATTTTCCTGTTTTTAATTTTTTAAATAATTTATTTGAGTCTTCAACTTAAGTCTTATAGACGAACCATGCCATTTTTAAGTCTTAAATATATTTATTTAATACAAAAACCAGGTTTATGTAAAGAATTTAAGGTAAGGTAAGGGTAAACCGATGTTATTCCTTTAAAATATAATTATTAACAAGAATCGTGTGGTCTTTAAGGTATATTTATATGTATATATCTCATATTTAAATTTTACCTATACCTTTATCCCCTTCAAAACCACGGTTAATGTATCAACTCCTGTATTGGACAATCCCAAAGATAACATATGTTTTCCATCACCACAACACTGTTTCAACACAGTCACTGGAATAAGGATTGGTATTAGAGACATCACAGCCACGTTCCTGCGCCAATTCAACCATCTCTGTGGGTGGCCCCCGGAAAATTCCATGCGCAGCCAGCAGGGAAGGAGGAAAGTACTTCACAGGACGAGTAGCGCCCCGTGGCATTCTCGAAATGAATGCGCCCACCCATTGTTGGATTGATTTCGTTATGTGAATTGCAAACCCCCTTTTCGAAGCACCCACGCACTCAATGCCAAAATGTTGTGTTTTGTTTCTGTTTCTGACTTGTTGCGTTTTCCATTTGATTGGCTGGCCGCAGAGCCTTAGCCGGGTTTATGATATGGAAATCAATTTGCTCCTTTCCCACAATTAGAGCCAAGATTTTTGGTCTGATGCAGCGGCAAGGAAGGCCATCAAGCAAAGCCAGCCATAAAAACATGGAGGAGCCAGGAAGCGACTTGGAGACTTGGCAATGGGGAAAACTTTATGGGCGAGGGCGTGCCCGCTAGCAAATGGCTGTTGAAAGGAGCTGTTAAAACTCACAAGGCACCGAAGTCAGATGGTAAGTAAGGACAGTGGTTGAGAGGGTTTTTAATAGGGTAGAGATCTTGAGAAGGTGCAAAAAATAGCAAAGATAATATAAGGATTAGGAAAGTGCCAAGAAAACGTAAATTTACGAAGGTATAATCTTTAAAATTAAGTAAAATAGTCAGAGAGTCAATGGTTTCGAAAGATAATAAACTTAATGGACATTCAGTTTCTCTTGTCGACTTATTTTTACTTATTTTTATTCCCTAAATTTCATTTAATATGTAATCCTAGCCACTGTGCCTGACTTCAAAAGAATGAGCAATGAATCGTGTGAATTTTATGAGCTCGCTGAAATTTAAATGGGTCTCCAATTTAATGACGAAATCAGCAGAGGGGGGAAAAGGAGGAGAGGCCAGAGCGTAAAGGTAGACCACGCAGCGAATTTAAGTTTTAAAAAATGTTGGAATATTTATTCCTGTGTGCATTTTCCGGTTTTTCATTTCCACCTTTCCCCTGCCTTCCTTCCGTCCTTCCTTTGGCTGGTTGAAACGGTTGAATCAGTTAACAACACCAACATCTTCCCCTTAACGGGGGTACTGGTGTCGCGTCTGCTTGCGTCAATTACTTAATTTTAATGGCCTTTATTATGCATACACAAACAGGCAAGGGCGGGGGAGGCGGTGGGGCAGCTCACATGAATATGCACACAGATTGGAAAGTGTAAAACACTCACATTTACATTTACAAGCCACATAAATAATCCCTGCAACGTTGTGGGCCATTAAAAAAACAGTCAACACAACCAGTCCACGACAAGCGGTGGAAAGTGGGCGGCTAGAAGCCGGGACTATTCGGGGAAAACGTCAAGGTTAAGCAGGATAGCAGACTGAGATACCAAAGGAGTCTTTTTGAAACGTTTTGCGGCAGTACATATCTTTATCTTTTAAATAAATATTAAGATCTTGGGTAAACAAGATATGCTAAGGTAAAGAAATCATTTAAGTCGTTGGTTTTTCTCAGCCGCTTATGGGCATTATTTCTTATTAGGAACTCGATGTTTGCATAATTTGTATTAAAAATATATTAAACATTTAACTTGAATCTGCAATTTATTTATGTATTCCTATCTTAAAACTAAAGGATAATTTATGTTTATACAAATATATCAGGGCGCCAAACATTTTCAATTCTTGAATTATTATTGAAGACCTTTTAATTTACAGAAAACTTTGCTGAATTACGTCGTAATTACGAAATATTAAGGGTCAATATTATATTATATTAAAAACCAATTAAGTTTTCAATAAAAAGGAGTAAGCTATGAATGTTACTTAAAGATAATTAAAAAAGGACAGGGGTGCCCACGAAATCAATTGAAAAATATGTCTAAAAGTATTCAATTAATTTGTTTCTGAGATGAGCACTTTTATAATTGATTTGTATTGATTTAATTTTTTTTTGTATATTTGGTATATTTCACACTATCACAATCAATACCTGAACATGGTTTGACTTTTGTCAAAGCCGATAGATACCACGTAACATAGATAAGATTATTGAGTATCTTATGGTCTAGGCACGCGACTAAATATTTTTTTATTGTCATCAAACAATAATTAAGTAAACGGGCTTAAAACTAGAGATATATATTAAAAATACTACATTTTATTCATGTGCTGGAAAAATATAAATATTTCTTTTCTATCTTGGTCTATCACGTAACAAAAACCCATATATTATTGCCAGACCTGCAATAACTTTTAAATACAAGTTAAAATATAAAAAATAAGAAACTTACCGAAACAAATTGAATCTTAGCTGCAATTTCCTGTCGCTGCCATTCAGTTTCAAACGTTTTTTTTTTTTTTTTTTTTAGGGTTTTCTTTGACGTCTTATGATTACACTCGCGGCACACACAAACATAGAAGTGTATGAATTTTGTTTGTATATATTCCACTTGTTGCCAACGGCACACGCGTGTGTATATGTGTTTTCCTTCTTCTTACTTCTTTTTGTTGTATTTTATACCCTAGCAGAGGGTACTACAGTTTGGTTTTAACGTTTGGTATGCAGTAAAGTTGGCATATTTAGGGTACTGTAAAAAATATACACTCTTGATAAGCATCAGCAAAATAGTCCATTAGGAGTCTATGGATTTTTATATTTGCATGGAAAATGATTATACAATAATTTGAACCCCTTTATTAATGTTTTGAAATACTAAAAAATTGTATTCAATAAATAATGAACTTTAAGAAGTATTTTTTATAATGGCTTGGGTTCTTAAATAATTATAATTTAAAATGTGATAAAAAAACAATAGTGCCTATCAAATTTTATACCTAAAGGCAAATAATGAACCTAAATATTCGTATTGAAGGTG